>JAGDYQ010000108.1:767200-973937 GCA_021962125.1 Bulinus truncatus | reverse complement strand
GGGCCAGTGGATATTTCAAGGTCATGGCTTAAAACCCACTAAATCTCTGGTTGTTGCCTCTAAAACTTCTGCAATTTCTGCTAGTGGTTGGGATGAAAGTAGGGCGCCGTAACAAACAGTCCCATAAGGACTTACCTGGATCTAAGTGTTTTCACCTCAAGCCTTACGGAATCCACACAAATAGAGCAGTGGATCACATTACTACAATAAATAGGTGGCCCATTCACTGTAGTGGTGCGCAGGTATAAACTTCTATTTAAATAACAGCGGTCCTCACGTCTCGTTATATTCAAAATGGCGTTTTTTAAATAGGATGACTTCCTGACAGGACTTAAGTCATTATAAATATTGCAAGACAACATACCTACTGTGCTTCTGTTAAGATGTCTCCTAGAGGACCAAGAGATCAAGGGTTGAACAAATTGCCTGAAATGAACATAAGGTTATCAATGACAGGTTAAAACCCCATTAAATTATCTTTCCGAGCCAGTCTTTACGAATGGCAGGTATTTACCAAGATGAAAATAAAAACATTTTTACAAAATAAGAACTCACCCAGCTAATTTCAGTAATTGCCATTTGATGTCATAAATTATTTAATGAATAAAAAAATAGTTAAACTTAGGTAAACTTGCATCAAGTATATAAAATATTGTAAGAAGTAAAATGTCATTTTATTTAATCAGGAACCCACCCCACTGACCATGTGTTATATAAAGTCACATGTACCTGCTGGTCCTAAAAACAACGCTAAAGAATCAACAGAACAGCTTGCATCAGGCACCACACATGCAAATTGTTGGTGATTTTAGCATCAAGATTGTAGCAGTCATTAATATCAGGGAGCAAATTTGTCTGACATTACATAAGTATATACATTGAAATTACTAGCTAACTAGAGTTATTTTTTTAAAAATCCAGCAAGCATTAACATATATTTTAGATTTAAAAAGTAAAAAAATTATGATGTCAATTAAAATGCATAAGGATCACAACTAAATTATCTATATCTCAAAGAAATTCTTTAACAAATAAATAATAATAGTTATAAATATACCTGGTAATATTGTTCATCATCTCTCAAGGTGAATATGGTGTCCTAATAAATTCCATTGAGGTAGTCTGGATTTCTCTTTATGCATTTCTTCAAGAAAAGATTAGGTTATGTGAACAAGATGACAATACTAGAGTTAAGTCAGAAATCTAAGTTTATCCTCTGGTTTGTCACCTCCTCTCTGAGAACATTGAAAAAAGAAACTGTGATAAAGAATTCATTTTATCTCCAAAAAATGTTCAATTATCTAATTGTTCATTAAATTTAAACCAAAGTGTTTTATGAGTAAATAGCAGAACAACCAATTCACAAAAAAAAACCTGTCCCAGTTAATTTTAACTGGTTGAATCATAATTTACATAAGGACAAACATGACAAGCTTTATCATCAGTATGTTCAAAACAGACCAGCAGGACCAAGCAACACATGACAACATTTGTAAGCTGTAGTAATTTTCTGGAGAATAATCATCTTAAATACAAAAATAGCATAAAAGTCAGAGATCTTATGATCCCCTTGCGAGTTTGTTCTTTTGTACGGGTCTTGAAATTTTCACAGCAAACAAGTTTTTCACTTAATATAGTTTTTATTATATCAATTCTCTTCAAAGGTCTAGGAGGCCTGCTTAATGATCCATTCATCACATGAACAATAACAGTCCTTTGATTTTAATGCATCAATGAAATAATGCATTAACTGATGACTGTTTTTTTTTTTTTTTACTAATATTAGAGCTTTTCTTATTTAATGCATTATAAATATGTATACACAAGAACTCACCAACACACTGCTCACTTGTCCAAGCTTCTTTAAACAAAGTTGTTTTACCTAATTGGCAGTCTACACAAACATCACCCTCTGAATACTGCCCAAAATCACATACAACTGAAAAACGTAAAAAAAAATCACCATTTAATTATGACTTCCGATTGTTGTTAAAAAATGTATTTAAATTATGTTACCGTATGTTTTTTCTTTTTTAAATAACATCTAAACAACATTTATAATGAATACTACCATTTGATGAAAATAAGTGTAACAATATCTATTATCATATTCATGGAACGTAAATTGTTGAATTAAAAGCAGAATACCTGTACAGATCGGGATAAATGCTGTATCCATGCATCTCTCATTTTCTTGACATAATGAAGGGTTTCTGGCGCATATTTGCAACACTGTCGATAAAAATGTACTTGGATAATTATCAATTATTAAACAAAAATAGCGATGCCCCCTCTTATTATGTGTTAAATTTCAACACTCGACAATTATAAACATTGCCAGTTTTTTTCATTTGACATTTGTACTGTAGCTTTGCATTTGTGTATAATTCTTTTTATTTGTTGGTATTTTCCCCTCTGAAATGTATATCATATAAAGTATTCTATTTTAACATCATCTTTTGTATTTTATTATTTTTAAAATTGTTTTGGTTTAACAATGTAATGATAATAATAATAATATGTCTTATAACTACTGTAATTTGCCTTTTTTTAAAAAGTCGTTGCACTTTTGACGTCTGCTCTACTAAAACTTCGGCTCGTTAATAATAGCTTTGACTTCTTTTTTTTTTTAAATTAAATACCATTATTTCTAAACTTCTGCAATCAGCATACTAAACTTTCTTGCATAGCCATTTTTCAAATCACTATAAGAGCGGTAATGGTGATGGATTTTGTAGCTGTTACAGCCATGATACCATCTTGAAATGCGTCTTCGTCAATTTACAATTTAACCAAATGAATGACTGATCACTATTCATTTATTCCATGTAAATGTGTAGATAAGTGCTGTTTGGGGGATCACTGCACGATAAAATCAAATCAGACTGGAACGTGATTTATGTAAGGAGCAGTGCTCGATTTAAGAAAAACCAGTGCCGGGGATAAACAAAATTTTTGCAGAGCCGGGGATAAATGTCTGTGGTTTCATCATCGGCAGGGCTATATTAGCTAAAGCAGAGCCGGGATGATAGTTCTCAGCGGTAATTCGAGCCAGCCCCTAGCGTGAAAACTCTACAGCAGGGGCCAGACATACCACAGCAGGGGCCAGGCAATAGCAGGAGGGGGGGCAGAAAATAAATTTTTACTAAGTAGAGCAAACAAGCAGAGGGAGCCAGACAAAACGCCCCCTGCCCCCCCCCCGCACGCTACGGGCCTGATTCGAGCAATGGTAAGGAGCGTTCTAATTACAGCTAATCAAACATGATAAACAAAAAAGTAAAAACAAACAAAAATGATAGAGAACTTATCGGTTCCGGTGGGAGCGGGGGGGGGTGGCTCCCCAACCGGAGCCTATTTTATTGAGGTAAAGTGTCGACTCCAGCGGCAAAAGCAGCTCCAGGGTGTTAAAAGTCCAGTTTTGTGTCCCTTAAGAGGTCAAATGGTGAGGAAGGCAGGGAGAATAAAATCGTTTCTGAGTATGTGCGTGTGTGTGGTGGTGGTGTAGGGGTTCCGGTAATATTGAGTAACGTCCATTGGCTGCTATGGGCTCTCTCACGGATGTTTGAAGGGAAATTTTAATTAGGCAGTGGCTTCGAATACGACCGGGTGTGTTTCGTATTTTTTTTTTCCGAGACACGACCAGCAAACTGTGATGACGTCAGTAAACAGAATGAATGAGAACTCGTATTTACTGCAGACTTTGATGACGTCATTTGCTGTTAATAATCGGAGATATTTTTATTTTGCTTTAATTTTTTTTCGGGTCTGTCCAAGCCTAATAAATAAAGTCATTTGCTGTTAATAATCGGAGATATTTTATAATATTTTTTTTAAATAAATACGGCTTTGAATTGTATATTTTTGTTGTCAGTATATATACTAAGAGTTTTCGGGTCTGCCCAAGCCGAAGCCTAATAAAGTCGGACAAATAAAACAAAAAAGTATGCACTAAATTAGTATCTATCGTACCCCCCCCCCCCCCCCCCCCAGAAAGTTAACACTCGTTAATTCGTCTCCGTCAGTATTTGGTTCGATTCTCGGATATAAATGCTTCCCCATCCCCTCTATTTTCGTTTCTTAATCTTATTATTATTTAGTAAATTTGAAATATGTAGGCGTCTCTGAATTTTTTAAAGTGTGACGCAAAAATGATGGTAAGGAAAAGTTATGTAATATTTAGCCTTAGGACTAGCTATACCCTGCAAAGCCTTTGCAGGAAGATAAACTATTGTAAAGCCATTGCCGAACTTAGGATTTGGGGGCCTTGCATTTTGACATGCGATACCATGACATGAGATTATGTTCTTAATATTTAATGTAAAAAATAATTTTGGGGTCTCCCTCAAGCTGGAGCCCGGCGGGACTTTCGATTTTGGACCCCCCCCCCATCCCTTAAAATTGTTACGCCTCTGTGTTCAGCTTTGATACATATTTTCAATTTTTTTTTTTTTTTTAAGTTATGAAATAGTTCAAAAAAACCTAATTAGTTGTTGTTTCTTTTTTTTTACAACATCCTAAAATATAAATTATTTCAATTTAAAAAAATGTCAAAGATATCTAGTTAGTTAATTTTCATTAAAACAACTAAAAGGATACATTTTGAAAAAAAAAAAAAACACAATAAAAAAAAATATGTTTCAGGTAGGAATCGAACCTGGATATAGTCAGCATAAAAATGAATCACAGATGATACGGTTTCACCACTGTGCCAGGAAGACACACAAGTTATTTTCCAATTTTAATGTATAAGTAGATAAAATTTGTCGTTCTCACGAAAAGAAAATAACTTTAAATCATAAGAGTTCTATCTGTTTACTGACGTCATCACAGTTTGCTGGTCGTGTCTCGGAAAAAAAAAATACGAAACACACCCGGTCGTATTCGAAGCCACTGCGTTTTAATTATAGCTTTCATCGGGTAATCAGGACTTTAGCTCGACCGTAGAAAGACAAGTCTATTTCATTTATGGTATCTTTTATTTTTAAATGTTAGTTGTGTTTGTTAAAGATTAATATTTAGAAAGAGAAAAATAAAATCGTGCCTATAGCATTCACATCCTGATCAGCCTCTGCTAACGTCTTATAATGTTTGACATAAAATATTTCAATGTTGCCTTCGCTGGTCGTAATCACTCTTGATAAGTTTGCCAGGTGCTCGTACACAGTTCTTGCCAAATCAAACGCGTAGGTGCTGTCAAAACTGACCTGCAAAACTGCAATGGCGTGCTGTGTCCTGGAAATGTACAAGAATTTTATTTTTTTTTTTTAAAAAAAGGTCTTCTGGATATTTATTAATTATAACTTCACTATAAGACATGTAATAGCCGTTAACCTTACAACAGCTGTAAGCCATACCATATATATAATAAGTTCATAGCACTATTATAACAAATATTGTTAATTGTTAGATGTAGAGGCGGATTTAACAGCCGCCAAACTTTATCAGTCAGTTTTATTATTTTTTATTCTATTTTATTAGTGGCCCAATTTATTATTCTTCGCGCGAGGCATCAACATTCAGTTACAGTATCTGGTCAAATGTGTAATTAACATATCTTTTTCCAATTAAACTATTACAAGGGGCATCACCGAGGTATGTGTTTTTCTGTCTGTATAAGTACCCTCCCCTGATTTTTATTAAAAGTGCAGCTAAAAATGTAAATAAAATCTAAATACAGAAAAATTGTTTTGTTACATAGAAATACTACAATTTTATTAAGAGTATGTATTACATTTGAGATAGTTCCAGCTAAATTTATTTTTTAACCAGGGCTGGGGTTAAGATTGCTGTAGGCTGTTGTGTACAGGATCTTGTTGGGCCTCTAATTTATCTCCTTCGTTAATACTTCATATGTCCGCATTCTTTAAGATCAACATCCCAACTGTCTCTTGAACATCACGCACCAAATGACACTTGCTGTGGACCTAATTACTGTGGGCCTAATTACAGTGGGCCTAATTACTGTGGGCCTAATTACCGTAGGCCTAATTGCTGTGGACCTAATTACCGTAGGCCTAATTACTGTGGGCCTAATTACAGTGGGCCTAATTACTGTGTGCCTAATTACTGTAGTCCTAATTACTGTTTTCCTAAGGCTTGTTACCGTAAAAAGGGCTTATTAATGCGAACGAAAATGGTAAAGTATATCGCACATGTGAGATCAACAGATAAATCAGGGCCGATTTTTTTGTCGAGGGCCTTATTAGCCTGAATGTTAATCCAGGCCTATGTTTTTTCAAAACTACTTACCCAATTTGTGTGCTGTTCACCAGGCAGCTGGGACTTAAGTAGTAATAATTACTTGTGACCCACTGATTAATGACACTGCACAGTGAGCTTGCTGTGTCCCCCGGGTTGTTGGTCTTGGTGAAATTGACTCGAACGAAATCTACACAATATATATATAAATATATATATATATATATATATATATATATATATATATATATATATATATATATATATATATACAGTGCTTTTTTCTTAGCGAAAATGTTTTGGGAACTCATTTCACATCTGTTTTTTAACTTATGTCAGAAAATACTATAATAGTCTATAAAAAAAGGCATGGGAGAACTCAGCTCCCATGAGTTCCCACTGAATATAATACTATTATATATATATATATATATATATATATATATATATATATATATATATGAATATAAAATTACAGTAGAACGTCGTTTATCCGAACGTTTATTATCCAGAGCGTCAAATATCCGGACCAGTTTTTTTTTGTCAAGTACATGTATTATTAAGTATTGTATATGAATACGTTTTCGAACAGTGTCCGGTCCCAATTGATTCGGATAAACGACGTTCTACTGCATGGATAATTATTTGCAAATAACGTGTAAGTGGAGCTGTTCTTTCTGACTGGCTAGCTATAAGTTGTCGGCTGCCTAAACGTTTTATATTTAGCCGCAACAAAATACAATAAAATCAACAACACATAAATAACTTAATTAACATTTGAAGTGTTAGAGTGTCTAAATTGTCAGAAATAACAGATGACCTTGAAAGATGACCTTGAAAGATGACCTTTAACTAGGACTACCCCCCTCCCCCCCAATCCCAAAAAAAAACCGAAGACTGGCCCATCTTGAAAGCGAAAGCAAAGTTTTAAAGAAAATGTAAAGTTCCCTTAAGCCTTAAAAGGCTCATCAGGCAGATGAAGTGTAGAATTCATCTGTTTCTATAATCTCGGCATATGAAGGGGTTGTGTGGTTAGCTCAACGCCCAGCCGCATTTACTCCCCCAACTTAAAGTCAGATACCCATTTAAAGCTGGGTGGACTTGTGGGACTTTCACCAGGACCTGAAAAAGTCCCAAGGTTCTCACTGAGATTCGAACCCGGGACCCTCCGGTCGACTGTCAAGCGATCTACACCATTCGACAACCCATCTTAGTTTGGGTTGAAGAATTTCGTTAAATGTCAACCACCCTTTAAAAAAAATGAAATTTAAAATATGAATTGTTTAATGTAAGTTTACTTACTATTTGAGATACTCGCTTCTGCTGGGACGGTCACCGTGGCCATTACTGTCAACAACAGAACTAGCCAACCTGTCCAGGCCGTAGCCATGTTTCTTTTATTTCAGTTACTATACTTCTTATGTGATCATGGGATGAGCTGTTGAACTAGAATACCTTAAAGCTTATTTGGCACTGAAAGCAAACAACAACAACACTATAAGAATCTGGCTATGATGGCCAAGCGAAAAAACAAAAGGCCCATAACTAGGAATTGTCAAGCAATGAAGCAAAAAGAAAATTATTTTTCTGCTATACATGTATTAACAGAAAACTAACAAGACCTATAATAATATAGTATCTACGTACGATTGTTTGTTAAAAACTTTATCAGTATCTACATTGAAACAATTATATTCCAACAAGCATCGTGGAATAAGATGGTCTTACTTGTTTGTTGGAAAAATAATTAAACAGACATGACCATAACGGAATATTCACCTCTAAGTGTTGTTACGCATTCACTGTCAATAAAATGAAAATCAAAACTTAAAAAAAAACCGATTGACTTATGGCAGCATACTCTGATTTCTGTTCACTTTTGAACACAAAAAAAATCAATGAGATCTGATTTTCTTAGAATTGTAAGCTGTCAGCATTGAACTTGGGAGGGGGGACTTTGTTAAAGTGACATTTATTATATGTTTGTCCATTTGGCGATCCAATTGGTATTGCCATTGACAAAGTTTGTGTGTGTGTGTGTATGTGTTGGGGTATGTGGGAAGACAGTGCCGTGCGTGGGCTTGTGTATTCCAGCTCTCAGCAGTCCTTGAAATGAAATTGCAGTTTTTATTAAGTACATGTAATGTGCAAATATATTATATGCTTACGTATTGCAAGTCTTGATAGTTCGGTTATTGAAATTACAGTTTCAAAGGAAATGTGCCCATGTCCATGTTACTTATTTTTTATGTTATTTCATATTTATTCACAGTGTGCTATATGTTGATTATATTAGTAACCAGAACGTATTATCCAGTGTTAAATAGTTTAACGACGGCTTTGGTTGTAGATAACGCAACCTTTTATGTGGCACCCAAATGTAGCATTACGTTGTGTCCCAAACCTAACTTTTTTCTGCGGCACCCAAATGTAGCATTACGTTGTGTCACAAACCTAGCTTTTTCTGGGACACCCAAATGTAGCATTACATTGTGTCCCAAACCTAACTTTTTTATGCGGCACCCAAATGTAGCATTACATTGTGTCCCAAACCTAACTTTTTTCTGCGGCACCCAAATGTAGCATTACATTGTGTCCCAAACCTTACTTTTTCTGCGACACCCAAATGTAGCATTACATTGTGTCCCAAACCTAACTTTTTCTGCGGCACTCAAATGTAGCATTACATTGTGTCCCAAACCTAACTTTTTTCTGCGGCACCCAAATGCAGCATTACGTTGTGTCCCAAACCTAACTTTTTTCTGCGGCACCCAAATGTAGCATTACATTGTGTCCCAAACCTTACTTTTTCTGCGACACCCAAATGTAGCATTACATTGTGTCCCAAACCTTACTTTTTCTGGGACACCCAAATGTAGCATTACATTGTGTCCCAAACGTAACTATTTTCTGGGGCACCCAAATGTTCCCTTGTTTAGGGGGCCCCTAAAACGAAAGCACGGCCCTGCTTGTATTCGATACTGTCATTCTAATAAAAAGGTCTGTGTGTGAGTGAGCATTGGGGTTATGGATTGATCGACCTGCTAAATAAATGAACTGCTCAAATCACTTCGCTTCAGTTTTACTTTTCATTATAGCAAAAGATACATCGATAGTTTTTGTAAAAAAAACCCACCCAGTTTTCAAAGCAGATTAGACATTCTACAGATATTATCTAATCTGTAGTTTTCAAAGTCTGAAGTGGTTGCAATAATTAGTTTAATTGTATATGATAGTAAATTAGCTGTAATGTGTTGTAATGAGTGTACGTAAAGTATTGATTATGTATTTATTATCAAGAAATAATTTGGTATTATGTATTTAGTAGGTATTAAGTACTAATTAAGTATTACATTTGAATTACTTACCAAGTACTGATCAGACATACAATATTTATTTGGTATTGATAGGCGATAAGTATTGAGTAGGTATTAAATAATGAATTCGGCATGATGTATTGATCGGGTTTCTTATATTGAATACATATCAAATTAGGCACGATGTATTGATCAGTTCTCATATATTGAGTACGTATCGAATGAGGCACGATGTATCATTGATCAGTTTTCATACATTGAGTACGTATCGAATGAGGCACGATGTATCATTGATCAGGTCTTATCTACATAATACGTATCAAGTTCTAATTAGGCATGAAGTATTGAAATGGCTTTAAGCATTGAGTTCTCATTTGGTATCGATCATTAATTAGATACCAATGACTGATAAAATATAAAGCATCAATTAGGTGTAACGTATCGATTAGATATTAGTAATCGTTTAGGTATCGAGCAATGAGCAGATATCAAGTGTCACACCAGGGTTGGTTAAAATACGGCCCGCGGGCAGCCCTGTAGCCTGAAAATTCTACAGCAGGGGCCAGGCATTCTACAGCAGGGGCCAGGCAGGTAATACATTTTACTAAGTAGAACAAATAAGCAGAGGGGGCCAGACAAAATACAGGAGGGGCCGGCCCTCCTGGCCCCCCACACGCACGCTACGGGCCTGCCCGCGGGCCAAGGACGGCCCACGTTTGACTGTTTAATCATGTCAGCGCTCAGCCGCCCTTAAACAGACAGGTGAACCTCAGCGCAGTGTATTCATTAAGTCTATGGGCCCCTATCTGTTCTTGGTCCGACCCTTCTGTCTAATTTAATGAGGCCAGAGTTGCCCGCGATTCAAAATTTTGCCCACCCCTGTGTCAGACACATCGATATCAATAATGTACCGTTATGTAATATGTACTGCATTTACTCTTTATTCCGCACTTTATGAAATAAAAAGCCATTTTTAGGCGCTAATGAAAGATGAAGTAACCAGTTCAAATACAAATTTAAATTTTTTTTTCTTATGGATAAAAAAAAAAAACAGGTAACTTAACAGTATGTTAAAACAAAAAGAGTCAAGCTAAATGCAGGACCGCCTCCAGGTAACACTAGTGAAAGACCCCCCCAAGACATGGGAGCCCCATCGCTTTTATAATTTTTTTTTTATTTGGCTTTTAAATGGGGGGGGGGCGGCGGGTTAGACGAGCCCCATTTGTCGTTGTTTTGAGGGGCCCCTAGGACTTCTGCCTGCAGCCTTGTGCTATATATATATCTATTACAGTACCAGATGTTGAGCCACCCCCACCCCCCACCCTATCCCCAATTTCACTGTGTCTAAAAATAGAGCTTAGTCCAGATTTCCATGAATCAATAAAAGGGGAACATAAAATATAACCATAAAATATAATCATAAAATATAATCATAAAATATAATCATAAAATATAATCATAAAATATAATCATAATCATCTGTTCGTTGTTGTTTTTTTTTAATGCGTGAGGCGAAAGTGAAATGTTGTATGCAGTGAAACCATTCACCGTGTAAATAGTGTAGCTGTATACAGTGAAACCAGTCACCGTGTAAATAGCGTCAGGCACTTTATGCCCGTTAGCGGGAAATCATAATAGACACAAACGTACGTGAAGCAAAGAAAAAAAAAATACAGCGAGAGTTAAGTTCAAAGTCAAGGAAGCAATGTGTGTTCAATCTTGGACCGTGGCTTGTTGTTCTTTCTCTCTCTCTCTCTCTCTCCCCCCCACCCCGCCCCCCACATTTACTGAGTTTATTTTAAAAGAAATGTAAACGCATACAAAAATAAAAAATTACAGTAAATGACAGCATGTCTTTTTTTTTTTAAAACGGTTACCAATGACTATCATTAAAGTGCTGACGTATGGTTGAGATTGAAATTTCATCCCTTTACTCTTCCCCTACCATATATAAGCGCTGCATATATATGTAACAGAATATGGACTGGGTCTACACCCTTACACCCCACCCCCTCCTCGCTTCAACACATTTCCCAATTTTTTTTTTCATTAGCTTTTTGTATAAGTTGGCAAGTGTGGGTGACATCACGATATAATGTTATGTGTGTACTACTAATGTGAAAATACAAGTCAAATATTGAATCCTGTCTCGTGCTATATATATATATATATATTGAATTAACTTAACATAAAACGTCTTACACACCACAAACCCGCCAGTAGTTAAAATTCCGCCGATCGCTCAAAATGGCGGGAAACCGGCCAATCTGGCAACATTGAAGAGACGCCACTCCTGGCTGGAGGCAACAAAGTCAGCACCGCCCAGTGATCCCCGGTCACTCTGCCCTTTCCCTGGTTACATCCGAAAGGGGCGGACGCACTTATTGTCGCCCCATAACAAACCAAAACAGAAAAAAAATGAGTGTGTCCCATGACATTGCTGAAAAAACCTTTTTTTTTATTTGTTCATATCAACAGAATGTTAATCAATTCTTTATGTAAGACAATATGTCATTCAAACTCTGACGTAACGAGACATGTATTCATGCGATGTACAGCAGTAGTCAGCAGTTGAAAAAATGGGGACATTACCGTAGTGGACAAAAAAACCCCGTTTCATTAAAACTTAAGTAAGCTGCTTGTGATGTCCTATCATATGGGCCACAGCTAGGATAGTTCCAAACATAAAGATGGCGGAGCCATCCGAAAAGGGGCCACTCATATTGTCGAAGATTGTCAGGGCCCCCACACACACAAGGAAAGCTGGTGGCAGCTCTGTCACAACAAGGATGTTTGATTCTCTTTATTCAAACATTGATCTAAGTAACTACCATTACGATAGTGCATTCAGTCGGAGCAATCTTAAACATCATTATGTCCCCTCCCCCCTCGACGAGCCATTGGGTGGGTCTTCCTGAATAAACATAGTCAACATTATATTTGAGGAACCCCCTTGCACAATAATACAGGCAAACGTATAAAAAAAAATAGCGAGTGAAATAAATTCAGATTTCACGAAGTGGAGGGCTGGCTACTCTACACAATCACATACAAGAATACAAACACTCTTATCTTGCTTCTCCACACAATCACATACAAACATAGAAAAACCCTTATCTTGCTTCTCCACACAATCACATACAAACACTCTTATCTTGACTGTGTCAGGGCCGTTTTAAGATCATCGTAGGCCCTAGGCACTTTCAAAGTCGTAGGCCCTCCCCGACATCAGTTTAAATATTTTTCAAGAATGCACCCCGGGCTTGGCAAGGGGAGGGGGGCATGATCTAATAAATAGTAATGGCTGTTGTTGTTAAAATATTTAATTTGAGCCCCGTAATTCGTAAGGCCGGCCCTGTTTCGCTAGATCGTATCAGACACGCTAAGCTCACAATGGACGGTTGAGACTTTTCACATCTTATAACATATTGTACACATTTTAAAATTTAATTTCTTCGTTTTTCAAAATTGTAATGGCTCAAAATGGTTTCAAGGGAGTTAATTTATAAATACTAGTACACTGTATATTAAAATATATATAAAATATGCTATATTCATATTTTAGACACCATCAGTTTATTTCATTGATTGGAAAATAAAACTTTCGCTAAATTTATTTATTATGTAGGCTATAATTAACTAGTTTAAAACTTTGTTAAGTAATAAAATTATTTAACTTCTACATTAATGTCATTGAATTCACATGGCCTTTTATGAGGTCGTTGATTGAATATAATCAAGGATGCACCCACACTCGATAATTGAAATTTAACTAAACTTTCCGCATTGTTAATTATTCTAAGCAGTGATGACGTAATAATCCGTCTGTTACATCAAAAGTAACGAAAGTACTCTTAAATAACCATATCTGATGGATACAAGAGGAAATACGAGAGTGGATTTGAGAAGCGGAAGAAAAAGGAGGAGAAAGAAAAAGCATTGAAAAAAATTCGGGGTTCGTTGCTGCAATTTATGAGCAGAGACAGTGATTGCATTACTGGTAAAACTAGTAATACTAGTGATCATGACATTTTATTTACTTCTTCGGCCACAATGCACACCAACAATCCCGCAATACCAGAAATAATGTTGCCGGAGTGTGCAGAAAAAAAGTTAAACAACCGAAACAAGTGTTACAAAGGAAAAGTTATCTGCAAATTCTGTTATGGGTCATGCTGAAGCTGCTGTGTTTGATTTGCCTAAGACTCAGACTATATATTAGGGTCTGTAGGAGATGCTGGTTTGTAGCATGAGTTGCATGACAAAATATACAGTTATTCAAGTGATCCAGCTGATTGGGAGATAACTGCACATCTAAGAAGTTATTATGGTGAACATCTTTCTTAACAAAATTTGGAGTCAGATTTTTACATTAAAGGGTAGACAATTTGGTGACAAGATCAGATATGCATGCAAAAAATATTTTGCTAGAACGTTAACAAATGGTGAAATTGTCTCGCAAGACTGGCTTCTCTATTCTCCTTCAACGGGTAAAGTGTTTTGTTATGTGCGCAAGCTGTTTGACTACAAAACCGGTTCTGCAAATCAGATGGTTTAGATGACTGGAAAAACGCCATCACAAGGATTACATCATAAAAGAAGTCCAAGGATCACATTGCTGCTCAGTCAAGGATGTTAGAATGTCAACAGA
Organism: Bulinus truncatus; assembly: GCA_021962125.1. Lineage (NCBI taxonomy): Eukaryota > Metazoa > Mollusca > Gastropoda > Planorbidae > Bulinus > Bulinus truncatus. The sequence goes on along the minus strand of JAGDYQ010000108.1, from coordinate 959,771 downwards.
AATCTAGAATTGACGAAAAACTGCAAAAAGGAGAAGCAAAAACTGTGCAAATACTGGACTGATGTTCTCAAGAGAATAGTTGCTGTGATAAGATTTCTTGCAAAAAAGAGGGTTATCTTTTCGCGTGACAGCCATTTACATAACTGTTATAATAATGTAAATAACCTTGGCTGCATTGACCTTTTAGCTGAATTTGATCCCTTTCTAAAGGAACACAATGAGAGACATGGAAACCCCGGAAAGGGGAATGTATCATATCTTTCTGCCAGTATATGTGATGAACTTATTGAGTTAATGGGATCCAAAATATTGACGCAGATACTGTCTGAAATTAAAAAAATGCTAAATATTATGGAATCAGTATCGATTCCACTCCTGACATCAGTCATGTGGATCAGTTGGCAGTTGTTGTTCACTATGTTCTCAAAAGTGGAACTGCTGTAGAGCGTTTTCCTCAGTTCATTCCAATTGAACAACACGATGGTAAATACCTTTTCAATCTGTTGGTGAGTACTCTCAGACTTGATGGTATAGATATTGGCAATTGCAGATCGCAGTCCAATGATGTTACGGTTTAATTCTAATATATATATATATATATATATATATATATATATATATATATATATATATATCTGTTGAGGGCAGGCTCGCCAGGTGATTTATATATAATCACCAAATATGTTACTTTAACTTTTATATGCACTAATATACAAGTAACAGAACTCAGTGGAGTACACACTACAACAAATATTTTATTACACTATAATACAACTTTAATATTCTTCACTTCCAACTACTTATATCTATCTATCTCTACTGTCAGCACAATTCTCTCATCTAATAACTACTGCCCGACAACTCCACTGACCATTAACTTCTTCTCACTTAACTTTATAAAGGTCGGGGGGGGGGGGGTAGATCACGCTCTCAATGCATGAGTCATTACGGACAACAACGTAAGTTGGGATCTAGACTTGACCATGACCTTGAGTTACATACCATGGTCAACTAAGATAAGTCACTCGTTTGGTACGAAGGGGGGGTGTCACCTGAGGTTTAGAAAGAGGTGGGGGTAAATTCTAAACGTAACACATGACAATGCAAGTGATATAAGTGGGATTTATTCGGGAGTACAAGCTAGATGTAGAGAGATTAATACATTAGTGGAGTGTGTGCTATGCGATGCCCAGAGCTTAAATTTGGTAGGCTCATCTGCTGTGTAGAGCTGTTCAGCAGCAGTCAACTATTTTTCTATTGTTCAGTCTACACGTTTTTTCTTTTTGCTTTCACCGCAGCGATGATTAAAAGTTGTGCCTGAAAAAAAAAACCTTTATGTTGCAAGGGCTATTAGCAACAAGGTGGTCACCACGAAGTGACGCTTCTAGAGTTTTTTATGCAAATATAAGGGAATTCGACAAGCATTGTCTGATGTTGCTACAAGCAAACGTCAATCATCAACAAGAAGCCCAATGACTCATGAAGAAGTTGGACCATTTCGAGACAGCGAGACAGCGTTAATGTGTGTGATTTGGAAAGACTTGCTCCAAAAATTGATATTGTCAACAAAGCTCTACAGGAGTCTAGAATTGAGTTAACGACCATTTTCAACTTATATGACAGTCTTGTTCTTAACTTTCATGATAAACGCGACAAAGTATAGCAAAAGAACTCTCACAAACGGACTAAAAAGAATGTACACAACGCAAACGACAGCAACACCGATTTCATGATGAAGTTGTGGATGATAATGATCCGGTTTTAGGTATGAGTCCTAATGAAAAATTCCGTACTCAGTCTTTTTACGTTGGCATAGATAGACTTATTACTGAGATAGGAAAACGGCGAGGAGCTTACACAACACTACATGAAAGGTTCAACTTTCTTCTGGACAGATCTCTGTCAACTGATCAAACAGTTTGGAAAGCCAAGTCACTAATCGAGATGTACCCATCAGACTTGAAATAGGCATTTACTAATGAATTTCTTTCGTTCTCACGGATGTTTGCGGACAAGAAAACTGTGGCTGAAATGCTTACAACACAAATACAGAATAGGTTGGTGACAAGTTTTCAAAAAGTAAACATTGCTTTTCCGGATCTATCTTTAAATTTTTGGCAAAAGTGCTGAAGGGGAACATTCCTTTTCTAAACTCAAATTGATAAAAACGTATCTCCGGTCAACGATGGGACAAACACGACTATCCTCCCTGGCATTACTTTCAATTGAAAAGGATTTGATGAGGGGAGTTACATTTGAGGACGTCATATGTGACTTTGCTAAGACATTAAGAGCCGAAAAGTTAACATACTGTAATTTACAGATCTACAGCACTGCAGCTTGACTTGCTCAGGTGCTCATCTCACACGGTTATATATAGTTACTGATATACACACACGTTAATAAGCATTTTGAACTTGTTTTCATTTTATGTTATGGCTTTCTCAGGCTCTTGAAAAGTCCGTAGGCCCTAGGCACAGCGCCTACTACTGCCTAATGTACCTAGTTGATGAAGCGGCCCTGGATTCTCTACACAATCACATACAAACACACAAACAGTTTTATCTTGCTTCTCGACACAAGCACATACAAACACAAACACACACTCTTATTTTCTTAAAAGTGGTGGACCCTCTTCTGAACCAGAAACCGTCATAACAACATATTTTCAACTAATAATAATGGGGCTTTGCTAAAACCTATAATAAGGGAGCCCTTCTAATTTGCCCCCCCTCCATTAAGTTGTCAGCACCATCACCAATCATTATATTATTTTTTTTTACTTAATATGCCTTGCATGTCAAGGGAAACAACTCATTCATGTTCCTTACTTTCATATTCAGCATAGTTGTAACAGCTGATACAATGCTGACGTAGGAATCACATGACAGTGGTCTACGTGTTGACGATAGCCGCGAGAGAAGAGTAATTATAACTGATGGGATTTGAAACCAAGACATGTACCAGAATGTTTGGACTTGCGGACTCTCTAGTGGAGACTACCTTAGAGGCTTATGAGTTTATAGGTTCATATGTTTATAAGCTTATAGGTTTATAGGTTTATAAGCTTATATGTTTATAGGTTTATAGCCTTTTAGGTTTATATGCTCATAGGTTTATAGGTTAATAGGCTTACAGGTTTTTAGGTTTATAGGTTTACAGGCTTATAGGTTTATAGGCTTACAAGCTTATAGGTTTTTAGGTTTATATGTTTATAGACTTATAGGTATACACATTATGCAGTTGTCTAGTAGACCCTTTCCATTATTATTTTCTTTAAGAGATATTTTGCAAAGAGGGAACCCCAAAGCTGCATATTGCTCAGGGCCCCAAATATTTTTTTTAAAAAGTCTCTGCTTGCAGCCCCTAAATATCTACGAACGGCCATGGTCACAGGTCGCCAGTGACTAAAACAGAAACTAAAAACCGTTGATGTCCCTATTCTATGCTCACTCCACATGCCATGTTTTTCAATGTTAATTTGATTTCCATGATTTTACTCAAAATCAGTGGTCCCGTGAATCAAATGGTACCGGGCCGCCCAAGAAAACAATACATTATTTCCTTTTGAGTTACTGTTGTGTATTTCTCTCGGGATTGTGTGACTTTCCATGCACGGGAGATTAAACAGGAGCTGAGCGGCAGAGGCATTGTAAATCAAAAACAATCTACAAAAATAAATAATCGACTTACCCCCCCACCCCAGCGGGCCGCGGTGGTGTTATCAAACGTTGACAGGTCCGAGGCGGGAAAAAGGGTTGAGGGACCACTGCTCAGAATAATCTAATTAGTATTGGTAGTTAATTAAAAAAAACAAACAACAACAATGAAGTAATGTACTGTAGATTTTTATTTGAGAAGAGGAACATGAAATGTATTTTAGATATTGATCTATTTGATAAACAATATATATGAATATAAAAAAAAATATAACAATATTTTAATACTTGATTTGTATAATTATCACAAGTAAAAGTAGTCGTTGTTTCACCGGACGGTAATTAGTCAGACCTTTTTTTTTTTATTTTGTTTTGTTGCCATTTAAGATCCGTCTTTTAATTTTTAAGGTGAGAACAACAGAATGGAGACTATGCGGAATGCGCATCGTCAGTTCCAATTGACATTTCAGAAAGACGCCATATTTATGTATCATTCTACTGTGTATCAATGTTTAGGTGCTACACTACGAAACAGGAACATTACACAGTGTCATTTTTTTTTATAGTCATTTGTAGATGAATTTATATATATATAGCGATGCGCTTTCTGTATGATATATATTCTGTGGTAAGCACTGACATATATTTCATCTTTAAAAACCAACACACAAACTTACATTTTATTACGTTATTGAGAAAAAAAAACCGTATTAAAAATTATACATTTAATAAAATTAAACAAAAAATGTATATAAAATACTTAAAAATATACAAATTGATAATACAAAATTATATATTTTTTAATCATCAGATGTATACAAAATACTTCATCGTAAAAATTGATTTGAGCAATGAAACGGTTAGACATATATGTACCATATATGGTACAAGTTAACAAAATATACATGAGTTGGCATGCATACAGTGTTACAAAATATACACGAGTTGGCATGTATACAATGGTATAAAATATACAAAGTTGGCATATGGAATTAAACTCCAATAAAGTCACGATACGTTCAATTAAGCTAATGCGCGCCATTCGGTTCGTATTAAAAGCCATTGGATTGTTCAGTGCTGCAGTATAGGGCCTACACAAAAATATTGCTATATACTTAATTTGTTTTTTTTAAGCAACTTGTAAATAAATAAATAAATAAATAAAGACACGCCGCCTGACTTGAAGTATCACAGAAACGCTTAAATGTGAAATAAAGAAAATGTGACACCCTTGTATGGAGGCATTTCTTGGAAATTTCATGCACACAAAACAGTCTGCAACAGCAGCACTGCTTTTTACATTTTCACACTAATAACCTAATATGGTTAGGCCTATATAATTATATCTATATTATCTATTATTATTTATATTATATCTGTACTCACAATAAAAAAATAATCTGTTATAATCTCTTTTGTTTCATGTACAATAATGTACATGTTTAACATTTTTGACACACTTTGTCCACAGAGCGAACTATTATTATGATGTTAATTTATTTTTTAAATACACCTAATATAATAAAACCTCAACAAATAAATGACGCTTTAAAAAGAGAACGGTTGGAGCGGAGGGGGGGCAGAAAAAAAGGAGAAATCACCCCCTTAAGTAAAAACATCAAAATTCATCATTATCTCCCTTGGACAGGGATCTTTTACCATTGTACACTGACATAGAGTAAGGTGTCAAATAAACCTGATCGAATTTTTTTTTTAAATATGCGAGTTAAAATAAAAATTAATCTGCATATGGATTGATTCATCAACTCGTCATCTCTATTTTAAAAATATATATTTATATCCATCAACACACGATTGACCATCTTAAAAAACAACAACAACATAGTTTTATCGGAATGATAAATTACCCTTTATCACCACAGCCGTGTTTCCAACCCTTCACCAAGAATTTCTATTACTTCCCCCCCCCCTCCGCTTCCCCACCTCTTTGTTATTTAGTTTTATTTAGTATACTAGCAGACACAAGATAAGAAATATAAATAGTCCTAACCGTTTTTGTTTAACAATAAGTTTCCAAAAAAAAAGCAACACATTGTTATCACTTTTTGTTTTTTATGCAACCAGCTGTTTTTTCTCCGACCAGGTGGGCGTCATGTTTTTATCACCTTTGACCTCTTTCGTCGATGGCTCGTCCACGTAACCGCCCTCTCTCACGTTGAGTCTTAAAAAAAAAAAAATAAAACGTAAAAACAAAATTAGAATTCAGATGCATGCATTGGTTGGGGCTGTGTCACGTGACGACAGAAAAAAAAAGCATGGATGGGAATAAAACAATATGCATTCAATTGAAACCATCCATGGTGGATTAAACTTAATGGGGGTGGGGTGGGGGGGTCGCTAGGATAAAGGGTGTGTGAAGTCCCTGTAAGGATGAGATGAAATCTCTTAGATCCTTTAAACCACTAATGAGACGGTTGTATGGTGCCCTTCTTTCATCCCCCCACCATGACCAATAGTGCAATGGCCATGGAGGCACCACAGGAGACATAGTGGGGGGGGGGTCTTTGGCAATGACCTGAAAAATCCATTGATCCTCACCACAAATCGAACCAGGGGACCCTTCAGGTTGACAGTCGACCGCACGACCATCCGTCCCCACAGGAGAAAGGGTGGACATGTGGTGGGTGTAGCCACCGTGTAGCAGTGGAGTAAATAGGGTGGACATGTGGTGGGTGTAGCCACCGTGTAGCAGTGGAGTAAATAGGGTGGACATGTGGTGGGTGTAGCCACCGTGTAGCAGTGGAGTAAATAGGGTGGACATGTGGTGGGTGTAGCCACCGTGTAGCAGTGGAGTAAATAGGGTGGACATGTGGTGGTGTAGCCACCGTGTAGCAGTGGAGTAAATAGGTTTCGTGACGTCCGGGCCGGACTCTTAAAAAATGCAGCACCCCCCCCTCCCAATTATTAAAAAAAATATATGAACCCCTACAAAGTCGAACAACGTGGACATCTAACTAAATCTATTAGAATAACCTAGACAACGAACATGTTTTAAAATATTTGAGCATCCGACGTGTTTGTTCAGTTCATTGTATTTATGTATACATCTAGCCGCCTCCCCCCCTTCCCCACCCCCCCCCCCACTCCCGCCCATCCAAATGTGCGATCAAGCTTTCTTTCTTTGACCTATAACGTTACAATGTGAAAGTGAAAGTATTCCGGTATCAAGTGCCAACTCTTTACGAAGGTTAAGTTGAAGCATTTTATTTTTTTTTATGGAGTTTATTTGTTTTATTTAAATGTACTAAAACCTGAGTAAGTTAACCAGTTCAACTCAAAGTGTTCTGAAAATGTTTACCCAGTGTTGACTTAAGTGATTCACGATACGGGGGACCGCGTTTGGAGAATTTTTTTTTTATTGTTACCAAACAGAAGCAAAACTTTACTGTTTGTTTCAAGCCCGACATATAAACTCTCGTCATACACCCACAAACGATCTGGCCTTAGGCCCCCCCCGCCCCCTGGCAAACTTCGTGGGCCGCCTCTGTACATACGCTTTAGTTTCAATAGAAACATCAAAAATGAAAATAATGTTAAAATAAAAAAAAAAAAACAATGTTTTTTGATGTCTTTGTTGGATAACTTAATGTCACATTCCAAGTGATGGGTAATGGGGGGGGGGGTCGGCGGGTGGTCGTGTGGTGTAGAGTCCTAGGTTCAAACCTCAGTGAGAACCTTGGGATTTATTAAGGTCCCGGTGTAAGTCCCCCAAGTCCACAACGGGTACCTTGATTTTAAGCTCGGGGAAGTAAAGGCGGCTGGGCGTTGTGCTAACCACACAATCCCTTTATATGCCAATATTATTGAAACAGATGAATTCTACACTTTCTTAAGGCAACTTTACTTTTTTCTTTACATGTAGTGGGTGCTTTCTACCCCCCCTCCCCCAACCCCCCACAATACTTCCCATGGAGATTCAAAATAACATAATATTTGATTTTTTTTAATGATTTTTTTATATATATTTTTTTTAATCTGTTAAATTTGAAACATGGCAGATGGCGCCCCCTAGGCCCCATGATTAAACAATCTGAGTTTTGGATCAGCGACAGATAGGTCAACCCATATTATATAGAACGATTGGAGCGATTGCCTGCAGCGGAATAAGTTGTGATTCCGAGTTTGTTGTACTTAATGCGTCTCATTAAAAATAGTTCTTTAGTGATTTACAGGATCTACGACGGGCTTAAATAAAGAAAAACAAAGGCATCATTAGTATGGGGGGATGATTTTGTTGGTTCGTCAGTAAATGAGAAAATAAATTATTGTTCCCAGATGACTGATTTCGACTTAATGCCCCTTCTTGAGACTAGATACGTTCTTAAACTTGTTTGTTGACCCAGGTAAAGATACATTTGGGGCCCCATGGCAAATGTACTATGGGTGTTCCAGGAAAAGGTCATATGGGGGGCCCTGGGATAGTAAATTATTTGAGGGCCCTAGACTGCTGCTTGTGAGAATTCGGCCTCTATTATTCTTTGAAAATCGGGGCCTCCTCTGCCGATTGAAAGTCCAAACCGGGGCAAAACGGCCCTGCTCGAGCCCCATTACCTATGTAATATGACATATATTGCAGTTATGTATTAAAAAAGAATATAAATTAATGATTTATTAAACACTTATTATAATTATTGACACTTATTAAGATATAATTAAACTTGACAAAATTATAAATGGCTAAAAACCTTCTCTGTTCCAGAAATTTCTTCCTATACTCAATGCAGACGACCATGATCACTATACAGGCCACTGCTAAAGGCAAACCCACACACAGTCCGATAATGAGGCGAATATTAACTGCGGTATGAGAAGAAAACACACATATCTATATAATAAAAGAAACTGCGAATTTTTACTTAAGCATAGTTCTGTACATAAATACTTATATTGAAAAGCATAGATATATAAGACTAGATTGCTTACGGGCTATGTAAACGTGTTATATGGTCGGTGCTCGAATATAATGAGTATAACCTATATATTTTTTACAAATTCTTTCCAACTATGATGACGTAGCACGCATAGAAATCTTTAGTAACCGAAATTAATAGCAGACGACATTTTGCATTGTTTGCCTTGAAAAATTTTCAAATTTTTTTTTTTCAGTTAACGTTGAATAAAATGCCCTCGGACACATCAGTTGATTTTAAAAGCGCCAACCTCTTGCACGATTAAACAATCTCTTGCAACCTCCTTCCTTTTTTAATTAAAAGGAAGAAAATCTTTTTCGGTAAAAAAAAAACTGTACAGAATAGCACTCTTCTCTTTTTAAAGTTAGGGTCCGCAAATATTACACTTTTTCGGTATCTATTAAATAAGCATAAGCGATCTAGTCTATATATCTATGTTGAAAAGTGTCATCTTTTGTAACAAGAGTTTTAAAAGTAGCTTTTTTGTAGATATTTTAATTATTTATTTAACGTAAATAATAATTTCATGAATTTCAATTTGAGAAAAATATTCACCTTCATTTGAGCCTTCACTGTTGATAGAACAGAAAAAAAATTATGAATAGGTAAAAATTTCTTAGTAGAATATCTATTTAATCACAATAAAGTGGATAATCTGTGAGGGTGAGAGTGTATGTTGTAGATCTGACAACGAAAATAGAATTATCGCTACAGAGAAGTAATACTATCTATCTATCTATCTATCTATCTATCTATCTATCTATCTATCTATCTATCTATCTATCTATCTATCTATCTATCTATCTATCTATCTATCTATCTATCTATCTATCTATCTATCTATCTATCTATCTATCTATCTATCTATCTATCTATCTATCTATCTATCTATCTATCTATCTATCTATCTATCTATCTATCTATCTATCTATCTATCTATCTATCTATCTGTCTGTCTGTCTGTCTGTCTCTCTATCTATCTATCTATCTATTTATCTATCTATCAATATATCTATCTAATCTAATCTATCTATCTATAGCTATCTATATCTACATCTATCTATTTCTAAATATATATATATATATATATATATATATATATATATATAACTACATCTATCTATATCTATTTAAATCTATCTATATCTATCTATCTATATCTACATCGATCTATTGTTGTGTATTAGTTTGCGAGTTGCACAGCAGAATATCTGCTCTCAGAATTCTATATGTGGATGTGATAGCTGTGTTGGGTCAGTCAGCTTGTTGAATGGCATGGCTTGGATCGTGAAAGGTTGGAAGATCAAAGTCGTGAATGGAGAGTGACCGAAGTGACCAGTGTGACCAGTGAAGCATGGATGTATTTGGTTTAGGAGATCATGGGGGTTAGGAGGGAAGGTGGTTGTAGGTGAACGTGGAGAAGGGAGTTAACCTACAGTAAAGAGTTTATCGTATGGGACAGGTGCTAGTTCGCGAGTTTAAAGGTTGGGCCGTTGGTGACTATACTATTTGTCTGGACTTTATTGTTATTTTTTCCATCATTCTTTTTATAGATTTGATGGGTTAAACTTATATTATTTTGTGTTTATGAACACATTGTTCCTATTACTGATTGGATATTTGAAGTGTTCGCTGTTGTGTATTAGTTTGTGAATTGCGCAGCACTGTGTTTCTCTGTGCGAGTTTTTCCAAGGTGTCATTTGGTGCGTTGTGTTCAAGAGGCAGATGGGATGTTGATCTTAAAATAATGCGGACATTTTATGAAGTATTCACGAAGGAGCTAAATTAGAGGCCCAGCAAGATCCTGTACAACAGATGCCTGTGTCTATCTAAATCTATTTATATCTATCTACATATATCTAATCTATCTATATCTATCCATCCATTCACTATATCTCAGTCATGTATTGCCGTCTATCAGTCGAAGAAAGAGAGTCAGTCAGTTCATAGATTCTAAGTCATTATGTCACACAAAGTCTTAAGATCAAACAGTCAGTCTATTGATTCTAAGAGTTTCTCTGTAAAAAAAAAACGATAGTCTGTTAATAGATTCGATCTGTCCATTTAGCTTTATTGTCACGACTGACGGTCTGTCCATAGAGACTTATTGTCAGACTGACGGTCTGTCCATAGAGACTTATTGTCAGACTGACGGTCTGTCCATAGAACCTTATTGTCAGACTGACGGTCTGTCCATAGAACCTTATTGTCAGAATGATGGTCTGTCCATAGAACCTTATTGTCAGAATGATGGTCTGTCCATAGAACCTTATAGTGAGACTGATGGTCTGTCCATAGAACCTTATTGTCAGACTGGCGGTTGTAAAGAGCCAGTGAATGTCTGTCATTATATAAACCTAGTTGGTCGGCCTGTCCATAGAACCTTACATTCATAACACCATAGCCTCCCTTACTTGCAATAAGCTTCTCCATCAACGTTTATAACGCAGGAGGTGGCAGAGGCGCACGCTTTCAGTGCATTCAAAATAACACACTTGTCTGTGTCTTTGGTCACTGTAATTTACAATCAAACATTTATTTTTTTAAAATATGCTCAAACTGAAAGAAAAAAATTAAAAGGGAAAAACATTCTGTTAAAAATCTAAATTATTGTTTAAAAGCACTAACAAATACCAGCATTATCTTTTAATTTATCTGCTGGTGTACGATGGTAAACAAACACAATACAGTGACGGTACGAAGCCAAAATTTATACCGGCTTAGACACAGTAACCAACGAGTTCCTCTCTTAACTAATAATACCGACATTATTACCAATACATAAATTAGACCTACAGAATTTAGGAACAATTGAAAAGGTGTTAAACTTGTCCAATGAATCGGATATACCAATGATATACCAGAACTGGATAAAAATTAGCTGATTCGAATTTCTTACAAAGTATCGATATTTTCTATTCCCAATTCCGATTTCTTACAAAATACTGATATATTCTTTTCCTGATACCGACGAATTCCTCCAATCCCTATTTTTAAAAATTGTTCTTTATGTTTAAATTATTGAAACCAATTTATTTGAATGTTTTACCTGTGAGGCTGCCTACTGTAACATTAGCAGGAGTTAGTACACCGTTTACATTGATGCCATTTTTCACTATGATTACCAAAGCTTCCACCAGTTTGCCTCCAGCAGATTTCGCCACTGACGTTCCAACCACCACAGAGAAGTCAATGATAACACTGCCCTGCCTTTAGAATAAAACAAACAAAGAAATAATCTTTCACCAGGCACTTTTTCTTTCAATTCGAGAAAACTAACTACATAATATAAGAGATCAACTGTCAGAATTTTGGTGAAATACAATTTAATTTAAAATAAAATCATGTATAGCTAAATTCCGAATTTTGTAAGTTTTTTAAAATGTAAATAATAGATAAAAAATAAAAACGAATAATTTGGCAACACTAGCCAATCTACTATTTATTTAAACACAAAAAGAAAATGAATGGCAGAAGCATTCAAGACTGTGCTTAGCCATATTTATCATTCTAGCTATTTGAAAATATTAATTGTTTACATTTTAGATAACAGAAATGTAAGTTTAGCTTCAACACTTTGCTTACGTTATACTGTGAATGGTAATGTTCTGTAGGTCTGTCACTGTTTTTATAAGCTCTGCCATTAGCTAAATGATATAAATATATAAATTTATACTAAAATTACTACTATATGACTAATAAAAACCGTAAAACGTAAATGAAATATCAAACATAGCCTATGAAAATGTTTGTTATTAGACCTAAAAATGAAATGATTTTTTATCACAAATAAATAGCTACAAGAAATCAATCATGATATGAATGAATTGAGTAAAATGAATGTCAATGATAATTGTAACTTACAATGGTTTTCCATCCTGCGACATATAGTGTATAGTTTGGATCATTGCTGCTTGGTACAATTTCTATTTTGTCTACTCTAATCTGACAGTCAAAGAATGTGTAATCTGTGTATCAGATAAATTGACAGAATATGATCGACAGTTAACAATATGGTCAAGCTAGACAGATAGACGGTTAGTTTGTCATACAAAAAGACATACAGGTAGATAGATAGATAGATAGATAGATAGATAGATAGATAGATAGATAGATAGATAGATAGATAGATAGATAGATAGATAGATAGATAGATAGATAGATAGATAGATAGATAGATAGATAGATAGATAGATAGATAGATAGATAGATAGATAGATAGATAGATAGATAGATAGATAGATAGATAGATAGATAGATAGATAGATAGATAGATAGATAGATAGATAGATAGATAGATAGATAGATAGATAGATAGATAGATAGATAGATAGATAGATAGATAGATAGATAGATAGATAGATAGATAGATAGATAGATAGATAGATAGATAGATAGATAGATAGATAGAGAATAAAAACCATAGAAGAACAAGAGAAATAATGTAGTGTAGGTAAAAAAGAAAAAGTTGATATGTAAATCGAGAAAGAGATGGCTAGATAGACAAACATATGATTAATACGAGAGTCAAATACCCGGATTCCCTGTTGTGGTGTTTTGTGAACTAACTGTTGTAGTTGTAGTTGTCTGAGCTGCTGTTGACGAAGCCGTTCCACCAGTCGTCGTTGGACCGGTAGTTGTTGATGTGATTGAAGCTGTGTTTGCTGAAGATGTAGATCCCGTAGTAGTCGTCGAAGTTGTGGTTGAAGTGGTGTCTGTTGAAGATGTAGGTCCTGTGGTTGTCGTCGAAGTTGTGGTTGAAGCTGTGTTTGCTGAAGGTGTAGGACCTGCAGTTGTCGTCGAAGTTGTGGTTGAAGTGGTGTCTGTTGAAGATGTAGGTCCTGTGGTTGTCGTCGAAGTTGTGGACGAAGTGGTGTCTGTTGAAGGTGTAGGACCTGCAGTTGTCGTCGAAGTTGTGGTTGAAGTGGTGTCTGTTGAAGATGTAGGTCCTGTGGTTGTCGTCGAAGTTGTGGTTGTCGTTGTATCAGTAGATGACGCAGCGCCACCTGTTGAACTGCTAGCGGTAGAGGAAGTAGAATCTGAGCTGGCTGGCGCCGAGGTCGTTGTGGTTGTAGTTGTGGATGCTGTTGTGGTTGTGGTGGATGATGTTGTGGTCGTCTCGCTGCTTACTGTGCTGTCAGATGTCGTACTGGTGGAGTTGTAGTCTTCTGTTGTCGTTTCCCCCTCTGTCGTATCCACACTTACAGTGCTGTCAGCTGAAATCACAATGTACTGGTAAAACAATGCGATAGTACGAAACTCAAAGCCAAACATGATACAAGTCCTGACACGCGAAGCTTATTGAGTGGCGCCGTTCTTCAGCTACCACCACTAAGACATAAAATACAAACATCAATTTGTTATCAATACTTAACATCAATTAGTTATCAATACAACATCACTTTGTTATCAATACTAACATCAATTTGTTATCAATCAGAACATATTGGGCTTGATAATTAATTATTTTCATCATGTAACCATTCAGCTACACACGTAACGCTGATAAAGTTCCTTTAGTCCTTCAGTGAAGGGGCCACCCTCACAAGTAAGTTCTTTAAACTATTTTGGTTGCTTTAAACGAAAAATTATATGTGGCTGCGTATGTCTGCGTAACCTTTTGCCGCACCACTTAGAGTGCAAACAGTCGCCGCACACACAGCCTCCGCAATGAAGTCTAGAATTCGTCTGTTTCCATAGCCACGGCATATTTAAGGGATCGCATTGCAAGCATAAAGACCAGTCGCCTTTCCTACCCCAACTGAAGTCAGATAACCCATTAAAAGTAGTGTGGATTTACATACAGCTCTTAATTTGTTTTGGATTAAACCATAATTTAAAAAAAAAATAAAAAAAATATATATTACATGTAAGGACTATACTTGAAATGCTTTGGAAACCCAGCTTATATTGGCCAAAAATACGTCTGAAAAAATACTCTCGACGAATACACATATTTATAACAGGATTCGATACTCACGTATACTCGTAGTTGCAGTTATTTTCATCTGACCCACTGCTAACAGGCCGACTACCAAGAGGAGGTAATTCATGTTGACTGTAAGTTAATAAGGCTTTTATTTTTTCCCGCTGCTCAACTGTATAGAGATTTTAAAAAAATATAGTCAATGGCATATTTACAGAATAGTATCAGTTAACTCAAAAAAAAAAAAAACAACAGAAGTACAGTACTATAGGCTGTTTATAGAATTGAGGGATATGTTCCATAATTGTTGATCCGTGGGGACGAGACGAGTGAATTGTTTGTTTAGTAATTAAAACAACAAATTAAACTAAAAAAAAATAACTGAAAAAGTTAAATTAAAACTACATCTACAAAGCTTCATTTTATTTACGTCCATTGTATTAGCCCAGACTCGCGAAAACTACGACCTGCACGACAAGTACGTTGGTCTGACCTGCAGGACACTACGGCCCGTTGGTCTGACCTGCAGGACACTACGGCCCGTTGGTCTGACCTGCAGGGTAAGCACGGCCGGTTGGTCTGTTTGATCCGGCTCGCGCCCTGCTCCTATCGTCTCATTCACATCCATGGCGTTTACATTTTTTTTATAATTTCATATAAACACCCCCCACCCACCCTCTCTTGGCCCCCTATCAAAGTTAGGAACCTGTTGCGGCCCGCGGTTTAAAAAAAGTTTGCCCATTCCTGGATCAGACACATTATTGTCAACGCGGTTTAAATACTGGGGCGCATTACTTTATAACAATCAGAGCCGTTCTTACGCTTTTGGGGGCCATAGGCAATGGTACGCTTGGGGGACCCTAGGAATTGGTATGCTTGGGGGACCCTAGGCAATGGTAAGCTTGGGGGCCCTAGCCAATGGTAAGAAAACCCACTTGCGAATCCTGTGACCCTAATAAAATTTGACTGGCGGAGCTCTTCTCCTAACAGTTAAGTGACTATAGCCCAAACTGCCCGAGGAAAGCTTAGATTAGTATCAATTGTACCCGGCCTGACCGTCGGCCATGTAGTACTGCACGGCTGTGCAGCTCGCGCGCAATATTTCGTTCAGGACTAGTGAAACAACGTTTGAAGTATTGAAAGATCGGGTCAACTTTTAAAAGACTGCAGAAAAAAACAAGCAATTAAGCCTGTTCCATTCTGGACACAGGACGTGTTAGCGCATTTTCGTGTTATGTATCAGTACGTTTGTTAGCTTTCAGTAAATATTTGTAAATTTTGGAAATGTTTATAAATTCAATTGTGTAATGCATATATTTGTAAAAAAAAAAATTATAAAGACGTTTCTTTATATTTGAAAAAAAATGATTGTCTCTTAAATCTAACTACAAGTGGTTTGTGGTTACTGAAATAGGACTCATAATTGAAAACATTCTAAATTATAGTCATTTAATCGTCCGAAAACTCCGTCAATTGTTGCATAGCTCTGATACTTTCAATTAAACTCAGAACACAATCTTACTATTTCATTTGATGAGTTTCTTAATAAATCTTGGTGAAACTACGTGCTGCAGTATTTCGCACCAAATGAACGGGTTATTGAACGTGCAAGGTGTATATATAATATATAAGCCCCTTAGGAGCCCTGAAGCCCGGCCCTCAGAGGTCCTATCGCGAAATGAACTTTTGATGTACACATGGCAGGCCAAGACCTACAAAATGATATATACATCATGGGTCTAGGACTTATAGTTGCTGAGATATAGCGCTTCTTTATTAATATAGCTTATATAGTAAAAAACGGTACTAAGGCCCCTTTTACGGCCTTGAGAGGTCAGATCGCGAAATGAAAAAAAGTCATTTCTTGGCAGGCCAAGACCTACAAAATGATATATACATCATGGGTCTAGGACTTATGGTTGTTGAGATCTAGGGTGATGACGGACAGACAGACAGACAGACAAAACGGGGACAAAAAATACAAAAATACAAATACAAATTTTTATTGGCTTACGGGAAAACCAAAAGTCCAGCGGGGGGGGGGGGTGCACCCATTTAGCGGTGGTAGGCGTGAGGGGCTCTTAGGTGGCCCACATTGTAACCTTTCTGATTGCAATTAGTAACTACAAATACAGCCGTTAACAAAAAACGCAAACAATGATAATAATTTTTCGAAATACTATTTAACGTATGACGCATCTACCACACGCAGAGAAATTGGCTTAAAGAGTAAGGCAAAAATTTATCCGGAAAAATCCTCAGCTCTGACCAGAACTCTCAAAATTATGGATTTTTATTTCAAAGCTTTATTCTTTATTCTTCAGTCAACGCCGCCTCGACGAGGGGGGGGGGGCAACCTTTTCGGGGCCCCAAGGCTTGCCTCCTCCTTTCATCTACCCCCCCCCCCAACCCCGTCGTTTCAATTTTTTTTCGCTGGTGTGAGAGTGGTCTCCACTGGCATAGTTTGTCCAGGGCCGTAGAATTCCTAGCTACGGCCGGGCCCCCATAGCGCACTTAGAATCCATCCATCAATTTAGTTCAAATCGGTAAACCGAAACGTGCACAAACAGAGGCGTAACTAGGGAGGGAGGAGGAAGTCCTAATTCGAAATTCCCTCCGGGCCCCAGCTTGAAGGGGGCCCCTAGACATTTTTTTTAATTAAATATTAAGTACAATATTTTTTGTCATGATGTCGAATGTCAAATGCAGGGGCCCCCCAAAGAGTCCAAGCCCCCCTTGGGCCCCCAAATCCCTAGGCCCGGCACTGTGTACAAACTACAAAATTCAATTTTATCTTCTTTATTTAAAATATACACCAATGGTGCAAACAAATCTTCCTAATGAATATATATATATATATATCAATAACATTTGTTTTTCGAGGAGAAATAATATACATTTTTATTTATTTAAATTTAAAAAAAGTTTAATTGCTTTCATAAAATTATTCCATTTTTTTTCCTTCGAAAACACAACCATTAATTATACATTTTTTTTAAAAGTAACATCAATCTCATTAATTAATTTATTATTTTAGATGCATTTCAACAAAAAGGAAATATAACAGACACAATAACCAATGTTTTACCTCGCTTACCTTATAGCTTGCTGAAATAATTTCGTTCAATCCGTTTGCTTTTCTACACTGGCCTATATAATAAAAACACCACTCAGGCCAGCAACGGAATTTTCTTTTATATAAGCCGGGTTACTAACAAATTTTCTCCATTGATACCGCTTGCAAGACTGGGGCTATTCATAGCGTGCACGCCAGCCTCGTTATAGATATTTTATGGAAACAGTTCTATGGCTTTATTATTTTTATTCCCAGAATGTGTTTCTACAGTACAAGGATGTGGGGGTTGCTAGTAAACAAAGTTTTTCTTTTGCTTGGAGATGGACACGGTAGGGGGGTGGGGAAGGGGGTGGGTGGGGAGGGGTGGGGGTATGAGGACGTGCAGAGTGAAGTAATGATATTGAAACATGTTCAGACTTTGGTTAGGCGAGTTAAGACGGATTGAAGTCTACACAAAAAAATCAATAAAAAGGTACAGTCAGATAGATGGATGATTGACATACAGTCAGATAGATGGATGATTGACACACAGTCAGATAGATGGATGATTGGAATACAGTCAGATAGATGGATGATTGGCATACAGTCAGATAGATGGATGATTGGCATACAGTCAGATAGATGGATGATTGACGTACAGTCAGATAGATGGATGATTGGCATACAGTCAGATAGATGGATGATTGACATACAGTCATATAGATGGATGATTGACTTACAGTCAGATAGATGGATGATTGACTTACAGTTAGATAGATGGATGATTGGAATACAGTCAGATAGATGGATGATTGGAATACAGTCAGATAGATGGATGATTGACATACAGTCATATAGATGGATGATTGACTTACAGTCAGATAGATGGATGATTGACTTACAGTCAGATAGATGGATGATTGACATACAGTCAGATAGATGGATGATTGACGTACAGTCAGATAGATGGATGATTGACCTACAGTCAGATAGATGGATGATTGACGTACAGTCAGATAGATGGATGATTGGCATACAGTCAGATAGATGGATGATTGACGTACAGTCAGATAGATGGATGATTGGCATACAGTCAGATAGATGGATGATTGACGTACAGTCAGATAGATGGATGATTGGCATACAGTCAGATAGATGGATGATTGACGTACAGTCAGATAGATGGATGATTGACATACAGTCAGATAGATGGATGATTAGATAGAAAGATTGATGCTACGTAGATTGATTGATTGTAGATAAATAGAAAGAAAGACAGACAGATGTATAAATACACAGATAAATTATATTTGGGGTAGACAGATAATATATAGCCATAGACTGATGCATAGATTTGATAGATAGTTAATAGATAGATAGATTTACGGATTGGAAGGTAGTTAGATTAAGATGTAGACAGCCAGAAAGAGGATAGATGGATTAATAGAGAGCTAAACGAGACGTAAATAGCTGGATAGATCAAAGATCTAAATATTGATGATTGAAATTCAAATATTGGGTTGGTAAGCAAACAGGGCGTGGCTATATGTCGCGAATTCGTTTTTTTTTCCACATGGACTGGCAAACTAGGCCCCACAATTAAGGCAGGGCCCACCAAAAAGGGGGAAATGCAATCCAAACACGTTAGGTCCCTCTTTTTTTCAGATCTGGATCCCCTTAGGGTATAACATGAATTAGAAATAGGTGACCCATGAACTACAGGTTGGCAGCTTTATGTCAAGAAACCCCACTTGCAGCTCAGAGCCGTATCAAATTTGAAGTTAACGTCTCCAATTGGAACGTTTTTTTTTATTTTCCCGAGGTTGATCGTAATGTCTCTGAATGTCTAGGGACACCGAAGACTTGAGAACCGCCCCTGATGGTATCTTTGTATGCGGTCTGGTGTGTATCGCAAAGGTCCCCGGTTCACAACCGGTGAAGTTTTATGCGGCGGTGCGTAGCGACATATAATTTTCGTTTAAAAAACAACCAATATTTTGACGAAGGTTGCCAGTCGACTCATCACCAAACCACTGTGTCCAAGTATCGCACTGGGTGAAATAAACACAGTCCATTATGTACAATGGGTACATTTATTCGATGAGGGGTGTCCACGGACATACTTTCACACCCTTTGGGGTACAGTGGCCAATAAAAGGTTGAGAACAGCTGGTGTATATCAGTATATATGTCTGTGATATATATATATATATTGTGTAGGTCCATATGTAAGTACAAAAGTTAATGTTTATAATCAGGTTAGTATGTGGATAATTTTATTTTTCTTATGTAGGTAAGGGATATTTTAAAAAATGTGGTCTTATTTGTATGGTCAGGCCCATCGACAGAAATTTCGGGCCCCTGGGCAGGGCTGTCACGGCCCCCGCCCACCGTGTTGATAATAATATTTTCAAAAGTTGATTTGCCAGCTCAGTCCGGGCCCCTAAAACTCGCCGGGCCCCTGGGCATTTGCCCCCCCTCCCGCCACCCCTCCCCCTCGGCGGGTCTGTGTATGGTTACACTGTCCATGAAACATACAACTTCATTACAGATATTTTTCTTAACATTCAACTCAGTCTTCATCTCAAAATATAAATTACACAGTTTAGCATCGACAATTTTAAAATGATTTCTTTTTTTAAAAAAAGCGCCACATGTGTGTGCTAATTGTCTCATTGTTTAGGTGCTGCATTATAATTGTGTACAGTGTCTCATTGTTTATGTGCTGCATTATAATTGTGCACAGTGTCTCATTGTTTAGGTGCTGCGTTATAATTGTGCACAGTGTCTCATTGTTTAGGTGCTGTGTTATAATTGTGCACAGTGTCTCATTGTTTAGGTGCTGCGTTATAATTGTGCAGTGTCTCATTGTTTAGGTGCTGTGTTATAATTGTGCACAGTGTCTCATTGTTTAGGTGCTGCGTTATAATTGTGCACACAGTGTCTCATTGTTTAGGTGCTGCGTTATAATTGTGCACAGTGTCTCATTGTTTAGGTGCTGCATTATAATTGTGCACAGTGTCTCATTGTTTAACACAAACTGAAGCATTTGTCGAGGACTTTTTAAAAAGCGGTGCGATTTGTGTATTATATATGTGTGTCAGGCCCGTAGCGTGCGGGGGACCTGGGGGCCGCCCCCCCCCCTCTGCATTTTGTCTGGCACCTGCTGTAGAATTTTCACGCTACGGGGCTGATGTGTGTGTGTATGTGTGTGAATGTGTGTGCGTATATGTATACTGTGTGGTTTTTTCATCAGCTTTAATGAAATAAATGCAAATTGTACTTCAGTGAAAGGAGATGTTACTTGGATCCTTTCACCAGACTTTGATGTGCAAGACAAATATATCAATGGTGAATTTTTTTTTTTCTTTGTTTGCAAAAAAAAAAAAAGATTTTGTTTCTGTTGTTACCTCCCCTGGTATACATCCTGTTATTGTCAGTCGATAGCTAGATAGTTGCTATGGTTACCAACTGAACTACAAGTATTGACACAATGGTGTCAGGTGTCGTCTAGCTGCGCTTCTTGAAAGTGATAAAGTGACCTTGTAATATCCTTGGGGGGGGGGAACTATTATCATACGTGACCTGGAAATATCCTGGGGGAACTATCGTATTATCATAAGAAGAATTCCAAATTGAAATAAATAAGATATTTTTACAAAAATTTTCTAACTTTTAATTTTTAGAAAAAAAAAATCAACAATTACCGATCGGTTGAAAAAAATGGAAAGTCCAAAGTCCAAAGTCCACAGTCGTTAGTTACACTAAGTAAATGTATCGTTAATTAGCTTTATTTTTTTTTTAAACTCACTAACGATGCAGATTTACACGTTCAGCTGGGTTCCCCGGGCGCAGAAGAAAATGTTGGGCCTTTTACAAAAAAAAGAGAGACATACCCAAAGGGTTTAAAATTGGGCTCTGTCCGGGGAGGGGGGGAAGAATAGAATCCGCTCCTGCCTATATTTAAATAAACATTCGGATAAAGAAAAAGGTCTGGGTTTTTTTTTTTTGTTGCTACTTGGTTCGCTTGTGGTTTTTTAAATACGCTTATATATATATACAGTGCTTTTTTTCTAGCGAAAAATGTTTGGGAACTCATTTCACATCTGTTTTTTAACTTATGTCAGAAAATACTATAATAGTCTATAATTGAATTTTCCACTGAACACAAATTTTATTGTAATGGATATTTAAAGAAATAAACGTTTTTATAAGAAAATTTGAGACTCAAAGAGTTTATTTATAATAAAAACCGACCTGACTATATAGTTTATGTGGAAAAATGTATTCTACTGTATTATGATACTGGTACCGTATTAGGCTTTAAAACAACTTCCAGAGTTTTCTCATGTTTTCATCTGACAATTCATCTCGGTTTCTTTTCTTGCTTTGTGAGTCTAGAGCTGAATGTCTGCCTCGAAGCAGCCAAGAGTCTACGTACTTTGTAGGATCAAAATATGTTAGTGGGTTCGAATATCTATGGGTTCGAATATATCTCATTATAATATCAAATATGTATTCATGCGCGCTTCTAGCCTGCCGTTTAACTTACTTGATCAACAATATTTTTCCTCTGAAAAACTTTTTTTCTATAAAATTTTTAAACGAAACATTTTTTATTTTCTATAATATACAATATTTCAAAAATTTAATTTTTTTCTCAAATTTATATAATTTTTATAATATTCAGTTTAAAATTTTTTTTCGTATAATTGTTTAATATGTATTCTTGCGTTATAGCCTACCGTATAACCTGCTTGATCTGAAAAACATTTCTGCTTGAAAAAATTCTTTTTTTTATTACAAATCTGGCCAAAAATCTATGGGAACTCAGCTCCCATGAGTTCCCACTGAAAAAAAGCATATATATATATATATATATATATATATATATATATATATATGTGTATAGTAGGAAGGGCACCTGTTGGTTGTGCGGCCGCACAGGGGGGCGCCGTTTTAGGAAGGGGCGACGAAAGAGGCGCTGTCTTATGTTTTTTGTGCTTTTTTTGGATTCGAGATGAGGGGGCGCGAAAAAAATGCGACTCGCCACAGGGCGCCACAACAGCTAACTACGGCCCTGATATTTAGTTTTAACTTTCTATTGTTTTATGTCGTGGGCATGTAAGGGGGGGGGGTCCCTAGGACGTAGTCTGTAAAAAAAAAGACGCCCCCTTCCCCCCCCCCCCCACTTCCCATGCCTTACTTTACTTAAGTACGACAACGATGCCATCCCAGTTGGATGGCAGGGCCGAACCTAGGGATTTGGGGGCCCACGGGGGGGCTTGGCCTTTTGGAGGTCCCTGCATTTTGACATTCGACACCATGACATGAGATAATGTACTTAATACTTAATGTAAAAAAACATTTTTGGGGCTCCTCTCAAGCTGAGGCCCGGGGGAGGGGGACTTTCGAATTAGCACCCCTACCCCACCTTAGGTAAGCGTCTGTTGGATGAAAGTTACGCCCGCCTGAGATGTACACCCCACCTCTAATTCCCCTCCCCCCCCCCCACGAGTTTTTTTTTTTTTTTTGCCCCTTACGTTGTACATTTTCGGTCAGAGCTCATAAAATTATAGATTTATCACAAGTGCATTCACGATGACAATAGACTGTCTTCAAGCGGTTGGGTTTATCTTCCTCCGAAAACTAGCATTGTAAGTTAAGAAATATATTTATAATTAAAAAAAATAGTTGTAGTAAAGATAACGAAGTGTTAATGTAATGACCAGTGCTCGATTTAAGAAAAAACCAGTGTCGGGGGATGAAAAAAAAAAATTTCTGCAGAGCCGGGGATAAATGTCTATGGTTTCATCCCCGGCAGGGATATATTAGCTAAAGCAGAGCCGGGGATGACGGTTCTCTGTGCCGGGGGATAACCCCGGCCGGCATCACCGGTGATAAATCGAGCCCTGGTAATGACCTATGTCGGTGTTTCCCAAAATGTTCACATCTGTGTACCCCCCTTTACTATTACCGTAATACTGAGACCCCCCCCCCCCCTAGGAAATAAAAACAAAAACAAAACGAGCCTGCCTATTGACTTTCAGGTCCTGATTTACCATAAATTCATTGTTTTCGAAACGAAAACAATGAAACAGCCGTTCATGGTTTACCCAAAGGTTCTCATTCCTGTGCAGCGCGTACCCCCAACCAACTCTTCGTGTACCAAACTGTGGGAAACACTGGCCTATGTCAATGCTGGCCATGCCAGGCTTTTAGAGCCCTCACACGGCTCTTCGGTGAGTTCAGAGCGGCCACCAGTGCCACTCAATCCAAATTTATTCTTTTCTTTCCTTTTACTTTAGTTCCATAAATATTGATAAATCGGCCATGTTGTGGCTCTCATTTGACCTCTAACCCGGCCAGCCCTAACCTATATAGACCCTGCTATATAAACCTCCAAACAGAAGGCTTGCAACGGTTTGTGCGGCCGCACATGGAGCCAAAATAGAAAGTGGCGCCGAAAGAGCGCTGTTAAATGTTTTCTGCACTTTATCAGATTGGGAGGAAGGCGCCAAAAAGAAACTTTGCACGCAGCGCCACAGTCGCTAGCTACGGCTCTGTGTGACGCCACAATAGCAAGCCACGGCTCTGAGTGACGTCACAATAGCTGGCTACGGCTCTGTGTGACGCCACAATAGCAAGCCACGGCTATGGGTGACGTCACAATAGCTGGCTACGGCTCTGTGTGACGCCACAATAGCTGGCTTCTGCTCTGAATGACGCCACAATAGCAAGCCTCGGCTCTGGGTGACGCCACAATAGCTGGCTACGGCTCTGTGTGACGCCACAATAGCTAGCCACGGCTCTGAGTGACGCCACAATAGCAAGCCACGGCTCTGGGTGACGCCACAATAGCTGGCTACGGCTCTGGGTGACGCCACAATAGCTGGCTACGGCTCTGGGTGACGCCACAATAGCTGGCTACGACTCTGGGTGACGCCACAATAGCTGGCTACGGCTCTGTATGACTTACAAAAAATTAAATCGAAAAAAAAAATCCTTTTCTTAGACATCATTGTGAGTCATTGACAGAAACTTAGTCTAACGTTGATTTACATATGTGTGTGTATGTGTAGGAAGGGTGTGAGGGGGTGGGGCGAGGGCTACTAAGTGTGTACGGGGGGGGGGCTAGTAAGTGTGTACATTGGGTGTGTTTACAAGTGTGTAAGGGGGGGTAATGGAGTTTTACAGAGGAGAAATATGTAAATGTTGGTCTTCATTCCATTTAATTGTCGCACAATGTGTGAGTTACCAAATAGTTAGTTATTGGTAGCATTCTCCAGTGTGTGAGTTACCAAATAGTTAGTTATTGGCATAGATATATCTATGGCTATTGGTAACACTGTACAATGTAACCTATATATATATATATATATATATATATATATATATATATATATATATATATTAATTTGGCGATTTAATTTTATTGAATTTCTTTTTCTCATAGGTTTTTTCGCTTTCATATTCTGTAATATTTATTTTTAAACGGTAAAAAATCAGAAGGATAAAAATAAAAGGGTGAAGTGGTTGGGTAGAGGGAGGGGTGGGGCAGGAGTGTGTTATAAAAGTCATTGTAGAGAAAACCTTTTCAGAAGTCAAGACACAAAAATCTCACTTCTTCACCTCAATAAACAGTCAAATGACAAATAAAGGAAAATGTCTATCGGCATGTGTGCCTGTTTTCAGATAAACAAACAGGCTATAGAGACGGACATGGGTCGCGCTTCAAGTTTAAACAACTAATTTTACTATAGAAGGGAAATCGTAAAATATGAACTGAAACAAAAAGAATAAAAAAAAAAAGTAAATAAACCGTATCCTGGTCTCCTCCCCTCCCACCTCCTTCCAACCTTACTTGTTCGACCCCTCCCTTTACCCTACCCCATCCCCGCCCTTCCCCGAACCGCATTCACTCCCACATCAGTCACATGACTCTCCCAAACACCAAAGAGTGCAGTCGTTTGTCTGTCGCTGCTTTCACTTCTGCAAGTTGAGGTATTACGACCAACGATTTCATAGACATTCTTTGGGCTGTAAATAAGTCCAGTCAAAAATAAAAGAAAAAAAAAAGGAGGGGGGGAGAGAAAGCCAAGCCCATTTATTATTTATTTCTTTTTTATTAAAAATAGTTATTTCTTTATCTGTTGTTCTTAAACGTCGCTGGGGGGAGGGGGGGTTCTTTTTTTTTTTTTTTGAGACCGCTGCCTTGATCTTTCTCCCACCTGCTAGGAAACGTGTTGTAACACAGATAGTACTATTTGTACTGAGATTCCAGGAAGAGACGGAACGGTGGGGGGGGGGGGGTAGGGGCAGGGAAGGTGGTGGCACAGGGGATTGGCAACACAAATATTGCTAGGTGTGTGGTGGTGGTGGGGGAGAGGGGGTTCCCAAGCAAGCCCCGGAGGAGGGGGGGCGGTCCTTTGTTTCTTTCCATGATGGGGTTTATAAAATTATTACTTAGTAATAATTATTACCAAAGAGCCCCGAATGGTTTAACATTTGAATTCGACCCCCCCCCTCTGTGGACGGCCCCTCTGTGGAGGGCACTGCAGAAGGGATAGAAAGAAAGAAGAAAGAGAAGGTGAGAGGGGGAAGAGCCCCTGACAAGTGTGCCAGTTACATACCCACCCCCTCCCCCACCTCGCGGCGGCCCTGCACTAAGAAGTGTAAAAGGTAAATACAATCTTTGTAATATAGAGTCAGAGTGTCATAAATCACGTTTGTAGGATTCTGTCAGTCTGCAAAGATAAAACCCATAAAGTGCAAATTAATAAACCAAGTCTGTTGTTTTGTTTTTCAAATAATATATTAGTCATTTAGCCTTTGACCTTGAAAGAATCATTTACTCTTCGGTTGACCTAATTATCCCTAATTATGTACATTTACCAGGGGTACCATAATTATGCAAGGCTGCGATGTACTTTGGCTAATTGGGTGCAAAACACCCGGACGGCAACATCTGAGGGGCGGAACAATCTTGGCGTATATCTATACCTACAAGGGAAAAATACCTATAAGGGGAAAATACATATAAAGGAAAAATACGTATAAGGGGAAAATACCTATAAGGGAAAAATACGTATAAGGGAAAAATAGCTATAAAGGGAAAATACATGTAAGGGAAAAACACCTATAAAGGAAAAATACCATTAAGGGAAAACTACCTATAAAGGAAAAATACGTATAAGGGAAAATACCTATAAGGGAAAAATACCTATAAGGGAAAAATAGCTATAAAGGAAAATACCTATAAGGAAAAAATACCTATTAGGGAAAAAATTTTAAAAATTAATTATTCGAAATCATTGTTAAGCCAACAGAAGAAAAAACTAACGGGCTGTAGTAGACGATAAACCGGTATTAATAAAAGTGGACTTAGTTAAGGAATAAATATTAATAAAAGTGGACTTAGTTAAGGAATAAATATTAATAAAAGTGGACTTAGTTAAGGAATAAATATTAATAAAAGTGGACTTAGTTAAGGAATAAATATTAATAAAAGCAATTCCTGAAATCCAGAATGACTCCTATCTTCCAAGACATTTGGTCGGAATATTTTTCAACATGCATACATCTCTTTACACATTTTAATAACACTACCAATATCCGTTTCATGTGGGTCGGGGCGTATTGGGAGCCCTGAATTAGTAGGGGCCTTCTGGAGATTGGCTACTGGGGGAAATACAATTATTTAAGAGAGTTGTGTACATTTGGAAGGTAGCTATTATTAACTAGAACTTGATCATTACTAAAACTTTTTCAAAAATAGAATCCAGTAAATTTTTTTTTTAAAACAAACAATGTGTTGACTATTGAGACAGAAATGGATTACCCACAAACTCTCTGACCAGATGAGCTTGACAGACCCGCAGTAAATCTGGATGTTGGGTTACCCACATACTCTCTGACCAGATGAGCTTGACAGACCCGCAGTAAATCTGGATGTTGGGTTACCCACATACTCTCTGACCAGATGAGCTTGACAGACCCGCAGTAAATCTGGATGTTGGGTTACCCACATACTCTCTGACCAGATGAGCTTGACAGACCCGCAGTAAATCTGGATGTTGGGTTACCCACATACTCTCTGACCAGATGAGCTTGACAGACCCGCAGTAAATCTGGATGTTGGGTTACCCACATACTCTCTGACCAGATGTGCTTGACAGATCCGCAGTAAATCTGGGTGTCACACATTGCGTTGGGCCTGCATTGAAACTTTTTTTTACTTTGACAAATATTCATGATATCAAGATGCTCGCAATATTGTTACCGATTTGTCACAAAATTGCACATTTATTAGAAGGAAAAACAAGGGCGTAGCCAGAAGGTCCTTTGGGGGTCAGGCAACGGTATATCTGGAGGCCCCTGAAAGGTTGAAAATAAGGGCCCCCATAATTATCTTTTAAAGTTGGGTAGCTCAAAGACAACCCGTACTGCCTACCTTAGGTAGCCACATTGTTTACCCTACCATATGAACGAACGGCTCTGTTGGTTTTCTCTTCTCTTGGATAGGCCTATTTGCTTATCCCGGGATATGATATTAATGTTTTTTTTCCCGGGAAATCCCGTGATAAAATGTATTATTTTTTTTTAGACGCATCAAAAATTATCTTCAATAAGTAAGTTAATCATAGGTCCTTATGTCATTGTATTTTATTAACTTATTTACAATCCATGTAATAGGCCAACAAAATGTTAACTGTTGAGGACATTTTCTCCACCCAAACAAATATCCGTTTCATTGAAATAGCATAAGGCACAGAGGTATTTTTCGTTATTTAGAAAACTCGGATGGGTTTGTGTTAAAAAAGAATCAACGAAAAAATGAATTTGATAAAATCAATGTTACTGATTGATTATAGAACGATTGATGTATCAATTCATCTTGTTCTTGTCAAAGAAACTGCCACCCTTCTTAGTTCTCTTACAGATTTCTAATCAATAAAAGCAAATGTTGAAATAAACCATTTGTTGTTTCGTGTCAAAACTCGCGTGAATGTTTTTTCTACTTCCACATGATTATCAAAGTCTTCGACTCTGAATGTTTATTTCATTCATATCTATGATTTCATTGGTAGTCTATATTTAAATGAAACAAACAACACAATTAAGACCTCACTTCCTGGGCCGTTTTAAGGTCATCGTAGGCCCTAGACACTTTCAAAGTCGTAGGCCCTCCCCGACTTCATTGTAAATATTTTTCAAGAATGCACCCGCACTTCTTTGCAATTTGAAATCTAAATAAACTTTGAGGACGTCATATGTGACTTTGCTAAGACAATGAGCCGAAAAAGTTAACATACTGTAATTTACAGATCTACAGCTTGACTTGCTCATCTCACACGGTTATATATAGTTACTTTAATACAAACATTATTCAATTTTATGGGCATTCTGAGCTTATTTCACCTCATTATGTCCTGGCTTTCGTGGCCCTTGTCCGTAGTCCTAGGCACTAGTGCGCCTACAGTGCCCTAGTTGATAAAGTGGCCCTGCTCATATCCTTCACTAAGTTTGGTTTTAGAGACATGTATCCATAGATATATGTATGTATATATACATATATATGACATAAATATATGGATTATCTACAATGTAAGGGAAGTAATTTCTTAACTTTTATTTCGACTACAGCCCCCTTTTCAAAGAAAAATGCATTCACCGCCCCCACACCCGTAATTCAAGCCCAACAACCTATTATATTGGTACTCTCGCAGAACGAAAGTTACACAATTCAGACCTTCCCACCTTCACTAAGTTTAGTTTCAGAGCGATGTATCCACAATGAAAGGGCGGTAATTTTCTAAGCTTATTTTTGACTACAGGCCCCTTTTCAAAGAAAAAGGGTATCCCCACCTGCACTTAAAGACCGACAACCTATTCAAGTGGTATCCTCGCACAACGAAAGTTACGCGTAAGGACCCCGTTGGTGTAACATCTGCGAGCGTGTGAATGGACACATTTTTTTACGCCTATTAAAGGACTGAATAGAACAGAATGTTGTATCGGCCCCCATAGGGCTCATCGGGGCAAAGGAAGTGTATACTTCATCTGTTTCAGTAAACTCGGCACATAAAGGGATTAGCCGCCTTTACCCCCCCCACCCCATTTAAAGTCAAGTGTCCATTTAAAGCTGGGTGGACTTTGGAATTTACGTCAGGACTTGAAATAATCCCAAGGCTCTCACTGAGATTCTAACGAGGGACCATCCGGTCGACAGCCGAGCGCTCTACACAGCCCCGTAGCGTGAAAATTCTACAGCAGGGGGCAGGCATTCTACAGCAGGGGCCAGGCTATACCAGGGGGGCCAGGTAATACATTTTACTAAGTAGAACAAATAAGCAGAGGGGGGGCAGACAAAACGCGGTAGGGGGCCCTGCCCCCCACGCACGCTATGGGCCCGGCTCTACACAGCATATCGGTTTAAAGCCAGGTCATTTATTTTGTGTTGTTTTTTTCCCCCCATTGATATCAACTTTGCTCCTGTTTGGTTGTGTTTTTGATGACTGTGTGTGTGTGTGTTTACAAGTTTCTCTAAGTATTTTTAATTGTAAGAATGTAAAAAAAAAATACATGAAAAAAAAAACTCTGCACCCTACCAAGCCAGTTAAACAAATTGGGCATGAGCCGATTACATTTCAAATTATTAATATTGAACGCTGTTGGGTATCTTAGTCATGGAGAGTATCATGACAAAAATGTGATTTCGGTGTATTTCATCTCTGCCGTCTCATTTAACTATTGAGCAGGGGTAGTCATGGATGAGGCTCAAGGAGTGCCACACCCCCAGGCTGTTGTTTCATTTGATTTAAAAAAAAAAAACTTTTTAAGTGAAAAACAAAATGTCATGGAAATAAAATGTGATTCTGCCGTCTCATTTAACGATTGTGCAGGGGCGGTCATGGGCAGAGGCGCAACCAGCAAAAAATGCTGGGCGGGGGGGGGGGCTCACATTATGAAAAAAAGACAGTTTGACAGTCTTTTTTTTGTAACTTTATAACATAATTTATGTATTGATGATTTGGCCCCTCCCGGTTGCCCCACTGGTCATGGGTGACTCTGTTTCATTTGATTAAAAAAAAAATTTAAGTGAATAACAAAATGTCATGGAAATAATTTAAAAAAAAAAAGGCTGGCTCAGTGGCAAGCCGCACCAAATTTAAAAGAAGAGCCACAGGTGGCGAACCAAGGTAATGGAATATCTCTACAACAATGAGGTTATTTTTCACTTATTGATTGCTTATGTAGTGAATTGTGGTGCCGCTCTACACACACACACACACACCACATTTAGAGTCAGCAATAGAGACTGCAGACTACTTACAGTGTAACATATGTGACCATAGAAACTGGTACCACAGGGATTTAAGACCATAACATGCACCACATAGATTGCAGTTAGAAGTCTGGTAAAAAAAGATCTGTACCACAGAGATTTAAGACGACCATAACATGCACCACGTAGATTGGAGTTACAAGTTTGGTAAAAAGATCTTCTGTAATATATGATGAGTCAGGGGATAGAGTTATTAATCAGTGCAGTAATTACGACAAACTAGCTTACATTTTTTTCTATGGTTAAAAGAGAAAAAAAAAATCAACCAAAAAGAAAATGCCACTATCCTTTTAATATACAAACTTGCATTTATTGAGTCAAAAATTTAAATTCTCTAAATGTATAACTAATAGGCTAATTTAAGTGTAAATGTAATATAATCAATTCAGTATATAAGAGACACATTATCTATAATTTTAAGGCAAAAAACATTTCTTATTTGTCATTTCTTTTGCTGACTTGTACATTTTAACTGGTTTTTTTTTTTTTATGAAAGTGTCAATGAAGTTAAACTTATTTAATGGGACTAAATAAAGTACTTTTTATTCTCAGTACAAAGTCATGATTTAAACTTTATTTCCTTTAACAGTATAAACAAAAAACATTACTCTCAACACTGAGAATGTTACAAGATACTGTTTTATGTTAAAAAAAAACAACAAAAAAACAAGTTGTAAGTCATAAGCAGCAGAAGTCACAACAAAAACATTGGCACAAAAGAAATACCAAACAATTTCTTTCCAGTTTGATTACAAGGTTCAAGTTTTAGATGAATATATTTTGTTGCTATATATTATTTTGTTACAGGTACCCAAAAATTGAAGGGCTTAGTTCCAAAAGCTGCAAAGTACAAAGTGATCAAAAAATAAGAGTAAAGTGTTGGGGGTTGTAGATAAAATGGAGGTTATTGGGCCAGAAGGGGTCTTATCTTAATTTCTAGCTATGGTTTCAACAACAAGCTGAAAAAATATTTTGTTTTTCCCTGTTAATATCAAAATGGACCTAGCAGCCATTGGCATCAAGCCCTTCTGTTATTTCGACAAAAATAAATATTCTTGAAACTTTTTTTTTAGTGCCAGTAAGATTGAAAAACCTTAAAAACATATCATCCTGAAATTCTGATCATTAGTTTCGGCAACAAAATTGTTAAAAAACTGTATGTTCTCTCAACCATGCCAAATGTATACAATGATTGAATAAATAAATATATATCTCAATATTATCACAATGTATAGATCAATAATGATCTCAGTTAAAATACTTTTAAAAAGTCTGGAATACATCAAATGTGTGGTATTGAAAAAACAACAAATAACTTAAACCATTTATATTGCATAAAATTTTACTGCCAAATGTACAGTTTCAAAATATTTAAAGAAAAAAAAAAAACTATTACTTCTACTTGATGTAACAATTTTCTAATATAAATAAAAAAAATTTTCCTGTAACAAAAATCATCTTAACATTTAAAAAGAAAAATGTATGAAAAAAATATCACAGGGATTTATGAAGCAAAACATTTAACTAAAAAGTTTTTTTTTAATTAAAAGGGAATGTTTCACTGTCGCTGTCACTAAGAGACCAACTGGTCTTTCTCTGACCACGCTGTTCGGGATGATGGTCTAGAGCCTCCGATGCTTTCTTTCGGAGTGGTCGGTCGATCTGAGTAGTTGCCCTCCCTTACGTTGATTCTGAAATTTAGTTTTGCAGAAAAATGTCATTCATAATTTTTTTTTTTCCATTTCAGTAATAAAAATATGTAACATGAAAATGTAACAAAGTTCTAATAAAAATTTGCATTGCAAAGTATAAAAAGAGTCACAGTTTTTAGCTAAGTACCATTTTTTTCTCCCCACTGTGGTGGGAGGATGAAGGAATGGCATTAGGAAAGCTAAAAAAATAATACATTTTTGAAAAAATGTACAATATATAAAGTTATCATATTATTTTGAAAAAAAATTCCACAGTCTTTTAATTTTTTTAAAAAATTACAACTAACACTTACACTTAGAATAATTGGAAATTCAAAATAATCTAGCAATTTTTAATACAACTGTCCATGGGCGTCGCTAGGAATTTTTCCGGGTGGGGGGGGGGGGAATAACAACTTTATGCCCTTTTTTTTTAAAATGTGGGGGGGGGGGGGGGGGGGGGAGCAAATGCCCCCCCTTGAATACGCCCATGTAACTGTCCTACAATAGTTTTTTTCTAACGTTACCTAAATACCAGGTGTTACAATGACACAGACTTAATAACCAGGTACGCAGTTTACTGGCTTTAAAATCTACAGTAAAACTTATAAACATAAAACAATAAATAAATAAAAAAAAAAAAAAACAACCCCAAAACAGATTAAGATTAATTTTAGTTAGCAGATAAATAACTATAAATAGTTTCAGTTAGCAGATAAATAACTATATTAATAGTTTCAGTTAGCAGATAAATAACTATATCAATAGTTTCAGTTAGCAGATAAATAACTCTATAAATAGTTTCAGTTAGCAGATAAATAACTCTATAAATAGTTCTCCGTAATGTTACCTTCTCTGGTCAGTGTATTTTTGCTTGTACCATATGCAGCCTATCACAGCAACTATACAAGCCACAGCCAGTGGCAGACCAACAGACAATCCAACTATCAGAGGAATGTCCACTTAAAAAAAAAATACAAACAAGACGGCTTTCAGTAAACACTTATCAAATATTAATTTTTTCAAGAAAAAAAGATGGACAAAAAAAGATCTCTACCACTTGAGTGTAAAACAAAGAGAAAGCTTATAAAAAAATAAATAATTCCATTCACGCTTACATCCTTTTATTATAACCTTTTTTTTTAATAGTATTTATTCAAGTGACTGAAAACTTACAATGTTGATCTTGGTTCCTGAGGATGAAACAATTTACATGCCATAAAAAACAGAACATGAAAATGATAATATCAGGTATGTATATATATATATATAACAGCTAAACAGGTTAACCTAGAGTATCAATGCTGTTATGTAAGAAAGATGTGAACAAATGCCATGGTAGAAAACTCTTACTTGCAGTAAGCTTCTCCTTTGTCATTGATGACGCAGTTGGAATCGGAGTTGCAGGCTTCAAGGGCATTTAGTATAGTGCATTTGTCTTTAACTGGTGGAACTAAATGTAAGAGACAAATATTTTAACTAGAAAATGCATTTTTTTTTTAAATTATGGGAAAGGAACCAAAAGAAATGTATGAATATCCTCATATTAACAGACAAACAACATTAGTAAATACTGTACAATTCAATAACTGATGCTTTGATAAATCTTTTTTTTTTTTTAATTTAAATTAATTTCAACATTTTTTGTACCTGTTATATTTCCAATCTTAACAGAAGCATTTTGTAAAACACCATTTACTATTAGTCCAGTCTCTGCTATGCTCAAAATTGCTTCCACCATCTTGCTTGCAGCATATTCAGTTACTGTTGTGTCCACAATTGTTGTGAAATCAATAATAACACTGCCTTTTCTGGGAAAAAAGTTTTAACATAACTCTGACATTGTAGAAACATAAATTACTTGTTTAAAATAACAGGGATGATATATTCTGACAGGATCTGGAACACTGCATGACTGTGCATCTATTGCGTACATTGTTTATGTTACATTATTTTATATCTAAGCCCAAAGCTGTGATGGTTGGACCAGAAGGATGCCCAGTATGTGTGGGATCAGCTCTTCAATTATAGCTAACAACAACATATTGAAACCTGGGATGCTAATGAACTGTCCCCCAACGGAGCCCCATCCACCTTTGACCGACCCTGTTTGCGTCAGTGCCACACTTTTTATATACCTTAGATTATTTATAGACATTAGTAAGATTAGAATATGTCATTATACCTCAAACTGTTTATAGACACATCTCTCAGACCAGCTACTTTTTTACTGATTGTTGAGTTTAGCTAAAAAGAAATAATGGAAATAAATTATAAAAAGGACAATATTTTCACAGGAGAATTTAAAAGATGACAATTGGAACTCAAGACTTACACTTTGCTCAAGTTTACTTTTCAGGTCCAAGTAATCTCTGCCTAGTTTTTCATTTAGATTCAACGAGCTGACATCCATGTTTATCGTGACTTGAAATCCATAGTCTGCACTTTCTAATTATTTCAGAAAAAACAGAGGCAGATTTGAGAAAAAAAAAAACGAAAGCTTATGGATTATGTCAGTATTAAAAAGAGATAGCTAGTGGCCATTTGATGACAAGGTAAGGTGGTACAAAATACACACAGGCATGCTAATTCCATTTAAGTGCTGATTAACTTTCATCATATATTTAGGCTATATAGTTAAAAGAATGCAATACACAAAGAGGCAATTTTAAATGAAAACAAAGGGCATGACCAGAAATGAAAGCAGAGACAGTGAAATGAGATCTTAACAGGCTAGATTTGAACTCGCAGTGTTTGAAAAGGTGACTAAAAATATATCAAGTCAACTGCAGGGCTGCCAATTGCTAAGACATTTTATAGCAGATATTGCACCTAGTCCTGGCATGTATATTGTACCTAGTCCTGACATGTATATTGTACCTAGTCCTGACAAGTATTTTGAATTGCACCCACCTCCTTGATTATTACTGGACATGAATTTTATAGTGGCTACTCTACAGCTTGAGTCATGTTTTTCCACATTATTGTGTCATTATGAATTAACAGCCTATAAAAATTAACAGCCTATAAAAATTCTGAAACCTTTTTTAAAAAAATTTGTGACTCAGTATGTTTGGTCCTTAATACAGATTTGGATATTTTCCACTATTTCAATTGATAACACAGGGATGTAGGTGCAGCGCTTAGAATTGAACTACTTATAAATGTAAGAAAATGAAATTTGTATTAACAGACTGAAAAGTGAAAAAGAAAATATGTTTAAAAGTAGTGATGCTTTTTTTTTCCAAAGAAAGAAAGTCTGATTGAGGAGGCTGAGCTCAATGAAGTTAATGAGTTTAAAGCAGTAAATTATACAAATTCATGTATTTTTCATTTTCTTTGACAAATTACTTTTTTTTATTACATAAACTCTGGGAAGGGAAGCTTTAGATTAAAAGTGAAAAGCTGAGTCAAAATACAAGTCTTTCAACGACCTGACAAAAGCATTTATACTAGAAATGAATTCGTAATTTAACCCCTACCCATGTGTCTGGATGAAAACGACTTACCATAACACTTCTGATTGTCATTGTCATCTATGGTGTAACCAGGATTACAAAAGCAAGTGAAACTTCCAGCTGTGTTGTTACATTTTTGTTGGCAGCCACTTGTTCCATTCTGGCACTCATCAAAATCTGTGTGAATAGACAGTGGACTTAAAGGTAACTTAGACATATTGGAAAATAGACTGCAGACATATAGATAGCTTGGACATATTTAGTAAAAACACTCAAAGCATTGATGACTTTGTCATTCTGATAACTGTGCAGAGAACATACAGATAACTCAGACACAGTCCTGGAAACCATATAAGCACCGACTTAGGGCGTAAAGGTAAGAATGGGCAAGATAGAAAGTTTTCAAAGCCAAATTTATCTTTCAAAATTTTAAACTAATTTAATTTAGTCACTTTCAAAAAAGAAAAATGGAAAACTGTTCATAAAGTGTTCCCTCATGTGCCATCATATTTATCCTGGAAAAAAAAAACAACCAAACAGATTGGCAGCAACAGGTATACACATACTGAGCTAGTCTTGACGTGTCCGACACAGCACAAGTGACAGATACTACCATGTTTACAAAAAAAGACAAGAGACAAATAAGTCCTGCCAATGATAATGAGATCTTTCAACATTGTCGCAATATAATCCTCGCATCAAAA
Source organism: Bulinus truncatus (assembly GCA_021962125.1). Classification (NCBI taxonomy): domain Eukaryota; kingdom Metazoa; phylum Mollusca; class Gastropoda; family Planorbidae; genus Bulinus; species Bulinus truncatus. The sequence continues at coordinate 922,999 of JAGDYQ010000108.1, read as the reverse complement.
AATTTGTTTTGAGTTAAGTTCGCGACTCTGCTGCTTTAGCCCATACGTTTCTTTGCTAATGGAAGCCCTGTTGTGGAAGCACTATTGAGAGTTGCCTGGCATCTTTTAATGGCAGCACTATTGAGAGTTGCCTGGCATCTTTTAGTGGCAGCACTATTGAGAGTTGCCTGGCATCTTTTAATAGCAGCACTATTGAGAGTTGCCTGCCATCTTTTAGTGGCAGCACTATTGATAGTTGCCTGCCATCTTTTAGTGGCAGCACTATTGATAGTTGCATGGCATCTTTTAATGGTAGCACTACTGAGATTTGCCTGGCATCTTCTAAACAGCTATTAACAGCACCTATGATTGTGCACTGAAAATATACATAACAATTTAATGTATATATTTTTTTTTCCACTTGATCGTTGGCCTATTCTGTGTCCATTTCAGTGGACACTGAACAGTTTATTCTTCAGGTGGGTGTAATGTGTGTGTGTGTGTGTTTGTGGTATGCATCACGTATGGTGCCTGTGTGTGCCTGTATATGTGTGTGTCCATCCGATCAAACTTTTATTACCATCACACTTGTGTCCATCTGATGCCAGTTTGTAACCTGTCGGACAAGTGCAAGTGTAACTTCCATCTGTATTGGTGCATTTCCCATCACACTCATTTGTGTAGGTGGCAGCACATTCATCACTGTCTGAAAGTATTATCATTTTGTAACATCAGCATAAGCAACATTTGTGAATACAGGACAACAAATCTTAAATATAGCACGTTTTTTTTTACAGTTTATCATTCTCATTATGTATAAGACTTTCAATGTTATCATACTCATATCAGTGCATATAAATATTTACCAACACAGGTGGTGCTATTATCTACATAGCCAACATCACAGCCACACTTGTAAGAACCAACCGTATTTTTACAAACCTATAAAAATGTAATAATTATATATATATACTAGCTGTACCATGTAAAACAGTGCTTCTCAAAGTGGTGGGCCGTGGCTCCCAAGGGGACCGTGGACTGTCTGGAGGGGGGCCGTGGAATTTCAAAAAATTATAAATTTAAGCAACCTAAACCCAAAAAAAAAATAGGGGGCGCGACATATTGATTTAGTGCCCAGAGACCGTGACTTCAAAAAGTTTGAGAAGCACTGATGTAAAACATTTGCATAGAGTTATATTCCTTTAGGTTTGATCAGTTGGCTAGGTTATTTTTGATTTCGGACAGATCCGATATTTTCATTTTTTTCATTACAATTTAAAGATGCAATGTGTTGTAGAAATACAAAAAAAAAAATATTTAAATGGAATTATTTCACATTTTAGCCTTTAGGTTTCATGTTTAAAAATCGCAGAAACTATTCAAGACCGTAAATTTAAAAAAAAAACATTTATTGAATCGACACGCCGGCAAGACGTCATTTGAATTCTTGATTTCTACTTTCTATCTAATGCAGAAGTGAGACCGCTATTATTTACATAGATTGTCACCAGGAATATAACCAAATGAGTATTGAAATTAAACCATACAGAGTGTCTTATGGACAAATATTTAACATTGATATCATTACAGCACACACAGATTTTTTTTAAAAAAAGTGACAAAGCTAACCCATAATTTCCTGTTTGCTGCAACACAATCATTGCTTTTGTTGCTGCATTCATCGATGTCCTGGTCACAGTTTGTTCCAGCCCATCCTGAGCTACATGTGCACTCTCCGGTGACAGAGCTGCACGTACTGTGAGTCAGATCACAGGAACATTGATTCTTACATTCTTCTCCATACGTACCACTGGAACAGGCTGCAAAAAAATAATAATAATAATGGTGTTCTCAACTAATGAAGAAACAACTTTAATGAGATAATGTCTAATAGCTTCTATGTATTAAAAGTTAAAGCTGTTTAAGAGTCAAGGCCGTAGCCAGGGGGAGGGGGGGCTGCAAATTATTATAAAATATACTTCTTTATCAGTGTGTTTCAATTTTTTCTTATATAAAACTCTCCGCACAGTCCCGCCGCCCCCCCCCCCCCCCAAACAAAATTATGGCTATGGCCTTGTTAAGAGTAGTGTTGTTTTATGTTCCTGGAATGGCCAAGATGCATTCAATGCAGGGGTGGGCAAAAGTACTGCACAAATATGGTCCATTTGGCTGTTTAACCCAGCATATAACTCCCCAAGCACATGGCCTCAAAGCCCAGAACTATCAGGTTAGAAGATCAATTACACTGCCATCCCACCCTTTTTATAGACTGCAGTCTGACGCTACCAAACAAACGAAGGAAAAAAAAAGTAGATCTTGACTCACCTTGACATGCTCCGCTGGAAGAAGAGTACCCTCTGTCACATTTACATATGTAGCTCCCTGGCGTGTTGACGCAGCTGGAGTGGGCATAACATGATGGTGTGGTGGTGGTGCTCTTGCACTCATCAAAATCTGAATCACAGTTGGTTCCAGTCCAGCCAGGGTTGCAGCTGCAAGCGCCTGAGACCTGAGGCATTAACTAATGGAGTTAAAATCTTGGATCTACACAAATAATAATGTTGAGCTTCAATATGACCCTGCATAAATTACTCCAAGTTTACAAAACTAACCCTGCTTTTTATTACCCCAGAGTTGTTGTTTTTATTATTTCATTCAATTACTGATGGTATCATTGAGTTTTATGAAATGTAACATCAAAAATTTCAAATGCACAACTTAAAAAAATTTAATAATCAATTGACAATATATATATATATATATATATATATATATGATTTAGTTGAGTTCCTGCATTTAATATAGTATAATAAAAAAAACATGAGAGTCAGACCTTATCACATGACTTTGTATTGGCTGCTGTACAGGAACAGCTCTTTGAACAGTCTTTTCCATAAGTCCCATCAGTGCAAGCTTTAATACATATATATATATATCATTGACAGTGATATTGGACAATTCAAAAAATGAGCTTTCTTAATTTAACGAAACTAAATCTAAACAGATTTTATAATAGACAACTCATCTGTTAAGATGGTTTTATTTATTTTGTTACATAAATTATTAATTAAAAATATTCTAAAAATTGCTCTCAATAAATCAAAACTGAAGAGCGTTAAAAAAAAAATAATTCTGGCTATTTTAAAAATCTATCTGCAAGTGTAGATGGCAAGGAATGTATCTAAAACAGACCTATGCAAGTGGTTTCGTCTGATGCAAGCTTCATTCCATCAGGGCAACTGCAGGCAAAGCTTGTGTTGTATGAGGTCTCAAGACAAATACCATTAGTGCAAGGTTTATCTTTACACAGGTCAACATCTGAAAATGGGCCAAATCTATACATGTAGGTATAATAAACTAATTACAGTGAAATGTCGCTATAACGAAATTCACGGGGACTCGAATTCGTTCGTAATACTGAAAATTTGTTACACTGAAATGGGGGGGGGGGGGGTCCCTCCACGACATTTTCTGTTTTTAATACATACCGCCAACGTCATTGAACTAAGGGACATAACTCATTTATTTGTGCAACAGTTATTCAACATGACTTACTTCCCTTGATTTATAAGAAACCTGTGCAATGTGCCCATTACGGCTCTCTTACTCATATTGTCTCATTTATTAAATATTTTTTTAACTGGATTCAATTTTCTTCTGAACACTCCCAAGCATAAAAGATCGTTCTAAATATTCCCCAATAACCAGAATGCAACCCTAAGCATTAATCAAGCCCCTACCCAAAACAATGACATTGCTTTTTACTAAAACTGTCAAGTTACTTTTTAATCATTTTTTCAACTGCAGTCTGGTTGATGTTCGAAAGAACATTGCCTGGCTGGGTAGTTGGGAAATGCTACCCTTAATTACTTGCTTATAACCGCCACATACATCAAATCCATTACGTCTTTCTCATACCTCCCAAAAAAGTGTCTTGCTTCTTTCTCATTACCGCACCCTCCCCCGCACACAAACATAACACTGGTTTATTGATTTTTTTAATTAATCCTACGTACATCACTACTTGTGACGTTCTCTACGTGCAGGTGGCTGACATCTTATCTCTCTCCACCCCCTCCCCTTTCTACCATTGCTAAAATGCTTCTCCTCTCACCCCTCCCCGTTCGTAACAGCCACCGCCGCTCCATTCCCCCCCCTCCCACCAGTTCGTTGTTACGTAATTGTGCCCGCCGTCGCTTGGCCGTCTCGTGACGTCTCAACTCTCTTCCTCTCCCCTTCCCGACCTTGCTTAAACTCTCATTCTCTCATCCACCACCCCCCTGTTTGTTGTTACGTAATTGTGACACCGCCACTCACTCCCCCCCCCTCGCCGTCCCAAGACGATACTTGTCTCAGTACTGCACATGGTGGAATTTATGTTTACTATCCTCATCAGTAGAGGTTAAAGGTTACCATAACATCTTACTCCTCTCACACTCCCCCCTCCCATTATTTAGTAAATGTGAATGTCGTTTGAGTTCAAGTTGACTTGAGTTATAGAAATTTGCCGAATTAAATTTTTTTTTTTTGGTAAGGGGATAAAATTAAATATATCCAAAACTGCTATTTTTTTTCGCAATACTGAAAACACGAAATTCGTTACAACGACACTTTTTAACAGATGTTATATAAGCCAAGGGGAAGGGGCAAAAAAAAAATTCGCTGTACTGAATAATTCGTTACACTGACGTTCGTTATAACGACATTTCACTGTATTATTTGATGTATATGATTTATTTATTGCCAAAGTGTGTTTGACCCATGTGGTTTTTTCCCAGTGCAAAAATAAAGCATTGAATATTACTGCTTTTAAGTAACAAGAGAACAGAACATATTTATTACATCATAACCAATTATATACTGTTACGTAGAAATCGCTATACATGGTTTTTGTACAAGTGAATTTTCATTTGTAGTTATTATTCTTATTAGTAAAATAAACTTCGAACTAAAAAAAAAAAATACATGGATACACATTTTAGGAGCAAATTTCAGTTGTTTCACAAACAAGTGATTCATTCAGTTCATTCCAATTTTTTTGTAATTTTTTTTTCTAACATCATCCGTTGTCACTATTCTTATAGGTTGCATTGCCCAAGTCATGAATAGCATCAAAATAAGGGGGAATTCCTCAGGCCAAGGCCATTTTCTTTGGACAACCATTTCTGGGAGGAAGGATGGCTGAGCGGTGTAGAGCACTTGGATATCAACCTAAGTCCTGGGTTCAGACCTTTGCCAAAACCAAGAGAATTGTGTCCAGGTCCTAGTGAAAGTTGGTTGTAAATCCCCCAAGTCCACCCAGCTTTAAGTGGCCGCCCTACTTAAGCTGGGGAAATAAAGGCGGTTGGGCGTTGTGCTAGCTACAAAGTCCTTAATATGCCTTGGCTACAGAAACAAGATGATTTCTACACTTCACCTGCCCAGATTGCCTTAAACTATATGGGATCTTTACTTTTTTTAAAATTCTGAATTGATACCAGACTAAATAAGGACAGCAACTCATATTTTCACCACAAGTTATCTATCCTACTGGTCAGAATTTAATTTACTTTCTTAACTAAAAAGACAAAAAAAGTAGTTGAAAAATTAATCAACCAATCAACAGTATCTCTCTTACCTAAACACTGCCTGTCATTGGACGGATCGAGAATTTTCCCTCTTGGACAGAGACATGTTTCAATACTGTTCACGACGGCACATTTATCAGAGCAATGTTTTGTTGTACACTGAGATGAAACTGTAGCATATAAAATATACATATCTATGTCATTTTGTACATTATATTTACTCTAAAAGCAAAAAAAAAATTTAATAATAGCATGAAAGATGCAGTTATACAAAAGGAGCTGAGAAAATCACCTGAACAGGTGACTCCATCTACATTCAATTTCAATCCATTCAGACATGAGCAATGATATCCTCCATTGGTGTTTTCACAATTCTGTTCACAGTCATCAAAGTTTAGGCTGCATTCGTCAATATCTATTCGGTAAAAAAAAAAATAAACATGTATTTATTCATTAACTCACCTGTTCAGCTTTCAAGTAAAGGTATCCTTGTTAGGCAAAAATAAAAATGATCTAAAAAGCTTTTACTGACGACAGATTCAAGCCGTGACAAAGAAAAAAAGTTAAAGGAAATTAATGACGATTCCAAACAATCATATAGGTTCACTTCACGCTTATTAGAAACTGTACTTAATTATATGCTTTTTATATGCTTTTTATTTAACTTGTTTTAAACAAAAAAAAATGTAGGAGGCATTTAAATAGTATCTTTTATGCTGCAGTAACCAATAGATCTTCAACGATTGATGGCTTCAGTGTCATCACAACAATAACTTGTAAATCATGACAGATTCTAGTATTAAATTCAAGATGTTTATCATTGTCTTTTTAATGTGAAAATGATGCTAAGAATCTAGCTGTGCTAACTCTGCTGAAACTAAAACATAGATTCATAAGATCCTCTCAGTGCAGGATCAAAACCAAGACTAATCTCAAATTTGATGACGATACACAAGTATCCAAGTCTAAAACAATTCTCTCCTCTACTTGGCAGACCAATCGGAACATAGTACGGTACATCTAATATCAAGGATTGTACTATATCATAAGTATTACAGGTTCATCCAATGAGAAGGATACCAAAATGAAAAAAAATGCACACCAGTATGTGAATTAATGTAAGTATATCTTAGGAGATTATTTTTTGGTTTCAGTTATAGGCATTGTAAAAATAGTTTTTACCATCTAACTTGGAACTGTAGCTGGAGCATTACAATATAGGGTTAGGTAAAAAGCAATGCAGCCAGTCATAAATGACTGGGATCAATTCTTTATATTAAAAAACAACAAACATTTTCGAGGGATTATTTAAATTGAGAGGACCTGACTGTTAAACAGGTCGCCAAAAATTAAAGACATTACCTAGGCAGGTCTTGCTCTCAGGCTGATATTTGTAACCTAAATGGCAAGAACATGTGTAGCCTCCAATATAATTTTCACAAACTTGTTCACAGCTGTTGGTCAAGTAGCTAGCACATTCATCAATATCTGTGCAAATGGTTAAAATAGAATTGTGTAATTAAATGTAACAGACTTTACGGGAAAAAAAGTGAAGCACTTTCTCTAATCATTGGTATTGTTTATAAATAGAACAAAAACTATGGTTTAGGTCATTTCTATTTTTCTCAAAAAAAGGTTTTTATCATTATAACTGAAGATTGAATTGTATTTTTGCCCAGTTTCAGTTAACTTTGAAAGGTTTGAGGACAATAAAACAGTTCATTTTCATTCAGAAATCAAAGCAATTATAAGGCATATTAATTATGAATTAAAAAAACTGCTGTGTTAGGGATTAATTTTACCAGCTCAACATGTTACAAACTGCTGTGTTATACATTAATTTTACCAGCCCAACTTGTTACTAACTGCTGTGTTATACATTAATTTTACCAGCCCAACTTGTTACAAACTGCTGTGTTATACATTAATTTTACCAGCCCAACATGTTACAAACTGCTGTGTTATACATTAATTTTACCAGCCCAACTTGTTACAAACTGCTGTGTTATACATTAATTTTACCAGCCCAACATGTTACAAACTGCTGTGTTATACATTAATTTTACCAGCCCAACATGTTACAAACTGCTGTGTTATACATTAATTTTACCAGCCCAACATGTTACAAACTGCTGTTATACATTAATTTTTACCAGCCCAACTTGTTACAAACTGCTGTGTTATACATTAATTTTACCAGCCCAACATGTTACAAACTGCTGTGTTATACATTAATTTTACCAGCTCAACATGTTACAAACTGCTGTGTTATACATTAATTTTACCAGCCCAACATGTTACAAACTGCTGTGTTATACATTAATTTTACCAGCCCAACTTGTTACAAACTGCTGTGTTATACATTAATTTTACCAGCCCAACATGTTACAAACTGCTGTGTTATACATTAATTTTACCAGCCCAACATGTTACAAACTGCTGTGTTATACATTAATTTTACCAGCCCAACATGTTACAAACTGCTGTGTTATACATTAATTTTTACCAGCCCAACTTGTTACGAACTCATGCAGTCCCTTTACCAACTCTCTTTTGCCACATGTTTAATTTTGCCGTGGTAGGATTAACTTTACCTTGAACGTAAAACAGTGAAATTTCTTTGCCTTGCAAAGATATGTAGAGGCACTTTGAGAGAATATATCTGTCAATTTACATAGACTTTTCCACTTATGTGAGCCGTTTAAACAGCACAAACATATCATTGAGGAAAAAATGTCTAAGTATAGACAAACGGTGTAGAATTTTCCCCTTGAGAGCGCCAATGAATATCTGTATGAGGAAGAAGCGTGAATATGACGACTTCCCATTTCTCCACACATTTGTGAAAAATGTTGTGCATTCAAGAGACAGAAGCCTATTAAGTAGTTTAAGATTATGTTTTCCTCCCCCTGCCCTCTCCACCTCACCTCTGTCAGTACTCCATACAAAGTACCCTGTTTAAACACAATTAGTCAACACTGAGTAAGTATCACACATTAACATTTCACTTCAGTCTGTAAAGTCACTGCGCACTCTTGAAAACGACTTCAACTACTGAAGAACATGTGTCGACCTGGCACTGATGCTAATGGGGGGGTAACTTTCAACATTCATGTTTACCTCAAGCATTGTTTATTGAAACCTAACCTTTATTTAAATAAATTAGCGCACGGTGAGTGAGTGAATGTGACTTGACATACTGCATATATGTAACGTTCACGCACTTTTTGTTCAATACCTTGACATTTCCCGCTGACATTCCTGTATCCAGATAGACACTGGCAGCTGGCACTGCCGATCGTATTGACACACTTTTCACCCGCAGCACAGATCAGAACCCCTGTTGCACATTCATTGATGTCATTACTGCAGTAAACCCCTGTGGAAGTCACGGAAAAGATATTCAACATATTTTGTTTACAAATTTTTATAAAAGATATTAATTTCTTGAAACATTATTATGTTTTTTTTTATTTTCAAACTAACCACTAAATCCAGGTTTACAAAAACATCCTTTCTGTGGATCACATCTGTCAGCTCCAGTGCTACATCCGCAATTGTTGGCACACTCCAGCCCCCATTTGCCTTGGCCGCACGCTGAATGATCAAAAAAAAAATTTTTTTATTTTCTGTCTTAATGCCAGAGGGATGTTGTAGCTGGGCACAGCTTAATGCCAGAGGGATGTCGTAGCTGGGCACAAAAAAACAAAAAAAAATCAAGAGCCCTGTACATACCCAGACAAGTTCGCCCATCATTGTTTAGTTTGTACCCAGGTGAGCAAGAACAAGTGTAACCACCTGCAGTGTTCTGACATTTATCTTTCTCTGCACACAGGTTCAACTGGGTGTGGTCACATTCATTTATGTCTGGGGAAATGTTGAAGAAAATAGTATAAGCACTTCCATTCTTTTTTTCTTTTCCTTAAAATTATTAAACAAAAAAAATTTTTAAGAAATGATTCCATTTTGTGAATGATGTGTCACTTACCGACACATTTCTCTGATCCCTGAAGGCTGAAGCCAGTCTTGCACAGACAATAAGGTGTACTGGTCGCCAGGTCTACAGTGCAAATGTCACTGCAGTTAAGACCAGATCCTGCACAGACATCTACGCTTTCTGAAAGTCAAAATAAATAACCATTAAATAAAGGACATTTCTGGAGTCATTATCTAAATAATCTACTCATCCATAGTTTAATTCTGAGATAATTATTTTTGGAAAAGCCTAGGTGTTATGGAAAGAAGGAAAATTCTCATAAGACAGTCAATTACTTTTAACACAGGTGACTCTGTCAATGTTCAAGGTGAATCCCAAATTACATTTACAGTTGAATTTTCCAACAGTATTTTCACAGACTTGTTCACAGTTGTGTGTTGATGTAGCACACTCGTCGATATCTAGAAAAAAAAAAGAGTTAAAAAATGGTGGTAGGGTGAAGGGCTAAGGTTGTTTAATAACAGATCTTGATAATAATGTATGAACAATACAAAAGAACGGATGGCAGAGTGGTGTAGATACTCAACTGTCGACCTGAGAGTCCTGGGTTTTCTCCTCTGTGAGAACCATGGGATTTTTTCCTGGTGAAATTTCATGCAAAGTCATCCAAGTCCACCCAGCTTTAAATGGGTACCTGACTTAATTTTGGGGAAGTAAAGGCAGCTGGGCATTGTGCTAACCACACAATCCCTTCATATGCCGAGGTTAAAGAAACAGATGAATTCTACACTTCATCTGCCCTGATGGCCCGTTGGGCTAAGGGAACTTTTTATGAGCAATAAATGAATCCACGGTTTAAGTCTTGAATTTGAGATAATTCACTCTCAGAGATTATGTACAGAACCAAAACACCAGCGGCGTTATTGTTTTTGAAAAATGTGTATTCTTGAATCTAAATTCCTATTAAAATAAAAATCTTAAGTATTTTAATATAATTTTTCATAATAAATGTGTCTATGATCCATTTAGTAAATTAACTAAACATTTCTTTACAAATCCTTTACTTAGCTCAGTTTTTTTTTTTTTTACAGTAAACAATATTATCCAACATTTTAACTGTACCTTGGCAAACTTTGTTGATGGATGTGAAGCCTTTCATGCACTGACAATAATAGCCGCCTTCAGTGTTGACACAGTCTTGAACTGAATAGTCACAGGTGTTGTCCAGTACATTCAGGCACTCATTTTTATCTGAAGGTTCAATTAAAATCTTCGCGAGAATGTCAAATTTACAACAGGTTAAAAAAGAAGGGAGTTAAATGAGCTGTTAATGTTTGTCTCTAATTGAATTGCATAATTTTACCTAATTATTTAAAATCAGGCACATTCCATGTATGTCACATTTTAAAAACAAAGGTACTTATGATAAAACTTTAAAAAAGCATACTTAAAGGATTAAATTTTCACATTTAACATTTACAGAATAATTTGAAATTTTATGGCTAGCAAGAGGTTGGACACATTTTTCAACATACTCTTCATTTAAAATTGTTTTTCTGGTCTGGACACTTTGGGTGTAAAGGTTTACTCACCTTTGCATACGCCTGAGGCATTAACATAGCCTGCAGCACATTGACAGTAGAAAGAACCAAGGGTGTTGACACACAGCTGACTGAGTGGACAAGCTCCATTTGTGCTGCACTCATTGACATCTTGATTACAGCTGTCCCCTGTCCAGCCAGGGTTGCACTCACAGCCCCTGATGGAGTTGCATGCTCCATGACCATTACATACACAAACACTGGAGCAGTTTTTACCATAGTACGGGGTCTCACATTCTGAAACGATGATGGGCATTAACTTAACAAAAAACATGTAAGATATTACATTAAATATAATTTTTTATAACTAAAAGTAGGCTAATCAGAACTTCTGCTGTTGTTCTATGATTTCATGTATCATCATTCATCACCATCAAACCCTTAATCAATGTGGTTGTTGGGGGAACGCATGGACACCTCAACAGACATATTTCTCCATTATGTATCATGAGTAGATAAAACATATAACTCCTGTGAGTTGTTTTTATTCAGGGCCTCCACAAAGGGGTGGAACCCCCCCCCCCAACACGTCAGGGGCTCCTACCCTAGGGGTCTACATCATCTATAGCGATCTGTTAGGAAATGCCTCAGAAATCAATGGGTGGGGGGGGGGCAATGTTATCAATCTGTAAACTGCATGTGTCGCCTCCGGCTTAGCCTGAAGTAAGACACACTTTAACATTACACTTTTATGGGGGGAAACAAAAGATGGTGGGAGAAAGAGATGACATGTCAATGTCGAATATAATTAAAACTAATTAGTTTACAGGTTTAAACAAGAACTGCCCATGTTGAATGTGCATACTTTTCACCAAGCCTATCATTCGCCTGAGAGCATGTCGGTACTTACTGAGACAGGACACATTGTCTACATCCAGTTTGTTGCCAGGATAGCACGAGCAGAGGAATCCACCATCTCGGTTTTCACACAGCTGACTGCAGGGCTTGTTAGTTAAAGTACATTCATTGATATCTGTGGTATGGTCGAGACGGTTGGTTTATCAGTACATGTATCATTAAAATATTTTAAGTACATTCATGGATATCTCAGGTAGCTTAAGCGGCTTTTTCATCACTATAATAATAATGGCAAGTATTTCAGCTAATTGGTATTTATCAAATAATAAAATATGTATTAAAAAATTTACACCTAAAAATGTTTCACCTATGACCTACAGTAACAAAAGAGAAGTAACTATGAAGTTGATTACATAGATTACCAGTCAATAGTATCATAGTAATTAGAGCCAGCACCTAATAGTTTTATAGGTCAGTTAGAACCAACCAAGGTAGGTCTGTATATTTACTAAAAGAGGAACGACTACCAATGGTATTCAAAACAATTCTATCTAGATCCTTATCTGGACTTTGGATGATAAAACGTTAAGGCAATTCTTACAGCGTCCATCAAATAACAAGTATTGGTTAACTGATAATTGTGAAAGTGAACTTTTTTTTTTTTCACAACTTCCTGAGAATCAACAAACAATATGCAATATAGTTTCACTTTGTCCAGGATTTAAAAAAAAGAAAACCCCAAAAAAAAAACCTTTTTAACCAACAAAAGATTTAAAAATGAGCAAAAAAATTTTCTATGAATTGCCACCAGATGATTTGTTCAACACTTTAACACTCACCAGCACAATGTGTGTCATTCAGTTTGCTGTAGCCAGTGGTACACTCACAAGAGGCAACCCCGCCAGATACACTGCAGACTTGATTACACCCCTTGGCACTGCATAAAGTGGTGCTGCTGGTGTCTGAAGAGCATTAAACAGGTGCGGGATTCATATTTGGAATTCATTGAATTTGGCTTCAGTATAAAAATATTAAGGCTCAAATACTCTTTTCCTAAACACACAACGTACCTTGGGTGCATGTTCTTTTGTCAGCAACTAGTGTGTTTCCTGGCAGACATGAACAGTTAAAGCTACCTTCCAGGTTTTCACACTGTTGTTGACAGTTGTGAGTTTTCTCGGCACATTCATCAACATCTGTAAGTATGGTCAATTTCAAGAATGACTATAAATAATCAACAATGACTATAAATAATCAACAATGACTATAAATTATCAACAATGACTATAAATAATCAACAATGACAATAAATTATCAACAATGACTATAAATAATCAACAATGACTATAAATAATCAACAATGACTATAAATAATCAACAATGACTATAAATTATCAACAATGACTATAAATTATCAACAATGACTATAAATTATTATCAACAATGACTGTAAATTATCAACAGCTTCCATAAAAGATTTTCAAGTATCCAGCAGGAGTTTTTGTTTCATTTATCATGGAATAAATTAGCATTCATTTAAAGATGTGCTTTCATTCACAGAATTATGGTAGTTTTATCTCTCCTACTGAATGAAAACCTTAATAAAACTGATTTTGATAGTTTAATATATATATGTGTATTAACTAATCAACAATTTTTTGTGTATAATATCATTAAATCCTGTGGGTACAAACTGCAAGTTACAGAATTTAATTCCAAAATTGTAGAACCTTTACAAAAAAAAACTTAAGGAATAGTACCTTGTTGTTTAAATAAATTTGTCATCATTACAAAGATTAAAAAAACATTTTCTTTGAAAAGGTTTTAAAAAAATTGGTTTAAATCAAAACTGTGGCAGAAAACCCAATTTATTAATGAAGAAACATAATAATATGAATAACAGGCATAAAAAAAAAACAACTCAAAATAAAGCGTTCATTGCAAACTAAATATTTTCTAAACCTCTGCATATAGTGTTGTTCTTTGGGTCGAGCCTAAAGCCTGGCAGGCAAGTGCAAAGATAGGATCCCACAGTGTTTTTGCACTCAGAATTCTTTGGGCAGACCGGATCTGTTCCATTAGTGATGCATTCATTTTTATCTGAAAGTTTTAATTGTAATTGTTAATGGGCACAGAGGTAACCATTGAGAGCACAACACAATAGACAAATTCACCCTAAGCATATTTTTTGTTTTTTTTGGGCTGGAGATATTTTTGTGACAATTTTTTTTATCAATACAAACTTAAGATATTTCATGATTTTTTCTTTCCTTACCAACACAAAACTTATCCCGTTCTTCAAACCCCTGAGGACATGATCCACAGTTGTATCCTATGGTGCTGTTTCCTTGTTCAGCAGCTGATTTGTCCGTACATTTCTGACCATTGAGACAAGGCTGGTCTTTACAGGCATCATATTCCGAATCACAATTGGCTCCTTTAAATAAAAGGAAGTAGTATCAATGTTATTTACACAATTTATTTCTATAAATAAACATCATACTAAATAGATGTAAGTAATACAAATGAAATTTTATCTCAAAGTAAGCAAGTTTCCCTGCAATGCATACTTTATTTTAAAAATGTATAGCATTTTTATTTTCTTTGCTTGGACTATTGGATTATCTTTGTGAAGTTGAAATCTATCCCACATGTAAAGCTAAAAAAGTTATAAAAAAATCTGCACAACTTCTATTGCTTTTAAATATTTAAAATGTCTTATTTTGAAATTTCTTTACATAATTTTCAACCTTAGGTAATTATCTTTTACAGCTACCAAATTAACACAGTATGTGAGCACGAGGTATAAGTTAATTTCCAGCAGATTTAGAATAGTAAAGCTAATTAAAACTGAACAGACTAACAGCTTCATCAAGTCAAAACAAACAATAATGATATTTTAGAAAATTAAATAACAAACCCCAAGGAGCAATAGGTGACGTTCTAGTCATTAAAATTTATGTTTATTAAAAATAAAAACTCACCAGCATATGCTGGCCAGCAAGTGCAAAAATTGAGGAGAAATCTGCCACTCTGTTGCTCTGTTTCCTGAGTCCTGCTTCTGTCACAAACACCATGGCCACTACAACTGGGGCAGACCACTATATCAAGATTAATGATGGATGACAATCCGCCTTTAGAGTCTCGAGCTTGAACGCTGGGGAAAAATTTCAGCATTCTATTACTTTGTTTACAACTTGGGGGTTGGGTGGGGCTCTATAACTTTGTTTACAACTTGGGGTTGGGTGGGGTTCTATTATTTTGTTTACAGCTTGGGGTTGGGTGGGGTTCTATTATTTTGTTTACAGCTTGGGGTTGGGTGGGGGGGGTGGAAGGCCATTTTACTTAAAAAAATTTCTACCTTATGGTGACTGCATTGTTTATGTCTGGTGTGTAAGTCAGTAGACCAGTTATTGGATTGATGACAATACTTGAACTACTGGTGCCCAATAGAAGGTAGGTTACGTTGTCCTCTGGGTCAGCATCAGTGGCGATAAATGAGAAGTTGGCTGCTCTAGCGTGAGTTACTTCCCATTGTTGCTTGCTGTTCAACTGGCTATTGACAATTTTCAATATGGGCAGGTTGTTTGCTGGAAAGATAATGATACATTTTTAGTAGATAGAATAACCTATTCTTTTCTAAACCACTGATTCCAATTCAGGTTACAGAACTAACAGGATTTATGGAATGCTTATAAATTGGATGAAAGATCAGAAATCACATAAAATTATCAGATTTCAATACCCCCGAAAAGATATATCAATAAACATTACAAGTCTGATGAATTGTCCCTTCAGAAACCGTTATTACATCTGAGTAGAAGAAAATAGCATCCATTAACATCAAAATCTTTTTGACTTTCATTATAAGACATCAGTTAAAACTTTGGATCTATTTCTATAATAATTTAACTCATAGCACCGATTTCCAGGTCTGAGTCCAGCAGCCAGATACTATCTCATATAATCAAAGGAAAAAAAAAATATAAAGCCCAAATGTTAATCCCACAACAACTTTCGTAACAACAATTTATGTTGAAGTACTTATCATTCTGCACCTCAGTATGATTAAATACAAATATATAAATATGTAATAAATGTCTGCAGCAGGGACGAGGCGTGAGTGTTGCCGGCCTAACTCTTAGAGAAAAATGTATTGATGTTTTTTTTTTATATATAATGGTACTGTGTTTACTGAATATAGTTAGTATAGTCATTCATAATAAACCGACTACAAGTTTAAATATATATATAACATCAGCTATATATAAATCGTATATGTTGTTAGTGCAACACTTTATACAAATATATAAATCTTTGTTCGTTTGTGCTTTGCATATAGCATAAAATCATCAATACATTTTTTTTTCTCTAAGAGTTAGACTAGCATCACTCACGCCTCGTCCCTGGTATACAGTATGCATGTACCGAACACAAAGTAATTTACTACATAAATAAGTCAGTGAGTGTTAAGGATGGACTAACTTTGACTCATCTGAATCTTTGAGTTAGCATCCATGCCATTCTTGGTGTTGATTGCAAATTCATCATTACCAGTCATAATTATGTCATACTTGCAGGCATCGTTGTCACCACATATGGACTGAGCGTTTGCCCATTTTGCTGGGTCTATTTCTTCCATAAATAAAGGTTCAAACCCTGGATACTGATAGTCCAGGGCCGATTCATTCAGTGGGTAAGTGAAGACAGTATTACTTGTTGTTACTTGCCCTGGGATAAATTCATTTTAAATGACATCAGGAAAGATAATAGGAAACCAATTGATTCATCTACAAATTAATGCAACATGAAACATTAAAGAATCAAAAAGAAATTCTCCATTTAAAAAAAAGTTACAATAATTTAAAACCAAAATGATAGTCATTCCACACCAAATTAAAAGATATGTTATTAATGGATTACTATTTCTTCAATTTATAGAACGTAAAATTTAACAATTTAAATTTTTTTTCAAGTTAATAATAACATTTTCCTTTTTTTTTTTTATTATTTACAAAGTATTTATCTTAACAGAAAATCATCATCGAACGATGGGAAAAAAAAACTCACAGTCTTTGCCAAATATTTCAAAAATAGTTCTCTCTGTACTGTTGGGGCTGAGCACTTTGCCATCTGTCAACATGAAATCATCCTTCGGGTCGTTGTTAAAATTACCCAGAAGCCCCCTAACCTTACTTTGAAACATTTTGGGAATATCCAATGAAATTTCTAAATTTTTTACTCCCACATAGCAACTCAGTGAAACACCTGTTGAGAGAAATAATACATTACTCCCACATAGCAACTCAGTGAAACACCTGTTGAGAGAAATAATACGATTAAAAAAATCTAAATAATTTCTAGAGATGCTGAAGATGTGAAATAACACAGACCTGATGGGAAAGTTACAACCAAAGTTGTTCTGTTATCTTTTTCCATTCTGCTTACACTTATGCTGCTATTATCATAGGTCCGGTTAAAGTCTGCAGCCTTGTAAAAATCAACTGTCACATCATTACCATTAGCTGTAATTATCATGCCTAGAAACCACGAGAAATTTTATTACAGAATATTTTGTTATGTCATAATTACATTATTCTAAAAAAAAAGTCAATGTATATCCCAAAAAAAAATTGATTCAATGAAATGAAAATTTAAAAAAAAAAAATTATCTTCTTTGGGAATGGAAGACTTTTGACGACTTTTGCTACAAGAATTAAGATTTTAATACTTTTGTAGTTGCTTCATTTTTTAGATGTGTTTTGCAATGTTGAGCAAAAATATATATTAATTCTCTGTATAGACACTATAATAGCTCTACTATAAAGGGTATAGGTTTACAGCCAAAGGATTACAACATAGATTTATAATTAGAAAAGCTAAATTTATGTTAATGCTATGAAATTACCCAAGTACACAAGGTCTTACCAGTTTCTTTAGAATCCAACTCAACTTGGAATTTGCTATAATTTCCTTCTTTAGCAGCAAAAGCGACAAATACAGTTGCATTAGTCGTGTTTCCTTGACTGTTGAGGACTTGTCTCGTTCTGGCCTGAATCATTAAGTCTTGTTCGGGGATGTAAACTAGTATGTATTCTCCCAGGCCATTAAAAGTATATTCAAAGCCGTCTAGAGTTTTTATGTGGGGATCACCGAGAGCACCACCTGAGAAGAAAAGTCAGACCATAACAATAACAAATATAAACAAACAATATATGCTATAATAGCCCGAGATAAACCACATTATCATAATCAGAAATAAACAACATGTGTTGTAATAATGTCAGATCAACAACAATTGTTATCAATAGACATTTATTATGCTATTATAACCTGAGATAAACTCTGAAGCCAATGAGCACGGGAAGTCAGGTCTGACTTGGTTAAACAAGCTGCAGTAATATGAGGCGGAGCTGCTCTCTTGACAGCACCATCGATGTGGGTTGAGGTCCTCTTCTTTGGATTTACGAACATCAGTCCAAGGCTCGTTCAACAGTAGATGGCCTGCATTGGGGTCTCGGTATGGAATGTATGGAGAATTCCTCCAGGCCCAAAGCCACGCTTCCCACGACCAGTATTTTGATATGTCTGGATATGAATATTTGTAGCAGCAAAGCTGGAGCAACCAGAACAAGAAAATTATGACAACAGAATGACTAATGTCATAGCACACATTTTTTAAAGAATAGATGCTTCACAGTAAACCAACTATTTTAATTTACAAAAGAAACACACAGGCCCTTGCTCTCTCTAAAATGATATAATTTGATTTTAATGTCTAGTGCTTTTTTTTTGCACATATGGTTAGTTTCCAATGATAAAAAAAAAAAATTAATGATAGTATAATTGAAAAAATACCAAAGTGTACCTTGCCAAATATAATTGCAACAACTTTAAGAGAATTTCCAATTAGATTGATTTCCAATTTTAGAGAGTGCAACCAACTTACTTTGTTCAGTGAATTCCCTTGAAATCTGGAGAGTCTTGTCTTGGCCATTGAGCTAATAGCGTAGCACACAACAAATGTTGAGGTCGGCGTCTCGGTCAACAATGTCCAAGAGTATGTCTGCCATCCAGCTGACATCAAGCCGAGACTGCAAGGACAGTCAAACAGAGCCTTGACCTTTTGTTGATGCAGTGGGTCGTTCATGAGGTAGATGTTCTTCAGGTAAAAATTATAACATTTACTGTCTGAACTTTTAGCATCCCCAACTTTTTCAATCCATGTACCAAATCGACCTTTTTGAATAAAAAAAACAAAAAAAAACAATCAAATTCAATTTGACTTCACAGGAGCAGTTATGTTTACATCAATATTTTGAAAAGAAAATCTGCAATCATTTCGTTAAAACATATACATATCATCTTAAAAGCATTGCTAAATATCAATTACAAACAGTTTATCTTATTCATAATCATAATAATGTTTGCATCAATAATATATATATATATATATATATATATATACATATATATATATATATATATATATATAAAAGCGATTTGGGCTCTGCGTTCAATTGAAAGTAAAGAATTAATACAACAGTATCCCCAGTTTAAAATACAACCATGAAAAAAATCGGATCTGCCCGAAACAAAAAAAAATAACCTAGACAACTGATCAAGACTAAGGGGATATAACACTATGCAAAGGTTTTGCAGGATACAGCTAGTATAATATAAAACTGAAAATTCAGAAAAAGTAATTCATAAAACTATGAACTTCACAATATATATTATTTATAGAAAAAAACAACCAGAATATGGTTTTAACTATAATGAGGTCATAGGGTTGTAACTTTTTTAGTAATGATCATGAATTTTATCCACAACTCATTTTCTTTATAACTATATGAGTTGAGACTATAATGAGCTAAGCCAAATTCAAATACCTGAGTTCCAGACTATTGCATCCATTTTAGTTGTCAGGTCAGTGTAAGTCACTCCGTAATCTCTGTAGCTGTCAGAGTGAGCGAATCCAACAACAATTTTCCTCTGTTGCTCGTTCAGCCACTTCATTGCACCTTCTTTGTAGGTGACAATAGCGTAAGAAGTCTGGCCATCTGTGACATAAACCGCTTGGAATGTGTTGGTTTCAACATTCTAAAATTTTTAAATAAAAAATGCCGTTTAATCAATATACATAAGACAGCTGAAGAATGGTGACAATATGTAGGGAAAAAAAATATCCCTTTTTAATACATTTTCTTTAAACATTTCATTATTAACACTATGAATAGCAGTAAAACATTGTAAGTTGCATTTTTTTCTAGATTTATTTCTGAATTTATCATTCACTTATAAATTCAGAAATCGCTTTTGTACGGCATTAACATAAATCAAGGCCACATATTCTCTCTGCTTCTATTAATTTAGTAAAATTTAAATCCTTCATTCATATCTTTATAGAGCATTGTTAGAAGTTTATAAATTGAATCAGCTAACTCTGTTGAAGTTTCAGATACATACAGAAATAAGTGTGCTTGAGTAGAAATCTCTTAGAACTATTAAAAGAATCTTCTTATAAAATGTACCTCTTTAATTTTGATTCAGAACAGAAAAAAATAATCAGCAGAATTATTTCTTTTCTGATTGTTTTATATATATATATATATATATATATATATATATAATTATATATATAAAGTTAGTGTCATATTATATTTGTTTCCTACATAATACAGTTACACAGGTGCCCTGTAGATTTAGAAATTGAAAAAAATATAAACACCACATTATAAGAAGAAAATTTAGAGCTTATATTAAACTTTGCTCATTTCTGCATCATTTAATAACATTTTTGATAGCACAACAAAATGTGCTAATTTTTAAGAAGCGTACCTAGGCCAGAGGAAGACCAATAATTTTAATGCAATGTTTATGACACTATTTCTGGCAACCCAACCTACACGAAACAGTAAAAAAAAAAAAAAGTGATGTTAGAAAAAAATTGAATTAAACAAACAGGAAAATCACATTCTTGGGTATGAAATTGGACAATTAAATGTTCGTGCTAAAAAGTGGTGGATATAAATATTTTACATTTCTGAATCCATCCCTCACTTATCTATTGAAATGATGACAATATTTGTTTCCTTATCTACATTAAACAGCATTATTACTATACCTTATTCAAACAGTATTCTTCATACATTGCTTGATAGTTCGTTTTCCACCAATCCAACTGCTTGGAGGTTTCATAACTATCACATATCCAAACATACCAAGAGTGGGGCTCTATGTTTTCCCAGGTGGCCACTAGAGCAGCTGTGGCATTAAAGCTGTCCAATAGAAACTGTTCTCTTACCTAAACATCAGAATGAAGAAATTGTATTCATTATATAAAAAAAATCTCCTTTCTCCTTGTCTGTGTTATCTATTAATTAAATACAGTGGGAATTCCGGCTGCAAATGCCCCAGGTCATGAACAATTCAGGTCACAAACAACAAGTTTTGATTTTTTTTTTGTCTTGGGTAACAAACTGTGCCTCGGGTTACAAACTAAGGCCTGAGAGAGAGAGAGAGAGAGCAAGGTTTACCGTTGGAGACAAACGATAGTGTACAGGATTCACATACCAGTAAAGCGCAAGACATTAAAGGACGAGCATTCGTCTGATGATGAGGAGCCAGTGAGTTTCCACTGCTAGTATTACAGAAACATTTCATTAGGAAACATTATTTAAACCAACTTGTAGCCAAGAGAGTAGTCAACCTGATAAAAGACGATGTGATGGTTTCTTCTGAGAAATTCTCCAGCAATGGACATGACAAATTTCCCTTGATAGATTTTTGTTGCAGAAATATTCCCAGTCGGCTACCAAGAAACAGCAACAAGGAACTTCCTGAAACTAATCATTCAGATTAGCAACAAGGAACTTCTGAAACTAATCATTCAGATTAGCAACAAAGAACTTCTGGAACTAATCATTCAGATTAGTAACAAGGAACTTCTGAAACTTATCATTCAGATTAGCAACAAGGAACTTCTGAAACCAATCATTCAGATTAGCAACAAGGAACTTCTGAAACTAATCATTCAGATTAGCGAAAACTCTTACCCTTTCAATTGATCTTTTTTTGGGGGGAAGACAGATAAAACTTTATTTTACATTGAATTTTTTTGGTTGTTGTTACTCTATTGACTATATTTTACTTTTATTTAATACATATATTCTTTGCTGTTTTTCGGGAAAATGACCATGTGAAGATAAAAAAAACCCAATTCTACTATCTTAAAACAGGTATCACTGTATTGTTATTTTTTGTCTAAGTAAGCTAACCTCTGTAGTGGCTCTTCTCAGGACATCTGACACTGCTGTTGATGTTTTTTCATACAGGTGGTAAAATATTTTCCCGGAAGTTTTCGGATTAGTGTAAGTCCAAAAAGGAGCGAGGACATTGGCATCTGAGTTTCCGTAAACACTCTGTAAGTCTGGCCACCAGACACGCTTCTGTTTGCCGAACGTAATGACACCATTTGGAAGAACCTGACAAAAAAGAACACCGTTTGATTTTGTATGGCGAAAATTCAATTACATGTCAAACTTCATTCAAGTTAATATTTTATTTTAGACATTGTTTTTTTAATTTATTCTCTATTTCTTATAATTTTTAAATAATTTTTTTATTATTAATGTTCATAAAGTAATTCCTTTTCTAAGTTCTAAACTTGAGTCTCACTGCTTATTTTTGTCTGGACTCCCCTTAAAATTTTTTTTTTTCCTTTCTATACAATAAGTGGGTTGAAATTTGAGAGAAGAAATAATTTAGCCATGTTCCATAGCCTATTATAAATGTTTGATTTGAACAAACACCTGCCACTTACATAAGCCACCTTCATAAAATTTGTCTGGGCCAAAGGGGAACAACCAATGGAGAAATACATGGGCAAACTGATGGCCCATCCTACCAATAATAGAATCCAGGGCCGCCACTGCTTAAGCCATATTTGATTATCTCCAGCAATTTTCCGTAGGATACAGATCTAAGAAAAAATTATAAAAAATAATAATAATAGAATAAATTTATTTTACTCCTATGAAACTACAATAAAAAATCCAGGTGCCTTTTAGATTAAGAAGGGATGGATTTATAAAAAAAAAAAAAAATACAAACATGCACCAACTTTTAGGAGAAAATTTTAAAAATTTTAATTAAACTTTGTTCATTTCTGTATCAGTCAAAATCATGTTTACTCAATTCCATTTTGACCACATAAAGTAAATTAGAAAAAACAGGCAATGTCAAAAAAATTATCCTGAATTAAAAATAATAAAAAAAAAATGTTAGCCAGAAAAGGAAGCTCACAATTCATTTCGATGTTTGAAACGCTTAAATGTTTAGAAAAAATCCTAAAATTCAGTTCCAAAATATTATTGGGCCTTCTTTTTTTTTTTTACAATTTTAATATCTGAATCTATCCCTTCTTAATTCAAAACGCACTCAAATATTCTTTCAGTCGGTGTTTATACCGTTGCAGAAGAAACTTTATTAGTTAACATTTTTACTTTTCTAAAATAAAGATAAAAAAAAACATATAACAAGATTAATCACCATAAAAAACTTTTTATCACAGTTGATAATTTTATGGAACAGTAATTAGAGTTTAAATAGATTTAATACCTCTTTATTTTTTTACTGCACTCAACTCATTAAGGAGAAAAAAAAGTTCAATCAATCAGAATGAAGAAGTGGTTGAAAAACTACATATTGTGATATAA
This sequence comes from Bulinus truncatus, assembly GCA_021962125.1. Lineage (NCBI taxonomy): Eukaryota > Metazoa > Mollusca > Gastropoda > Planorbidae > Bulinus > Bulinus truncatus. The sequence goes on along the minus strand of JAGDYQ010000108.1, from coordinate 899,397 downwards.
ATATTTTGACATAATGATTAAATTAATATGCTTAAAAAAGCCAATTATGTTTACATTGCAGTTGGCATTGAACAACAGGTCCTTTGATTTAGAGTAAATTAAAATTAAAATGCAAGCCAAACTCACCAGTGGATGTTGTTGTGGATGTTGTAGTTGTGCTAGTTTTGCTGATTGTCGGAGTAGAGGAAGGAGTGCTGGATGCAGCCGTGGATGGGATGGAAGACGAAGAGAGATAGCTGGATGAGCTGGAAAGAATCTGACCACTGACAGAGAGCAAAAGGAGGGAGTTAGATGGCATAGCACTCGTACTTAGCATTTGTGACGGCTGTAGTAAAGTAGATGGCTGCTGCTGACTGAGGCTAGACATGGATAAAGTTGGCGTTGGGCTAGATGGTAGCGACTGGCTGACACTCTGTAGCACTGAAGGTGGTGGTAGGCTAGATGGTGGGATTTGACTAATGCTGGGGAGGAGTGAAGGTGGTGGCATGCTAGATGGTGGGATTTGACTGATGCTTGAAATATCTATTGGAGGTGGCATGCTAGATGGTGGCACTTGACTTAAACTTGGCATCAGCGAGGAGGGTGGCATGCTTGAAATATTTATCGGCAGTGGCATGCTAGATGGTGGCATTTGACTTAAGCTTGGCATCAGCGAAGAGGGTGGCATGCTTGAAATATCCATCGGCAGTGGCATGCTAGATGGTGGCATATGACTTACACTTGGCATTAGTGATGGTGATGGCATGCTTGAAATATCCATTGGAGGTGGCATGCTAGATGGTGGCATTAATGATGGTGATGGTATGCTTGAAATATCTATTGGAGGTGGCATGCTAGATGGTGGCATTTGACTTAAACTTGGCATCAGCGAGGAGGGTGGCATGCTTGAAATATCCATTGGCAGTGGCATGCTAGATGGTGGCATTTGACTTAAACTTGGCATCAGCGAGGAGGGTGGCATGCTTGAAATATCCATTGGCAGTGGCATGCTAGATGGTGGCATATGACTTACACTTGGCATTAGTGATGGTGATGACATGCTTGAAATATCCATTGGCAGTGGCATGCTAGATGGTGGCATTTGACTTACACTTGGCATTAGTGATGGTGATGGCATGCTTGAAATATCTATTGGAGGTGGCATGCTAGATGGCGGCATTTGACTTAAACTTGGCATCAGCGAGGAGGGTGGCATGCTTGAAATATCCATCGGCAGTGGCATGCTAGATGGTGGCATTTGACTTACACTTGGCATTAGTGATGGTGATGGCATGCTTGAAATATCCATTGGAGGTGGCATGCTAGATGGTGGCATTTGACTTAAACTTGGCATCAGCGAGGAGAGTGGCATGCTTGAAATATCCATCGGCAGTGGCATGCTAGATGGTGGCATATGACTTACACTTAGCATTAGTGATGGTGATGGCATGCTTGAAATATCCATTGGCAGTGGCATGCTAGATGGTGGCATTTGACTTACACTTGGCATTAGTGATGGTGATGGCATGCTTGAAATATCTATTGGAGGTGGCATGCTAGATGGCGGCATTTGACTTAAACTTGGCATCAGCGAGGAGGGTGGCATGCTTGAAATATCCATCGGCAGTGGCATGCTAGATGGTGGCATTTGACTTACACTTGGCATTAGTGATGGTGATGGCATGCTTGAAATATCCATTGGAGGTGGCATGCTAGATGGTGGCATTTGACTTAAACTTGGCATCAGCGAGGAGGGTGGCATGCTTGAAATATCCATCGGCAGTGGCATGCTAGATGGTGGCATATGACTTACACTTGGCATTAGTGATGGTGATGGCATGCTTGAAATATCCATTGGCAGTGGCATGCTAGATGGTGGCATTTGACTTACACTTGGCATTAGTGATGGTGATGGCATGCTTGAAATATCTATTGGAGGTGGCATGCTAGATGGCGGCATTTGACTTAAACTTGGCATCAGCGAGGAGGGTGGCATGCTTGAAATATCCATTGGCAGTGGCATGCTAGATGGTGGCATTTGACTTACACTTGGCATTAGTGATGGTGATGGCATGCTTGAAATATCCATTGGAGGTGGCATGCTAGATGGTGGCATCTGACTTTCACTTGGCATCAGTGATGGTGATGGCATGCTTGAAATATCCATTGGAGGTGGCATGCTAGATGGTGGCATTTGACTTTCACTTGGCATCAGTGATGGTGATGGCATGCTTGAAATATCCATAGTTGGTGGCATGCTAGTTGATGGCAAGAGACTGGCACTGGGCATAGGGAAATTATCAGAGGTAAAGTTTTCAAGTGGGTTGCTGGTCGTCACAGCTGAAAGAAGAAATTAACTCAATGTCAACAAAACTATTTTGTAAAAAAATCATGTTTACTCTGTAAAGTAAATTATTACATAAAGCCTCTATGTGGATGATATTATCTCCCTTGAAGGCTACAACTAGGACAATTTTCACAGTGCCCTTTTTATCATCCCCCCCCCACACACTCCGTGCTATAGGGGCTAATAAAGTGACTAAACCAAGCAGCATGCAGATCCAGGCCACAACCAGAGTGCAAAAAGAGACACATTCAGTAAATAGTATATTGCTTGTAATCACAATGTTATAAGTTCCCTGTTTGCAAGACTGCTAATAGTAATCCAACTAGTATTATATTTAAAAAATAAATATATGAATCTGTATAACTGTTTCATTATTTTTTTTTAATATTCTATATCAATTCTGCTTCAGTTTCAACACAGGCTAATGAACATTTTCTATCAAAATTTAATTAGTAAGAAATTTTTATCAATTTTTTTTAATGTATACATCAAAAAAGTCATTGAATACTCATTACTATGCAGGTCAGACCAATTACTTACTCAAGTTCTGACAGAGAAAGTTGCCGTCAATATCATCTATACACACATCGCCTGACTCACAGAATAACCCAATCAGTGAGAATTGGTTCAAAACATGACACCATTGGACACCTGAAAACAAAATTAGAAGCAAAAGCCAGTCAAAGAATTCAAAAGAATCTTAAAAAATTGAATTCAATCAATTTAATCATTAAAAAAAAATATACTGATTTCAGTATTTATTTATTTTAGATGGAAATTTGCTAACAATCATTTTAAGAGAGAAATTTTTTTTTAAATATTACCTTTCCTGTATTGTATAGCTATGATATAAAAAAACAATCTGATAAAATAAAAGTGATTTGGGTTCTAAGTTAAAATGAAAGTAAAAATTTAATACAACAGTATTCCAGTTTAAAATACAATCATGAAAAATAATGGGATCTGACCGAAACCAAAAAATAACCTAGCCTACCATCAAACCTAAGGGGATATAACTCTATGCAAAGGTTTTGCAGGGGACAGCTAGTATTTAAAATAGTTCAATGGTGAGTGAAAATAGGTCCTTTTTTAAAATCCGATCAGAGCATACATTTTTTTACCAGGTCCTTATCTATAGAGATTAGAGAAAAAAAAACTCTCTAAGGAACAAAACTTTGAATTTCACCTGATTAAGTGAAGGTACGGAAAAATTTCATTCTTCTTTATAATACTAGGTGTACTAAGGACACAGTGTCAGATTTCAAACTCCCCTTTTATGTGTTTGAAGAAAATAAAATAAAAGACCCATTTAATTTACGTGTTTAAAGAAAATAAAATAAAAGACCCATTTAATTTACGTGTTTAAAGAAAATAAAATAAAAGACCCATTTAATTTACGTGTTTAAAGAAAATAAAATAAAAGACCCATTTAATTTACATGTTTAAAGAAAATAAAAAAAAAGACCCATTTAATTTACGTGTTTAAAGAAAATAAAAAAAAAAACCCATTTAATTTACGTGTTTAAAGAAAATAAAATAAAAGACCCATTTAATTTACGTGTTTAAAGAAAATAAAATAAAAGACCCATTTAATTTACGTGTTTAAAGAAAATAAAATAAAAGACCCATTTAATTTACGTGTTTAAAGAAAATAAAATAAAAGACCCATTTAATTTACGTGTTTAAAGAAAATAAAATAAAAGACCCATTTAATTTACGTGTTTAAAGAAAATAAAATAAAAGACCCATTTAATTTACGTGTTTAAAGAAAATAAAATAAAAGACCCATTTAATTTACATGTTTGAAGAAAATAAAATAAAAGACCCATTTAATTTACATGTTTAAAGAAAATAAAATAAAAATGACCCATATAAAGATAGCTTTGATTCCGATCTGGCAAAAAATAAAATATTTCGTCATTACTAAATAATGACAATAAAAACATTTTTTTTTATTAACTAAACTAACCATTGAGTCCACTCTCCATATCTTGATGACTTCTGTATAATGAAACAGCTCCTATTATTTGAAATCTGCCCAAGGACCCATTGGCCCTTTCATGAGACTGAATCAATATGCCTGCAACTTGATCAAAAAAGTTTAAGGCATCCTTCTTGAACCACAAGGTTAAATTCACACAGAGTGCCGGTTCACTGACCACAGAGCAGTTACTGCAAGGAAATTATTTAAATTTTTTTGTTCATATCAATTCAAAATGTATTTTTAACGCTGAAACCAACTTCATTCATTTATTAAAAAAAAAAAAAGCCTAATATATGTAGATAAGAAAACTGCTTCAAATTATAATGATTTAACAATCAAAATGTTTACCTTAAATGCAATATTTCTAGCATGAAAAACAAAGGTACTGCAGAGTGTAATTTATCTGAAACCTACAATGAAAATGGTCTTATTAAAATAACTGTATGAGACTGAAAACAGTCGAGTGAATTTTTTTTTTTTAACAATTCAGTTAATATATGTTAAGCTTAGAAAGAAAAGAAAATTTTACATGTTAAATGTATCTTAGTTGGTGAGCTGTTTTTCCACAACAGCTTTAAAATTTATTTTTTTTATTATATTTATAAAGGCTTTGGAGATATATTTGTTATGAAAATTTGGACAAGGCTTAACATTTCCTATTCAAGGCAAAATTTTAGTTTAGGTAGAATTTTTATAAATATATCAAGCGTAATTGCTATTCATGTATGATAAATACATGACATGTACTGTTAGGAGAGGAAAAACAATGTTGAAATATTATAACAAACACTCACTGCTTGCCGAAAAATAGACATGAAGTCATCCTGTAAAGACGGTTCATGTCTAAGCGCCAGTCTAATAAATATTTGATTCAACTGTGGATCTGTTAAAAAAAAAGGTTATCAAAAGAAATTTTAAAAAATAAATAATAGAGGTCGCCAATAAATTTTTTATTATCTCTGGACATCAGCAGAGATAAGTATTTCGTTCTACATGTATCGACTTACCAACTTCTGTGACTTCTGAGCTTATCGGAAATTGAAATCTAGGGTTTATCTCTTGCTGATCAATTATGAAAATAGAGAAATTAACCTTTCAAAATTATATTTAAAAAGGATGGTGCAGTAGAAATATGTTTCAATATATTACCATTAACGGGGATGCCATCATTATATCTGGTAAAGTGTACAGAAGTCCTAATAAAGCGTCTAATGAACTTTTGTTGTACCGGGCTATTGACATGTTAACCACTGGCTCAACATACTGCCTGATAAAGAAAGAATTATATAATTTTAAAAAATACATACATGTATATATAATTCTTTGAAAAATCTTCAACAAATATATTAAATACTAGTTCATTTCATATAAATAATCTTTCTTTGTAAGATTTTTTACTACAGCAGCAACATTGTTCTCAAAAAAATTAATAATTGCTGTGTAAAAATGGTTTATCTTTGATAAAATTTTTAAAAAAGTCCCATTCTGAGATGCTCTTAACTATTTCCATTTTTTCGTAAATTAGAAATATTTCAATTTAAAAAAGAATTTGTTCCTACAATTTTTTTAAACACAGCAACCCCCACCCCCATACTTTCTTTGCTATTTACCTGAAGTGTTGAAGATTTAGATATAAATGATAAGAAACGCTAGATATAAAAGCTGCTCAAAATATTTAGCGTTTAAAAACAATGATTTAAAAAAAAACCTAAAACTCTTAAATTCAAAGATTGCTCCCAATAGAAATAATTATAAAACTACAATTAAATACATGTATATACAGAACTAGCCAATGAAAATTATTTTTATACATTTTATAAATGCTTCAAAAAAGAACTTCCCTTATTTCAAAATTCCCACAAACACTCTGCTCATACATATACATTACGTCTTTCAAAGATTTTTGTATGAATACACAAGCATCCAACTGGATTGTACTTAGAAATATTCTATATTTAAAGCAGATTTTGTTTACCATGTGTAAAAGACAGTAATGTGCAATTTGGTGTTAAATTTATCACAAGTGCTATTAGAGCAAGAGACATCTGGCACACAGATTTCATTGTTTACTACTCTGGCGTCAATGTTATCACATATGTATGGTAAGGGAAAGCACAAGTCTCTAAAAAAAAAAAAAAAGCAATAACAATTAGTAATCAGGATGAAATATCTGAACAAGGAAGTATTTCTTTCTTTCAGTAACAAAGAACATCATTATTGTTGTTTACTATATAAAGATAAAAAAAATTTCAGCTATTTTTTATCCAAACAAAAGGTTATTAAAACTTGCTAGTTATTGGGATGATAATAAAACCATCCAAAAAAGTTTTGTAAAATAAGTTACTTGTAGTAGAGATTCATAAATCGAAATGAAATAAAACTTCTAATCAAGGTTGCTGAATTTTCTTCATTCATCTGTGTAGAGAAGTTGCCGGCAGTACAAGAGGAAGTAATCAGCGTTGCATTCAAGTCAATGTTTATCCTTTTGTTGTTCACTTGTCTCACTGTAAAATATTATGGTGAATTATCATTAGTAAAAGTGAAACATAAAATAATATCTTATTTTATGGGAGTGTAGTCGCAAGGACTTGCACTGTAGAGCAGGATGGGTATTACTAATGACTTGTACATCCTGTACTTGGTGCCAAGATGTACACACTTTTCTAGAAATCACACAGCAAAGAGAGTAATGGAGAGACCCAAGGCAGTGTCTCCGTTATGAGCAACAAAAAGTCATTGCAAACTGACCTACTATAGGATAGGTAATAATGTTAATCTTTAGATTGTTTCGTTTGTTGCTTGTCGTAGCAACACTAAAAGACTATAAAATTTTGAACATACCTGTCCCATTTATACAACTAGTGGAGTTGAAAGTAGTGAATGGACAAACATAGCAGGCTCTGTCTTCTTCCTTCCAGAAAAGACCATCAGGGCAAGCAGCACATGTCATATTTACTAAACTGTAAGATGTGCCACTTGTACAATTGTCTGTGTAAATTATTAAATTAGAATAATGAGTACATGTATCACCATGGTGTGTACAGTTTCTTTAAATGTTGAGCGTGGAGAAAAACTAATCTGTTTAATATATGATGATTTTGTAATACCATGTATTTGCATTTACAAAGCTATTAGTTAAATTACGAAGTTTCAACTTAAAGACTTAAAAGAATTTCAGTAATTAAAAACGTTTAGTTTAATTTAACATTTATATAGCAACATTTACTTCTATATTTTAGATCTTAAAATTAAAAAATAATGATCAGAAAGAAAAACTTTGAATAATTAATTCCCACAAAACCTAAAGCTCTTAAAAATGTTTACATAATTTAAGACGAGGAAATACACAAACAAACCAGCCTTTTTTTAAAACCAATAAAATAATACACCATTAAGAAATCTGCAAAATGTATTCAATAAGGTTTGCTGACATTATTTCTTAACTTTTATTAGCTTACCAACACAGTAATCACTTGACAAAGCTTCCCTCATCAATGTTGTTTTGCCTGATGGACAGTCCACACAATGTTCACCAGCTAAATACTCTCCATAATCACAGATGTCTTGACATGAAATATATAAATAAATATACATATAACAATAAAAGAGTTATTAGATTCAAGAAGATTAGACAGCTAGATACGGCACTGATCAGTGATTCCCAGCCCAGGGACTCAAACCCTTGTGGCGGTCAGTCGGTCATAAGAGTATTGTCTGCCGGATGAGTGGCAAGCGTAAATTCAATTTTAAAAAAATCATGCCATATCAATATCACCAGGCCATCTGAGAGTTCCTATTGTAATGAGTAAGCTCCACAATTTAGAATGTCAATACTCCTATAACATTTACCTAATATATTCCGTCAACTTTAAACCTACTGGAATCAATCCCTTAGTTTTCTAATCTGAAGACGTAACAAAAACCTGAACAGCTCTTTGAATACATTCCCCAGTCTAATCAATTTTTTATTACAATTATCAATATAAAAGTAAAAGTTCCATTTAACTATTACTTGGTAGGTCATAATTACATGCTTGAGAGATCTACAGTAACTGCCCTGAAGTACTTATCATGCTTAGTTTAACTAGAATTATTATTATATCCACCAAAAAATGAGTTTTAAAAATATCAGAATGACTGAATTAGTGTATAAAGCAGACAAGGAATTATACTCTGGTTTTAATCTTCAAATAATGTATCTCATATTTCATCAATATCCTGTTACCGTACATAATCAGAGACATTGTCATGTTGTATATCAAAGTTTATACACAAGGACACATCACATCTACACTATAAACAAAAGTGTTATTGAAAACCCTTACCTGTGCACAGGGGCAGAAAGAAAGAGTCTTTACATCTCTGATTAGGCTGACACATATTACTGTCAAATCTGCACACAGTAAGAACTGTAAAAAAAAAATTGACAATTTAGTAATCAAAACCTGTTTATGAATTAAAAAAAAAAAAGGGGGGGTGGTATTTTTTCACCATATGTCAAATGAAAAAAAAACAACTATTCAAATAAAGTGTAAGCATTTCAAAACACAAATGAGCTATAGTGGTTCATATTAAAAAAATCTGTCGTACATTTTATATAGTGGAAAGGTCATCCATTCATTTCTGTTTATATTAACATAAGAAAAAAACAGCTTGTCATGATAATAACTATCACATACCCAGAGCATGGACGTCTTGTTGAGCATCCACAAAACTGTGAAACATCTTCAAATAAATTATCTCTGCATCATTTTCACTATTCGCAGCTGTACTTGATGCATTAATAAACTGCTTGTAAATAATTTTACTCATTAGATCCAAAAGTGTTTCATTGTTGGTGGGGAAACTCAGCCCTAAAATGCAGATAGCATTTGGTGCACTGAGGATAGCAAAGTCACATTTAAAAAAAAAAATGTAACAGAATAACAAACAGCTTGATACAAAAATACACAATAATTAACAATGGAAAAGTTTATTCTATTTCTGGACTTATTATCTTTAATTATGTACTGAAACATAAAATGCTTCTTGCTGAAATATGTTAAAAAAAAAAAATAAAGAAATCAGCAGTTGCGGTTCTTTTTGTCTTGAAGCCTTTTAAAAGTTTTTGAAATGAACCACAAAAAAAAAGATAAAAAATGTATGCTACTCAGCATGTATTCGGAATTTTTAAATTATTACATAATTTGACAGATAAGATAAATCAGGTGTTTATAGGTGAAAAGATGAATAACAGACAAACACACAATAATATGGCAAACAAAAATAGTTTGTCAGGTAGATTGTCATTGTTAAGGTGGAAATGCAAGCAGGATAGATGGTAAGGAGTATTGAGTGCATACAATTAAAATACTCTTCACTACTTACACTGTTTCTAAGCTGGACACATTTAAAGAATGAGTCCCATAATAGTCATATTCTGCTGAATTATTGAGCGCAGAAGAAATCTTTTGAACAATATTTTCACAGGCAGCAGAAGCGTTGCTTGTGGTCACATTAGTTAAATTCAGTCTTAGGTAAACTGTGGAGCAGTATAAAGGAATTTTCATATCACTTTTCAGTCGACTATGTTTATTTTCTCTCAAGATTATGTTTATTTGATGTTCTTATGTTTTTCTTTTAACTAGATAGTAGAGACTACATGAATTAAAAACAAAAACAAATAAAATTATATCATTTGAGTAATGGGCTTGCAATCTGAAGAAAAAATTGTAGGAAAGACCAAAGCTGTGAAGGGGCCAGATGGTCATGCAGCAAAGCGCTTGACTGTCAACCTGATGGTCCAAAGTTCGATCTCCACCAATGGATAATTCAGGTCATGGTGAAAGTTCCCGATATGTCTCCTGTGGTGCCTCAATGGACATTGCACAACCAACTATGGTGGGGATGAAAAAGGGGACCATAAAAACTGTCCCATTAGTGGTTTAAAGGATCTAAGAGATTTCATTTATCTCATCATTACAGGGACTTCACACACTTAAGCTGTGAAGCAACATCACACATGATAGGCTGAAAATTATTGCTTGCTATTCAATTAAAGATCAAATAAGAAGTGTGAGAAACAGAGCAGACCACAAACTTTATATAATACTAGCAGTATATCCCGGCCAACTTAGACTTGTTAAACTTAAGGTCCTAAGTTATTTGAGATATGGGGCCCTTTGTAAGTCCAGATCATTTATGTCAGTGCCAAATATTTAAGTAGATATGACGATCGCTCACCCGGACATTTATATGAGGGGTCCCAAGCTTTAGCTTGAGTAGCTTACATGTAAATCCTGCACTGAGTGTGCCCGGTATTGATTGGGAAATAAGATGCTCATGAGTGCAACTTAAGCAGAAGCATTGTATAATATTTACATTAATTAAAACAAAAAGCTAGAGACACAGTTGTAAACAAAAAATTAAGTACACAGACAAGCAGAAAAGTAAATATTACTCTAATGATTTTACCTGATACTATTAAAGGGAATGGGTTTGCTAGGGTAAATAAATTTATGTTAATTTGTGGTAATTCTAATTCACGTGTAGAAACAATTAACATTTGTTATGTTACAAATTACATTAAAAAGTTATTTGAAATACATTTTCATGAGAGTGATTGTTTTTCTCATTGTTAAAGTAAAAAAAATGCTTTACAATGACAAAATTATGACAAACGTTTTTGTATACTATTTTGTTTTATTTTGAGAATAATGGCAAAGACTGAAGTTTTTAATGAGTGGACAGTATTAATGCCTAAAATCCATTAAAATAAATTACATTTAATACTTTTTGTTTAATTATTCTATGGAGCAGAACATACTTTAACTATAAACTGAGTCAAATAAAAAAAAAAACAGTTTTATTTTTTGTAAATATCATAATATTTTATTATAACAGAAGCTTTATTATATTAATATTATAGTATACATTGAAGATTGTGAGCAAAATATCTCAGTACCTCATTTGATCAATGATTGCTTCATTAAATAAAGATACGTTTTTGGAGGTATACATGCATACAGAAGTTCACAATTAAATGATCAGATAAATATTAGGCACTTGTTACGGGACCGACCGTTCGGTTTCCGTATTTTTTTTACCCGGGTACCAGCCGTAGATAATATTGCTCCACACCCTAACCCTATCACTAACCCTATCCCTAACCCTAATCCTGAAAAAAAAAAAAATTATATATGTCATGTTCCTTATACCCTAATATAATGGTCACGGTCGGTCCCGTAACAAGTGCGTTTCCTTTTTGCCTTTGACTGATGGCATTGATGATCGTCTGCTGCACATAATATATATTTTAAGTATAAAACACAAGAGGAGTGTAATTCATATTACTGAGCACAAAAGGTGCAATAAGTACCAGCCAACAAACGATTATTGTCATTGAATAGTTATTCTGTAACAGCTAAATCAATATTAGAATGATCTTTGCCATCCTATGTAGTCATTGAAGTATGTGTTTTTTTTTTACTTCTTCAAAAAGAGAAGAGCACTTTTTGTGCGAAGATGTATTCGAATTGGCAAGTTGTACATATCGCACATTTATATTAATCATTGGCATATATAAATATATTAGCTGATCAGAAAAAGCAGCAGTTTATCGGTTTATTTTATTTCTATATTTTTTGTTAAGTATAGTAATTGTATTGTATCTATATTTTTGCGCATAGCTTAAGCAAGTACGCATTTTAGCACTGTGACATTTTAGCTACTAAGCTATATATACATGTCCACAACTGAGTTGAATCTGTTTATAAATAAGCGTTTTCTTTTCTTTTTGAATACGAATACATTAGGACGATTGCTATATTCAAACAATTAAAAACACTCAAAAATGAAATGAAAGTAGGAACAAAAAGATAGTGTAGTGGGAGATTTCCCTAGAAATTATATCTTTGAGAGGAATCTTGAAAAAAAAATAAACCGTAAAGGCTTGATTTTTTTTTTTTAATTTTCGTAAAGAAAAATTTCTATTTGGTAAATAACGATTACTTACAAATTGTGTCTGTTGTTGCTGCAGATGCTAAAGTTGCCAACGCCAGAAGGGGGATAATCCAATTCGAATCATCCATGCTCAGCACAATTTAGTTATCTCCCCTTAAGTATAAAACACGAGAGGAGTGTAATTCATATTACTGAGCACAAAAGGTGCAATAAGTAACAGAAAAATAAAGTGCATAAATTTAAAAAAAAATTGGAATTCGTTTTGGATGAGCCAGATTTTTCTGTAAATAAAAAAAAGAGGACTTCTTTGCTAAGTATTTAAAATTAGCAATCAAAACTACAGTCTGTACTCATTGTCTCATAGGCTTAGCCTATTGTGTAGACTACTTTACATAGGATGCAATGGGAGTTGTTTTTTTTCTTTCTGTTAGGCACCATTTGCTGCGGTGTTAAAGAAAAAAAATGCGTTAGCTGTGATTGGTCTGCCTTTTTTTCCCCCTTTTCGCCGTAAAGACCTATGAACATCTTAATGTAATTTATAGCTGCATTCCCCACCCCTGTCTTTCTCTCTCACACACACAGACAATCACACACACACACAAATAAGCCTATCTTTTGTCATTTGGATGTTGTCATTTGAATAGTGTCATTGGGATTCGAGTGTCTGATTGTAAAGTTTTAAAAGGCGTATTCAAAAGATGGGTGAATAATAACATTAAAAAAAGAAGTGCCACTTCAAGACTTTTTCACCCAAGCAGCCTACTACCTAATTATTGTGTGGCTTTATTTTCAGTATTGACGCTGGCTGCCACATGTGTTTGTTCACCTATCAGTTAGATATTTTGTTTGCTTTCGTTGCTAGGTGACACCGAGATTGAAAAAAAAAAGATTTTAATCTCGGACCCCCTATACTACGCTAGTGGGGTCATTGGGTACTCTCAAACCCAATGGTTCGTTGACAACAACTGCGGTCACATCTAGCCAACCTCTACTTGCGTGCGACTGGAACACAAAATAAGATAAAACAATTACAATTATTTAAAAAAAAAATAAAAAAAAGGCATCAAATATCAACTCTGATATTTTTGTTTGCCATTGTTTAGTTGTTGACGCTGCAGGAGAAACAAAAAATCAAATAATTCTGCAGCGAAGGTTTAAAAAAAAACAACAAATGTACGAGAATAAATACATATATTAACATTTATAAATATACCAACAGATATACATACAGACATATATACAGACATATATACAGACATATATACAGTCATACATACAGACATGCATACAGACATACATACATACATACATACATACAGATATACATGCAGACATACATACAGACATACATACAGATATACATGCAGACATACATACAGACATGCATACAGACATACATACAGACATACGTACAGACATATATACAGATATACATACAGATATACATACATACATACAGATATACATGCAGACATACGTACAGATATACATGCAGACATACATACAGATATACATGCAGACATACATACAGACATACATACAGATATACATACAGATATACATACATATATACATGCAGATATACATACAGACATACATACAGACATACGCACAGAGATACATACAGACATATATACAGACATATATACAGTCATACATACAGACATGCATACAGACATACGCACAGAGATACATACAGACATATATACAGACATATATACAGTCATACATACAGACATGCATACAGACATACATACAGACATACATACAGATATACATGCAGACATACATACAGACATACATACAGATATACATGCAGACATACATACAGACATGCATACAGACATACATACAGACATACGTACAGACATATATACAGATATACATACAGATATATATACATACATACAGATATACATGCATACATACGTACAGATATACATGCAGACATACATACAGACATACATACAGACATACACACAGACATACGTACAGACATATATACAGATATACATACAGATATACATACATACATACAGATATACATACAGACATGCATATAGATATACATACAGACTTACATACTTACACATACATAACCGATTTTAGATTAATGTGTGGGGGGGGGGGATCCTAAGGCAAAGATCCTCATACATTAAGGAAGGGGGGAGGGGCAAATATAGGCCCCACTAGTCGAGGCCCTGATAGCATTTCTACAGGACTGGGGCTCTTTGACAAGTGGGGTCCCGGGGCGGTCACTTAGTTTGACTGTTTATAGGACCGGCCTTGGATATATATGTATATATATAAACATAAATATGTACAGTTCTATAAATTCATCTCTAAACGCCAAATCCCCTGGGTAACGGGGCTGGGACCCTCGGGAAACAAAATCTATTTAAGTTTGTTTTTTTTTTGTGATGCTAGAAAAAATAATACTCTGTACTCAGATTTCCCGTCATTACAGTGCACTTTTACCGAAATCTTTTGTTTATATTTCAATTAAGATAGCCATTTTCTGTTTGTTGACTCGACAAAGTCTCTGATTTCGGAGATTGCTTTGGTCGGCTGCACGAGACAGGAAACAAACTTTGTAGGTGGGTGGACAGAGAGAGAAATGGTCGGTGGACGACAATCAGAGAAATTGTGTGGTGAAAGAGAGAAAGAAAAGAAAAAAGGAAAAAAAAAGGAAGAAGAAAAAAAATAGTTAAGAGAAGTGGCGTCGTTAACATCATGAGGCAATACACACAATACAGCAATACGTTTTGAGGGGGGGGAGGCCAAAGTCCATGGGCTTACACCTTTATTCAGTCGATATGATTTATATAAATATGTGTATGATCTACAAAATACAGAAACAAAGCGTGCAGCATCAACGAATAGGGCCTGACCCGAAAAACAATCGACTAGCTATACAAACAACACTCTTAAAATACATTTGGCGTCGCTAGCAAAGTAATATACATATACATACACACACACACACACACACACATATATATATATATATATATATATATATATATATATATATATATATATATACAGTCGATTCCGCTTGATTGGGACACATCGGGACCGAGGCTTTCTGTCCCAATTAAGCGGCTGTCCCAATTAAACATACACATTTACTATTGGCTTCTTGGTTTGGTTTCTTTGAGATTTGTCCCAAATAAGCGGATGTCCCAGTCAATCGGTGTCCCAATTAAGCGGAATCCACTATATATATATATATATATATATATATATATATATATATATATATATATATATATATGTATATACTTGAATTCTTGTAGTAGCTTGATAACTTATTTAAAAACAAGATGCATTTATGTCGGGGGATGGGAGAAAAGGGTGTTACGTTAACTAGACTTGGCCTTGACTCTTTTATTGATGGCTTAATCGGATAAAGAGTATAGATTTGCTTGCCTGTCACTAGTGGACAACACAAATCCATTAGACCCATTAAAACCCAGACTTTGAATTGAGCTCAATATTGTACGAGTCTCTATAAGACTTCACAGTGTCGATCTCACACATACACACACGCGCGCGCACACACATATACAACATAACTCTTCCTCTAACACCCACATTCACACACACACCCACACACACACACACACACACACACACCAGAACTCTTTTTATCACGCGCAGCTATATAAGTATACACAGATGAAGAATTTACACGTGTAAACTTCCGCATATGCGCGCAAACGTACTAACATATTCGTATTCCGGGTCAGATTCTACTTTCCTTTGTCAGACTCAGGAGTAAAAACAACATACAATACTTTGTTCCCATAACAAAAAAAAATACCATTTTAAAATTCTGTAAACGGAACCGACTTTCTAAAAAGCTTTTTATTAGAGATATATAATAGTTATAGCTGAACACAATTTGATTTCTTAAACATCTTCACGGGTGTTTAACATCAATGACGTCAAAAACGTTCTCTCATATTCACGACAGTCATAAAAATTAATTGAAAATATAATTAAAGAGAGCACAAAACAATGACGTCATTGACTGTGGCGCCTGACCTTACCTATGACGGCGTAATGACATGTACCATTGGTGGCGAGGTGGAGGAGGGGGGGTGCACTATACCAATACACTTTCACTTTCAGTTTCTGGGTTTTCCCCATTTACTACGAAGCTGGACAGAAAAAGGTATTGGAAAAGTTACAGGTAAATTAGCGGGGAAAAAAAGGGCGGGGGGAATTGGAAGGGTTTGTTGTTATTGAACGAATTGATGGATACAGAGGCGGCCTTAGCAGTAGGCGGGGTACAGGGTGAGTGAGGGATTCCCCTCTTTTGCGCTGGGTAAAATCATTGGCAGGATGACAGTCTATTGGACGATCAGACGAATAGCTAGTAATAAGAATAGATTAAAAAAAAAAAAACAAACTAGGAAACAGGCAGGGAGACATATATCTGACAGACAGACAGATAGATAGACAGACAGACAGACAGACAGACAGACAGACAGATAGACAGACAGACAGACAGACAGACAGACAGACAGATAGATAGATAGATAGATAGATAGATAGATAGATAGATAGATAGATAGACAGACAGACAGACAGACAGACAGACAGACAGACAGACAGACAGACAGACAGACAGACAGACAGACAGACAGACAGACAGACAGACAGACAGACAGATAGATAGATAGATAGATAGATAGATAGATAGATAGATAGATAGATAGATAGATAGATAGATAGATAGATAGATAGATAGATAGATAGATAGATAGATAGATAGATAGACAGAAATATATCACATTTGAAATAATCAATTGATAAACAGAGATAGAGTTAACGAAACACATCATGACATTCTAAATAACGAAACAGCACGTATTGGTAATGTGGATTGTAAATTGTTACCTAATGTTGGCATCGAACGTAAACACAACTAATATGGTTACGTGACAATTCAACGGATTACTACAGCGGGTTTTTTTTTTAATGTATTAAAGTCTTTCTTTAAATCAACATCCCCATGTTAAATATTGAGATATCTCAGTGTGGTGAGGGCTGGAGGCTGAACTGCTTGATCCGCCCTTGAAATTTCCAAAAGGGTCAGTGGCGTATCTGGGAGGGGGTGCAGTCCGCACCGGGCGGCACTTTTTATTACTTTTTAGGGGGGGGGCGGCAAAAATGTGTAGATTAAATTGAAATACCTCAATGAGAGGGCGGCAAAATCGTCTTCCGCCCTGGGCGGCCGATACCCACGCTACGCCGCTGAAAAGGGTCTGAAAAGGGTTCTCAAGTTACCCCACCGCACCCCTTTGTTCTCGTTCGTCCTCTATTTACCCACAAAAACCTAAAAAAAAATTACAAAAATGCCCCCCCAGGGTAGCTGCAGTTACCTCCAGATCGATAACAATCGGATTATTGAACAACGAGAACATTTTTTATCAATATTGTTTTTAATGACGCGGTGTGGTTTTTTTTAAAAAGTGGTAACTTGATTCATCAGCTCAGCGGTGCTAATAGCGTTAATGTCGCCCCTGGGGGGGGGGTGGGGGAGGAAGGAGCTCCTAAAAAAAATACCGCCCCATTACGGTGCCGAGAAACGCTAAAGTGAAGCCGTGTCATAGAGTGAATGGATGAAGAACAAGACAACTTGATAAAAAAATGTTTCTTTTGAATACATGGAATAATGAATGAAATAATGGAAAGAATAATTTTGTTCCGTTTTTTTCGACTCCGTTCTTTTTTTTTTATTATTTAAAAAAAATATTGGGCAAAAACGGAACCACGCCCCCAAACCCCCTTCTTTCACCAGCCCCAGTTTAAAAAGTAAGTCGTAGACGGGGGGTGTCACAGCCAGTCAACCGAGGATAAGGGTCTAAACAACTGGTGTGAGTTGTGGGGAAGTCAAGCGTGAACTTCTAAAAAGGCGAAGCTGATCTTACGAAGAAAGTTTTTTTGGCAGAGTCCAATCAAAGACTCTTGGAGTATGGTTGGAACATCCTCTACCTGCCGTTCTGAGAGGGTGCTCGTTCAACTTGCCACTCGCATATAGTTATGGCAGTATCAAGAACATCTTGCCTGTCTGGCTGATCGTTGAGTTTACCCAGCTCAGCTGGCTAGTTTGGTGGGGTACTCACACCTGTATGGTAGCAGGTTTATCCTGCTCAGCTGGCTGGTTTGGTGGGGTACTCACACCTGTATGGTAGCAGGTTTGCCCTGCTCAGCTGGCTGGTTTGGTGGGGTACTCACACCTGTATGGTAGCAGGTTTACCCTGCTCATCTGGCTAGTTTGGTGAGGTACTCACACATGTATGGTAGCAGGTTTACCCTGCTCATCTGGCTAGTTTGGTGGGGTACTCACACCTGTATGGTAGTAGGTTTGCCCAGCTCATCTGGTTAGTTTGGCGGGGTACTCACACATGTATGGTAGCAGGTTTACCCTGCTCGGCCGGCTAGGTATACTTACACCTGTATGGTAGCAGAATTACTCTGCTCAGCTGGCTAGTTTGGTGGGGTACTCACACATGTATGGTAGCAGGTTTGCCCTGCTCAGCTGGCTAGTTTGGTGGGGTACTCACTTCTGTATGGTAGCAGGTTTACCCTGCAGCTTTGACAGGTATGGAAAATAAAATAACTACAAAAAGTTAAAGTATTTATACTTCATGAGAATTTTTCACGCAGCGAGCGAAAGACAAGATGGCGTTAATCAAAGAAAAGATAAAAGGACAAAACCCAAAAGGGTTGGCGGGGGGGGGGGGTATACACCGGTCAAGTACATGATCGGTCAGTGCATAAAATAGACAATGTAAATACGGTAAAAAAAAACAGATAGAATAAAAACTTATTTGTTAGTAATTATCAAGTATTTACAGAACATATCAATTATTATGAAACATTTTTGTTAAAGGGAGAAAGAAAAAGTATTTTACAAAGATACTTCATATAGCTGACATATTATTAAAAAAAACAGTCAACGTAAATAATTTACATACTCACGTTATAAATAAAATGCTAACTCAGGTTATGTTAGAGTTAACAGTTTAGACATTTTTTTAAAAATAAATATCAACCTTCCTGTTTCATACCCCACCTGCGGAAAGCAAGTCTCCAACTAACCAAAACCTAGGAAACAACCCAAAAGTCTATACAAACAACACTATTAATATATTGATAAACTGACTTGCAAAACTAAACAAAATAGTCATTCAAAAAAAAAAAACTGGATTGGATGTTAAGTTCATTTTTTTAAAAGCCATGAAACCGACACATAGAATCAAACTATTGTTTCCTCTAACAATTGAGAACTCTGTGGCACGATGTAATGCTCAAAGTTCATTTTTTTTGTCTCTATTTTTATGTCGAATGAAGTTTCTCTGTTTGTTTGTTTAAATGAACATTTTTCGACCCCCCCCCCTTTTTTCCCCTTTTCTCTTTTTTTCCCCCCACTAATGATTGATAGCATTTTATTGTTTGTGTTTCACGGTTCGGTGTTGTGTCTTTGTTACCTTTCTAATATTCTTTATTTTGTGACGGCACGATGCTCATTACGATTGGCCATCGACCGATCCGGAGGGAAAGAGACGTCGGAGAATCAATAAATGAATTTCGAAATTCTTAAACACAGTTAAACTAAACAAAACAAAACAAAACAAAACAAAAAAAAAACATTAATACCTTTATTATGGGAAAAGTTTCTTTAGTTTTCGTTTATTGTCTTGTTTCTGAATGTTTTGTATCCGTAGACAAAGATAACCTCATTCATTCTTGATGGTATTTCTCATTGTTGGTATATAAATATATACATACATACATACATTTCACTGCTATAATAGGGCACCAAGCTAGATGATTTCACCAGGGAGCCCGTAATGCTCTTAAGACCAGTGCTTTTTTTAATGAAGAGGCGCTCAAGACGAGCGCCAAAAAGAGCCCCCTTTCCAGTAGTAATCCCTATAAATCAAATCAGAGGTGGCCCACCGTGGGCGCTTTTACCTAAGAGCCCCTTAATATGTGTGAAGGTCTTCTGCCTAGGTGAAGGTCTTCTGTCCCCAAAATACAGAATAACGGCTCTGTTCAAGACATGCGGGGAAGGAACAATAACAAACAATATGACAGAGTTATATGAAATAAATGTTAAGATATTACATAAGTAGCTAACTAAATTACGTGTAAACACTGGATCATGGACGGATAGGAAATAAGGAAATAGGTTTTGATGAAAAGGGGAAGCAATGAAGAGTTCAGAATAAAAAAGAGTGAGGTCCCTTGTGTGTGTGTGTGTCTGTGTGCGGGGGGGGGGCTGATTAGTAATATTTTGCACAAACAGAACCCCACCCCTTCTTATCCGAGTCCCAGTTTAAAAAGTAAGTCGGTCGTCGACGGGTGTCACAGTCAGTCAACCGAGGACCGGGGCCCCAACACTGGTTTGAGTTGTAGGGGAAGTCAAGCTTGACTTCTGAAGAGCTGACCTTTTCCAGAGAGTTTTTTGGCGGAGACCAATCAAAGAGTTTTGGCGTATGTCTGGAACATCCTCTACCGTCTGCTCTGTAGGGTGCTCGTTCACTCCCCCCCCTCTCTCAGTAATGGCTGGGCCGAGAACCGCTTGCCTGGCAGGTTGGGGCGCTCAAAACACCATACCTGTAAGGTTGGGGCGCTCAAAACACCATACCTGTAAGGTTGGGGCACTCAAAATACCATACCTGTAAGGTTGGGGCGCTCAAAACACAATACCTGTAAGGTTGGGGCGCTCAAAACACAATACCTGTAAGGTTGGGGCACTTAAAACACCATACCTGTAAGGTTGGGGCACTCAAAACACCATACCTGTAAGGTTGGGGCGCTCAAAACACCATACCTGTAAGGTTGGGGCACTCAAAACACCATACCTGTACGGTTGGGGCGCTCAAAACACAATACCTGTAAGGTAGCAGATATACCCTGCTAACTTTTTAAACAGTAACAATAACATTGTACATGTTGGTCTGTATGCAACTTAATTCTTGTAGATTATCGTTTACACTGCAACGCAGCCATTGTCCTCAGTAAACGATAAATTAATTTGAAAAGGCGCAGCGAATTAAATTCCCTCGGGATATACAGTGGAATCAGGCAATAAAATCGATGATTTTTGTATCGATACCACTTTCAGTGCCGAGAGTTCCTCCCCCCTTTTTTTTCTGGTTTTGTTTCGGTGCTGTTCAGTCTCACCTTGTGAAAGCAATCCCCCCCCTCCCCCTTCCCCCCTCTACCCCCTCCCTCCCCCGCTCTTCCCATCCTGGATTATTATTATTATTATTATCAGGGTCTCGCCATTACTCAGCAGAGGAAAGGGTCTTTGTGTGTGGGTGTGTGTGTGTGTGGGTGGGTGTGGGTGTGACGTATTCACTCCACGCTTTAATCCCATCATCCACAATGACCTTTTCATACGCACCCACTTGGTAACTGGGGGGCAAAAGCTTAACAACGTGCACAAGAACCAATCATGCATGACAATACCCCCCCCCCCCCTTTTACTTTAAAAAAAAAAACAACAAACGTTTTCAATACGAGATGGAAAAAAAAAATCGAAAACATATTTATTTATACAATACACATTTCAATATAATTCACTCTCGGACCGCGGTCCTAAACATTTTATTGCGACTGTACCCCGATACGTATGCGAAAGTATTTTCGCAGGAACCCCTTTCACAAGTAAGTTCTTCAAATTCGTGCCTGTTTTAAACGACAAAAAGGTGTCGCTGCGTAGTCGTGCATAACCTTTCTCAGACCTCTTGTGGTACACGGGTACTATTAGTTGAGAGCCGGGGCTCTTGATGAAAAATTTGTGCAAGGTTGAGGGGCTGTTAAAAAATGTTTACACTGCACTAGGTGCTGTAGGAAGACCTTGTGATCAAGTTTCATTGGTCGGCTTTTGTGCGTTGAGTAGTGCGCCCATCTGTAAGTCCAACATAAAGTAAGGTGTCCATTAGTAAGTCCATCATATGGTAATGCGTCCATCTGTAAGTCCAACATAAAGTAATGTGTCCCACTTGTAAGTCCAACATAAAGTAATGCGTTAAGCCCGCCGGGTTATGTGAGTGAGTCAAACAACAACAACCCAGCAACTTATGTGAGTGAGTCAAACAACAACAACCCAGCAACTTATGTGAGTGAGTCAAACAACAACAACCCAGCAACTTATGTGAGTGAGTCAAACAACAACAACCCAGCAACTTATGTATTTAATAAACAACAACAGAATGCCTTTTGTTGTCTGCCATGAAGTATGGAAACCATCTAATGGGATTCTGTAAGAGATAAAGACTAAAGCTACGGTTGATTAAAAATTGAAACTTCACGTCATGAAGAGATAAAAAGCAGCGCGTACGGTTTTAATACGGCATGATAGAGAAACAGAAAGATGTTATTTTGTAGTGGAGTATCGGTTGAGTATTTGATAACACTGCACAATGGAAATGTTACTCATGCATTCCCGGAAGATGAAATGAAGCTTACATCTAAATATTTGTACTTCATATGATCATTGTACTACCCACCATTGCACCCATCATTGCACCCATCATTGTGCCCATCATTGTACCCATCATTGTACCCATCATCGTACCCATATTTGTACCCATCATTGTACCCATCTTTGCAGCCATCATAGAACCCATCATTGTAACCATCATTGCACCCATCACCGTACCCATCATTGCACTCATCATCGTACCCATCATTGTAACCATCATATAACCCATCACCGTACCCATCATTGTACCCATCATTGCACCCATCATTGTACCCATCATTAAACTCATCATTGTACTACCCATCATTGCACCCATCATTGTACCCATCATCGTACCCATCAGCGTAATCATCATTGTACCCATCACTGTACCCATCTGCTCTTGGTTTGACCTCTTCTGTAAAAAAAATTTAAGAACCCATGTGTAGCCCAACGATTCCTAAAAGTTTGCCCACCCCTGGTTTGTAATGTTGTTTGGTCATTTCCAAACATACAAACTTGTAACGACAGCCAGTCATTTTTTTTTATATTCAAGATTTATTATTACCAAAAATCACACACACAAACACACACACACACCTATATATATAAGAAAAACACAATGACATAACGGTATTCCCCATCCCTGGGGCCACACACACACACACACACGCACACTCTCTACTCCACCCATTCAACGTGATCAGGTCGAGTACTGACTGATACGGTTACCGACTTTAGCTTCGGGGCTAGTCTGACCCTGCAACTGGTTTGGGACAGATGATCGAACCATTGCGTCTCCAGTAACAGAACCCACAATAATTTTGGTTCTAGCAGAGCTGCCAACTTTTTTTCCCGAATAATTATCCAGAAATATTTCAAAAAAAAAAATTTTTATACATGTGTATCTAAATATAGCGAATTATCAAAATGTCTATGTTTATCTAACTGAAAAACAAAATATCTAAATGAATTGCGGGCCCAAATTTAACGGATGCTTTCGAGGTCCATCTTTCTGGGGGGAAGGTGCAGCCAATATCGCACTAGATGTCCGAGTGATTGCCCTTAGTAGGAAGTAAAATAATGAGACATTTTTTTTAATTTTACTTTTACAAAGAGTGATTTCTGCAAATCACTCAACACACTGACAACATAGCTTACACTATTTCTACTCTCTTTTCAAATCGCTCTTCGCTTACAGGCTTTACAATTATTTTTTTTTCTTAAGTTGTTCCTCTACTTAATCAATTGAAGTAATTTTTAATGCATTACTTCCCCTTGACTGTTTGTGTATGTTAGGGTGTTGTGAGGGGGGGGAGTGGAGGGGGTGGGGTCTGGTTGGTTGTTGAGAATGACCCCCCCCCCTCCCCTTAAGTTCATTCATTCATTTCACTTGGTCTGGGTTTTTGGATGAGGTCGAGTGCAGTTGCCCCCGGGGGTCCCGACAGCCTCTAACCACCATCAAGAATTGTTGTTGTTGCCACGCGCAGGAGTGGGGCGGGGCGGCTCAATACAAATATTGTGATGTCGTCGTTAAGGTCAAATTGATCTTACATTTAAGGCAAAGGTTTGGGTTCTCTAATGGCGATAATTTGATGTGGATAAAACATTGGTGTTTTTTAGTTATCTTGGGTTTTTTTCTGGGTTTTATGTAATTCCGATAATTGTTCGAACCAAACAACGGCCGCTGGAGATGTTTGTTTTATTGTGTCTGTGTGTGTGTCTGTGTGCGTCTGTGTGTGTCTGTGTGTGTCTTTGTGTGTGTGTCTTTGTCTGTGTGTGTCTGTGTGTGTCCTGTGTGTATACGTTTGTGTAAGTGGTATCAATTGTGTTTCGAATACCACTTTGGTAATTCAAACATATCCTCTAACTGTACGTTCTGGGAGGGGTTAAGGTTTGTGGGGGGGGGGGGGGGCAACGTTCACCTCACCACTCTCACGGACGGTAATTGGTGTGAAGGATGGGATCGCGGGCCGGATCAAACAGCCAACAGGACCGTGCTTGGCCCGCTGACCAGTGTTCTACTGTTCTTTGTTATATATATATATATATATATATCAAAAAGTGTTGAACAGTGTACAGAAGGTACCCCGGCGGTGTGCCGGAATTTTACTCGGGTCCGATTATCGCCTTTTAATCCACCCTGGTGATTTCGTTGGTGAACGCAAATGCTGTTGGTCTTGTACTAGCCACGTAATGCCACGTGATGCAGTGGGCCCAGAGAATTTGACGGAATTGTCAGAGATGTATGAGGCCCTATGAAATGTTATATTTGGGGGCCTTCTTAGCAATAGATATAATTGGAATTAATCCATGGAGGGGTCCTTTTTGTGATCCCCAGTTTTCCAATCCATGAGAACGGCGATGGCGTTGGCTACTTTATCATGGGAACTAATAACTTTATTGGACTAGTGGTTTCTTTTGCCATAAGCTCAGCACTTTAAATTTATAGTTCATGTCCCATTAAGGGGCTTTTGTCCCGGATCTAAGTTCTTCAAATGCGAGTTCAGTCAGTTTTCTTTGTTACATTAATGCAGTTTCTAAAACTTGTTTCTTTTTAAACCAACAACATCAACAACAACAACAGTAACAAAACTTAACAATATGTAAATGGCTATTCATACAATTGTTCTCAAAATAACGCTATTTATATTTCATGTGTCAATAAAACATTTTCTTTGCGGTGTTTTTTTTTTTGTTCTTTTTTTGTTTCGCTGTTAAGCTCATGTGTATTGTCGTTTTTTTTTTTTTTACATTGTTTAAATATTGTTTTATTGATCGCCGATTGGACGAAATGCTTAGCACGTGACTAGACGGAATATTTTCTCAGCAAGAAGTAACTTCATCTGTCGTATTGTTCTGAGTCAAACCGTTCATTAAGTTGTTTCTATAAATAATTTATATTGACAGCAAAGTCTCCTGTCGTTTCCCCCCAAAACCTGCACTGCACCATCCGAGTTTAATGGACATTTTTAAATAGATGGGCATAATGGACATTTTAGATAGTTATGTATGGTGGATATTTTTAAATAGATGTTTATAATGGACCTTTTTTTTTGTTTTACAACGGCACCTGTATTCAGTTTATATACAAGCAAAACGAGGTGGGGTGACAGATAGGCCGACGTAATCGGACAGACAGAAGATAGGAAGAAAGAGGAGGGAGGGAAGGTGGGAGAGCGTGAGACGAATGATAGATAGATAGATAGACAGACAGACAGACAGACAGATAGACAAATAGATAGATAGATAGATAGATAGATAGATAGATAGATAGATAGATAGATAGATAGATAGATAGACAGACATACAGACAGATAGACAGACAGATAGATAGACAGACAGATAGATAGACAGATATAGATAGATAGATAGATAGATAGATAGATAGATAGATAGATAGATAGATAGATAGATAGATAGGTAGATAGATAGATAGATAGATAGATAGATAGATAGATAGATAGACAGACAGACAGACAGACAGACAGATAGATAGATAGATAGATAGATAGATAGATAGATAGATAGATAGATAGATAGATAGATAGATAGATAGATAGATAGATAGATAGATAGATAGATAGATAGATAGACAGACAGACAGACAGACAGATAGACAGACAGATAGATAGACAGACAGATAGATAGACAGATATAGATAGATAGATAGATAGATAGATAGATAGATAGATAGATAGATAGATAGATAGATAGATAGATAGATAGATAGATAGATAGATAGATAGATAGATAGATAGATAGATAGATAGATAGATAGATAGGTAGATAGACAGACAGACAGACAGACAGACAGACAGACAGACAGACAGATAGATAGATAGATAGATAGATAGATAGATAGATAGATAGATAGATAGACAGACAGACAGACAGACAGACAGACAGACAGACAGACAGACAGACAGACAGACAGACAGACAGACAGACAGACAGACAGACAGATAGATAGATAGATAGATAGATAGATAGATAGATAGATAGATAGATAGATAGATAGATAGATAGATAGATAGATAGATAGATAGATAGATAGATAGTTCCACCGACGGCAGCTGCCAACTACCTCCCACACAGAGCCTATGCCAATGCTGCATCAGATGTTATGAAGATGTAGGAAGTATATAAAGATCTGTCCCAATGGTATTGGCTATCGAGGGTCAGTGGGTATCATCAGGGCCGGCAGTAGGCCGATTTGACCGATTGCTCCAAATTGGGCCCCACGCCTCGCAGGGGCCCCGCATTTTACAATTATATTAATAGTAATAGTTGTTATTGTAAAAAAAAATTGAAAGATGGACCTCGAAAGCATCCGTTAAATTTGGGCCCGCAATTCATTTAGATATTTTGTTTTTCAGTTAGATAAACATAGACATTTTGATAATTCGCTATATTTAGATACACATGTATAAAAATTTTTTTTTTTTGAAATATTTCTGGATAATTATTCGGGAAAAAAAGTTGGCAGCTCTGCTAGAACCAAAATTATTGTGGGTTCTGTTACTGGAGACGCAATGGTTCGATCATCTGTTAGTCCATACCTACTAAATTAATTCAAAGTCGATACATGAAATGGAGGTACCCGAGGCAGATGGGATGCATTATGAAATTCCATTAGGCGAGTACTGATAGACGATTGATCTAATTAATCTGGTTATCGTTCAATATATTGCACTTGTTATGTATTGAAAACCAAGGAAGAATAACTCAGTAGTTGTAATTTCTAATACGAAAATAATTCATTCTCCTGAACTATAGAATCTTACGTTTCATCACAACATGAAGATTTTTTTTACCTAAATTTTTAATCGCACTTTTATACAAATATGATTTTTTTTCCAAACCAACTTTTTGAAACGTGTTGTTTTTTTTAAACAGGAAACAAGAAAACTTATAGAGATGTAGATAAGTGATGAGTTTTAAAGATGGGGGCTTTCATAATGAATGACCGCACGCAGAGTTTATGGGAGCGTGGCACTTTATTAAAAAATTTCTCATCTAGATTAAAAATAGAATCAGTGGTTCCCATATCTTCCATGTGTTGGGACTCCCCTTATTATTATAGCATGAACATTTTTCCTCGCGAACTACATTGCTGTTGTTTTAAATGGCTACCATACAACCAGCCCATAACTACACGTGCTGGGCCACAGCCAGTAATTCTTGCCCCCCCCCACCCACCCCCCTGCAAACTATGACAACCTCTTGTGCGGGAAAATAATATATATATATATATATTTAAAAGCAGTTTGGGTTCTGCGTTAAATCAAAAGTAAAGAATTAATACAACAGTATCCCAGTTTAAAATACAATCATTAAAAAATCGGATCTGCCCGAAACCAAAAAATAACCTAGCCTACCTATCAAGCCTAAGGGGATATAACTATATGCAAATCTCTTGCAGGGTACAGCTAATAAATAAATAAAAATGAATTTCGAAAGCGAAGGCAAACCCCTTACAAGTGGTTGGCTTAGACACCCCCCTCTCCCCAAACCCCCTTCTCGCAGCGGCCCTGACACCCGTTCAAGGGCAGCGTTAAGTAAGGTCACACATGGCTTGAGACGATGCTGCCAGTCTTAGTGGCATAGAGCTATCAGCAGTAAAACCAGCAGCATAAGAATGGGTTCGTTCATTGATTTTCATATATAGGCGGATGTGACGAATTCACGTGATTCTTGCCGGTTGCTAGGTAACCAGATGCTGACACGCACGGATAAACTACACGGACTAGTGCAATCTAATCAAGTTTGCACCAACGTGTGCAGGCAAACGCCGGTACAGAGCAGAGCCAGAAAAGAAAAAGCAAGTGTTTCTATTTTTCTCTTCGTGACTGTCTGAATGGTACAGGTCAAACCTTTCGATAGAAATACGTACAAATGCTTGAACAATAGATTGAAAGAGAAACAGACAGAAAGTCGGATGGGCAAACAGACAGACAGGCAGACAAACTGACACACAGGCAGGCGGACGGACAGATTACTAACACACAAGCAGATATAATGACTGACTAAAAGGCAGACAAACTGACAGACAGACAGACATACGGGGAGATATATAAATAGATAGATATATAGATAGATATATGATAGATAGATGTATGATAGATATATGTATGATAGATATATGTATGACTGATAGATAGATAGATAGATAGATAGATAGATAGATAGATAGATAGATAGATAGATAGATAGATAGATAGATAGATAGATAGATAGATAGATAGATAGATAGATAGATAGATAGATAGATAGATAGATTAGATAGATTAGATAGATAGATAGATAGATAGATAGATAGATAGATAGATAGATAGATAGATAGATAGATAGATAGATAGATAGATAGATAGGCACAGATTAAGTTCGTATTCTGAGATATCATTGAATTTAACACCGCACAACCCCCCCCCACACACACACACATACACACTCAGTGATGATGTCAAAGTTGTTGATTTAACTAAGTCAGGTAGATGCGCCATCCATTGTATACAGGAAACAAATTTAAATAACCAAGTAGTTGTAGGAATTCAGCAATGGTTGTATTCATATTACGATGGAAAAGAACATTCACACAAAACCGATATGGAATTGGAATGATCATTCTTAGATTCTGAGGTAGCTAAGTACGTCTTAGTGATTACTGTACTTAAGTACGGGTGATTACTGTACCTGAGTACGGGTGAGTGGTTACTGTACCTATGTACGGGTGATGCTGTCTTTTGGAAAAGTATTTTTTTTAAATAGATAAATCGTTAATTTAACAAGGAGATAAAAGTATTCGAAACCGGAACAATTTGAAATTAGAACTGTTTCATACGGATTAAGTTCGTATTATGAAATGTTAAGTCGATGAACACACAAAATGCCACTCCCCCCCCCCCAGATAAAGTGCCGCCCGGCCGGACCGCAAATCATCCCCCCCCCCCGTAATCCTCCTATCAATCTACGATGCGGCCCTTCTGGCAAGTGCCCGGCCGGGGCCCATGTACTAAGACGACCTTGCTGCTAGTACTAAACGCTGTGACCTTTTGGTTTTAAACACATTGAGTTTGCGATGGCATTAATTCACTCTCTGTTTAGGTTACTCGCGCACTGTGGCTTTTATTTAAAACACGGAAGAAAACACGTTAATAATTACATAATTCAAAATGAACAGTCTTATTAAACATATCGTTAAAATTAGTACTTGTGCAATGTCAATATGTTTTGATATCTTTAGATAAAAATTGTAACATGAATTGTCGATAAGTTATGTTCTTTGATAACATTAAAAAAATGATAACAATAATTAAACACAGGTAGGTAACTAACTCACTGTAACAAAAATGAAACCTTGAATATAAATTGTATATGCCAAGTTGTAAAATAACATTAAATTTCCTACCTGTAAATTCCAAAAAGCCAATGTGGTCTCTTTTTTGTTTGTTGTCACTGCCATACACTTTCTCCCGTGTGCCAGTTTTCGAACAGTTTTTTTACTTCATCTGAAATACATGATTGATTTTTCTTTGAAATGGGTCACGAAGAGTTATTCAAGAACTGGTTTTGTGGACAACTAAGGCCAAATCAGTAAAAGGAATCATGCAGTGTATTAATTGTTCATTAATAGAGTGTTATAAACAATCAATCTTCATTCTTTGCTAACACGTGAAAGCCTCATTAAAAAAAAACAAAAAAAAAAAACTGTTATGTTCATTTTTTGTTAAGAGTACAGAAAACGAGTAGTCTACAATCCATGTTAGATTGAAGCACTGTGTTTGGCCAATATTTATTTTAAATTAACGTTATTTATCTTACATTATTTCTTTTTCTATTTATATAGTCAGTGTAGTTTGAGTGATCAAGCGCCACGCATGCGCTAATAAGGGAAAATTCGCAGCAGACGATGCAGCAAAATACGACCGAGTTTTTTTTTTAATGTGTGTGGAAGAGTGGAAGTGGAACCATATACATGATGTATAGTCAGTATGTCTATGATGGAAACTGAATACGGTTTCACCATCATTATAAAAAAAAATGTTCATAAGCGGGAAGAAATGTTGGCTGACTATTAAAAAAAAAAACTAAGAAAAAATTGATGAATCATTTAATGAACGAATTTTAATTAAGTTTTTTTTTCTTTGAGGTTTGAAAGTAATTTAAATTTGTATGACTTCTCCAATCTAGTTACTAGTTTTAAAAAGAAGAATAAATCTACTACTTCCGTGACTGCCAACTTCACATCTTTGACATCTGCAGCACTCGTTGCAAATAGTGTTAAATACATGAATTATTCCTGAAAAAATTCCCTATGCCGTTCGATGATCCAGCGTTGGCTGATCAGGTTCGATTTATCAATCTGTTTCCTCCTCGCTGGGGTTTGGAAATTAGAAAATGGTGGAGGGGGGCGGCGGTGGTGAACGCTGTTTTTTTTTCTATTATCTATTTTTTAGTTACTGTCATGTGACTTGTTAAAAATAGAACTATGCAGTTAGGAGAAGGTTTAAGAGTTTTGTTTTGATTTTGGCTTGTTTTGACAACATTAATGTAAAGAATTTGTGCACCGTGTATCAATAAATGAAGACCAGCGATGTTGGTACACAGTTAGACAGTTTCAGTACACAATAGATAGTGTCAGTACGGAGTCAGAGGGAAGTCAATACACGGTGTTAGTACAATGTCAGTGCACAGTTAGACAGTTTCAGTACACAATAGATAGTGTCAGTACGGAGTCAGAGGGAAGTCAATACAGAGTGTTAGTACAATGTCAGTGCACAGTTAAACAGTGTCAGTACAGTAGCAGGCGAAGGTAGTACCAGGCACTATCAGCATAGTATACATTACACCCAGGGCCGCTTTATCAACTAGGCGCAGTAGGCACTGTGGCTAGGGCCTACGGACTTTTCAAGGGCCTACGAATGTCAGAACATTACGTGAAAACAAGTTCAGAATGCCAATAAAATTTAATAATGTTTGTATTAAAGTAACTATATATAACCGTGTGAGATGAGCACGTCAAGCTGCAGATCTGTAAATTACAGTATGTTAATTAAATTTTCGGCTCTTTATCTTAGCAAAGTCACATATGACGTTCTCAAAAGTTTATTTAGATTTCAAATCGCAAAGAAGTGCGGGTGCATTCTTGAAAAAAATATTAAAAATGAAGATGGGGAGGGCCTACAACTTTGAAAGTGCCTAGGGCCTTCGATGATTTTAAAACGGCCCTGATTACACCGCTACGAAATATCAGTACAATATCAGTACAGTGTACAGTACATCTCTACGGAATATCAGTACGATACCAGGCAATATCAGCCATGGTCTTTCTTATAAGTTGGGGGAGGGGGGGGAGTGCTGGAGGGTTGGCATCTACTTAAAGATATTTTGATGGGAGGGACATAAACAAAAGTACATGTCAGGAGGGCCCCAAATTGTATTTGATTTGATAGGAATATATAGTGATAGGGAGGCGCTTTGTGAATGGCGCCCTATGCAGTCTCATAGTTTGCATCTATGTGAGAATAACTAGGAAGGGGCGCCGAAAGGGCGATATTGATTTTTTTTTTTTTTGCATTTTATAGATTGGGAGAGGGCGCCAAAAATAAATCGCCACAAAAGGGAGCCACAAAAGGGAGCCACGAGCCACAAAAGGGAGCCACAAAAGCTAGCTACCGCTCTGCACTGATGTTGCAATGGTATTTCGTTGCGAAGCGAGTGCTATACAGCTACAGAACATTGTCATTGTCCTCCACCCTCCCCCCCCCCAAACCCCGAGTTCAAATAGTTGAACGTTTTCAATAATTCAATCCAACACATCCACACCTTGGCAGCCCACCCCCCTCCTTTCCACTCATACAACTTCAGTACAACTTCAGCTGCATCCAACCAACCAACAGGGCCCATCTATAAATAGGACAAAGATGGCCGTGATCTAACCCGACACGTTCACTTCTCTCGTACACACCTTCATGTCTTATTTACTAGTGTTGACCTTTCCGCAAAAAAAAAAAGTATTGCGTACGTGTGTGCGTGTGGGTGTGGGGGGGGGGAGATGGTCCAGAAGATCACGTCATTGAATAGGCTGGACTGACTTGGAGTCACAGATATCGACTTTCTTTGAGGTGACTCACACCGTGTTTTCACTGTCGTAAAGTTGGCAAGCGTTCCGGTGCATATTTTTTTTATATTTTACTTATTTTACGTTTGTGTATTTATTTCAAGTTGTGCGCCCACGCTGTGAACGCGTACAACATTATTTCACTTTCGACCTCAAATCACTACCAGACTTGACTGACCACAAGTGACCAGTCCGTTCTCTCGTCCACACATGTACGTTGCGGCTATACCACTTAATAGACTTAAACTCTCTATACTCTATACCAGTGGTTCCCCCCCCCCCACTCGACACACACACATTCAGCGGGCTGCGGTGAAATTATCAAACGTTCATCGGTCCGCGGCGAGAAAAAGGTTGGGAGACAACTGCCCTATACAGCTAGGGTTATCTCACCTTTGTACCTGACACTGACCCAATTCATTAACATAGAAAGGCGATCCTTCAACACTGCCATTCAACCGTTTTGGTTAACACTTGAGTTTCGTCTCTGTTTTTTTTTTGCCCCCATTTTTCCCCAATCATGGCCACCTTTAACACCGCGGCCGCACAGATCCCTCATACCGTTTTCGGGGTCACTAGGCGAAGGAACAATAGGTGCCCCACCCCAGGCAGAGGAACATTGGGGAGCCCTAAGCGGAGGAGCATTGGGGGGCACCAGGCAGAGGAACATTAGGCAGCCCTAGGCGGAGGAACATTGGGGGGGCCCTAGGCGAGGAAACTTTGGGGCCCCAGACAGAGGAACATCAGGAAACCCGAAGCGAAGGAACATTAAGGGGGCCCTAGGCGTAAGAACATTGGGGGGCCCACGCAGATGAACTTTAGGGGGCCCATGGTGAAAGTGTTTCTCATAAACGGGTAAAGAGAGTTGTTTTCCGGCATACGCAAACTATGCGACCTCGTGTAGGTCTCCTAACTGGATTGGGGGGGGGGGGGAGGGGAGGGGGCAGCATCCAGACCCTGCTCGTGTCAAAATTTATGAACGATTCTAATGGTACACGGTCAAGGCCACCCTTGCACGACACCACTTCGTCATCATTCAGCTATTTCGGTCGAACATTCACGTCTCGCCACAATATCACACAATGTCATCTTCATTAGGTCGAATTAAAGATTTTCTGCCAACTTTTTATTTATATTTTGTATTGATCAAACTTAGTTCCCTGGAAATATATTTTTTTATCCTCATTTAATTTTTTTATGTATTTTTTTTGTTTTTACATTCGTTTTTAAAATTCATTTTTCTTTATTGTTGTTTTTTTTACACACATTTTCTGTTAGTTCGCCTTTTTAATTAATCAATAGAAAAATAAAGTTGGTTCCCTGGCTATTACATTTCTCTGTAAATTGCAACTCCATTAGAATGTATTGTAAATCTTGACTTTTTTTTTCTTCTCCTTTGTTGGAGTCTAATCATAGCAGTACAAAATTTATTGTACCACCAGCATTTGATGTTGAACGCTCTTTATCGACAACTTCCGCTGCCGTACCGCTTTTATACCCACGCGAGCCTTATGTTTATTACGTTAGCTCAATCGTGTTGTTTAATCTGAATAAAAAAATAAATAAAACAATGCTGCCTTTTTCCTGCCATATTTCACCGTCAGACACAGAAGTGAAATGAACTAATTTATTTTAAACCAGTGGTTCTCATAGTGATGATCCCGAGATAGTCGTGAGCAGCTGGAGAGTGAGTCGTGAACAGCTGGAGAGTTATGAGCAGCGGGAGAGTTGTTCGTGAGCAGCTGGAGAGTGAGTCGTGAGCAGCTGAAGAGTTATGAGCAGCGGGAGAGTTGTTCGTGAGCAGCTGGATAGTCATGAGCAGCTGGAAAGTGAGTCGTGAGCAGCTGGAGAGTCGTGAGCAGCTGGAGAATCGTGAGCAGCTGGAGAGTGAGTTGTGAGCACCTGGAGAGTTATGAGCAGCTGGAGAGTCGTCTGCTCATTTGATGTGTTTCGATCTCCTAATCCCCCCTTGAGTCGCTAGTATATGAACCAGAGGACAGGGCTTAACCATTCGGGGGCCTTGACTTTAAATTTTCGGATGCCCTCCCCCCACCTCTATATATTAATTCTCACCTGTGGCGGCTCCCTAACACGCCCCGTCCCCATTCCCTCGCCCACCTTAAAGACGCTCCTGACCTGATGTCACTTTTTACAGGGGACGGCCCTACTAGCACACACACACACACACACAAAATGAAATATTGTCACCTAACTGTAACAAAACTAAACTAACACGTGATACGCGTAGGGCCCACTGCTACCTCGGAGAAAGACCGCCTCTGGTCGAGAGAAAAATGAATATCCCCCCCCCCCAACCATCCATTGACTACCGATAGCAGTGCTTTTTATCTGATGGCATGTCAGATCAAGATTGCGATCCTTCAGGCCTGTATCGATCCGATGTGTCCCGACACCCGGGCAACGACACGGGATAATGGACAACGAATTGAAATCCAAGAAAGGGAAAATGGTTATGGATTTGGTTTCCCACAGATTTAAATAGCAGACGACAGGGTTTCGATTTTTATTTTTTTTCATCAAGGAAAACTTTGATCCGCATTTTTTCTTTTTTCAGAAGTAAATGAAAAAAAAAAGGAAAAAAAAAAGAGAAAAATACTATGTCTGGGGAATGGTGAAATAAAAAACTACTTTTAAATCAAGTTTATTAGGCATTTCCTTGACCCATGGTTCTCAGTGTAGTCGCGGACGAATTTTTCAGGTAAGTCGTAACACAAGTATGTACTCAAACATTTCCTTTTCCCCAATGACCCTCCCCCCCCCCCGCTCAAAGGCTAATTAAGAAACTTGATTTTCTTTACTTTACAATATAAAGCAGTTAGAGTAACATCAACATAATCTACAAAGTGTGTCAGGCTAGTCTGGCTGCATAAAACGCTGCATTAATGTCAAGGCTGAATACAATGTTGTGGACTACATTGAACGCGATTGGGAGCACCAAAGTTTATGTAATGTTTCAAGGGACATAGCTATGATTTTGTTTTCTCATATTAGGTGAAACCTCTTAATGCACCTTTGGTGCACTAATAACTCTAACCCAAAGGTGACCGACCACTATCTCTCTCTCTGTCTCTGTCTCTGTCTGTCTGTCTGTCTCTCTCTCTCTCTCTCTCTCTCTCTCTCTCTCTCTGTCCATGGACTTGCTGAACTAGTGGAATTTTTACAGGTCCTGGTAAAAGTTTGTCAAATGTCCCCCAAGTCCACCCAGCTTTAAATGGGTACCTGACTTTACGTACTATTATTGACAGGTACGGACTTATATCAGTTGAGGCCCTGGAGTGCAAAAGAAAGTGTTAGGCCCTTTAGAGAGACACATTTTATGGTTTAAAATTGGGCTAATTGGGGCCCTTATATATTCGGGGACCCTGGGCGCGCGGCCGGTGAGCCCATCCTTATATCCGCTTCTGATTAATGAATGACTAACAATATAACGCAAATACATGAAAAAGAAAAATCGTTCATATTGATTTTTTACGGCAATGGGTACAGCGTAAGAAAGTATCAATATTTAGTCTCAATTTCTCACTGACCCCAAAAATGTAGCACTCTAGCACATGCCACGGAATAGGCTTAGCAAAATACGGAACTAATAACAGAACGATTTGATGAGTTTTTGGTATCCTAACAGCGACATAAGGTTCCCGACTGGTGTTGTTTTTTTTTTTTTTTACATAGAGCCCCCCCCCCCCCCCCCCCACAAAACAATAACAACAGCAAACTGCTGTCAGGTTTTAACATGATTGGGGGCCGTCCATAAAGTACGTCACGCTCCAAGGGGGGGGGGAGGGGGTATAAGAAAGTGTGACAGTTTGTGACAGTGGGGGAGGGGGGGTCAGGCCAAGTGTGACGTCACATTTTAAAAATATTTTTAATTTTATTTCTAATTTAATTTTTTTATTTTTTTAGTAAAACTTAATAGTTTTAAAAATAATTTTCAAAAAAATTTCTAAAACACTTGAATTAGTTTTATGTCAAAATAGCATGAAATGCATATCTTTTCAATGTGTTGTTCACAATTCCTCATGCTAGTTAGGAGCGCTAGTATACTGTTGCGAAGCCTTGTTTTATTTGTGGCCTTACCAGAAGTGTTATTATTTCTTTGTTGTCTGCTGCATAAATATATCACTGATCAAGACATTTGGAATTTGTATTATAATACAAAAAAGTAATTGAAGTTGCAAACCATCACTTCGTTAAAATAATATTGATGCATTATTCCTTGCAACCAGTGCGCCTGGAAGAAGTGCTTATAATCGCGTGGAAAATGGCTCCATTTAGCAGAGAACTATCTGGTGTCATATTGCCAAATGAACAATATGACAGTCACTTTGATTCGCAGGGCAGAACAATAAATGAGGATTTTGAAAGAACAAACTTCAAGTTTGCAGGTGAAACTTTAGCTGAAATCTGGTTGCATGTGATTGTTGACCTATTTCCAACAGTTGCAGAATATATCAACCCTGAGAAATATGAATTGGATGCAGTAGGAATGATGTCGAAGGATAAGAATGGTCTGACCATCATGTTCGCACCAGCCAATACTTCACTCAAATTGTGAAATGTCAGGACATAAAATGTTGCGACAAAGTACGGAGCTCATTTTTCAACGTTTTACCTTCGAGATTATTTCCTCCTCCAAATCCAATCCCAATCAACCAAACAACTGATGGACTCAGAGCTTCAGAATGAGCAGATGCAGATGCTCATACATTTCCTTCATTGTTTGTTTGTGGCACAAACTCTCAAATTTGATGACATTATGCCAAGATCAACAGGAGTTTTTAAAGTGCAACCATATGATCTTTATTGTCCATCTTTGCAGACCAGCATACATGATCGAATTTGCAAAGCGTGTCACTTATACTTTGCCTCTCAAACAATGTTGAAGAAACATACAGGATATACAGAGCTCGGGCGCAGGAGAATGTAAAAAAAGTAAAGTTTCCTTAGCCCTAAAGGGCCATTGGGGCAGATGAAGTGTAAATTTCATCTGTTTCTATAACCTACGCATATGAAGGGATTGTGTGGTTTGCACAATGCCCAGCCGCCTTTACTCCCTCAACATAAAGTCAGGTAACCATTTAAAGCTGGGTGGACTTGGGGACTTTCACCAGGACCTGAAAAAGTCATAAGGGTCTCACTGAGAAGCGCTCTAAACCACTCGACCACCCGTCTCCTAGGAGAATGTGCCAACCCCAAATTTTTCAGAATCAACTCAGATAAAACGCATCCGTCATTTGAGAATCGCTGCTAGAAGGCAAAGAGAACTCATGGCAATTATTGGCAGAATGGAAAATGCACATTCAGAGGATGTTGAGTGGCTAGATGAGGATGAAGTTGATCTGTCTACATCCTTCCAGGAAACGATGATGGGGAAAGATTTACGTCAGTCTTAGCTATGGATGAATACTTCACTTCACCATGGATGGATGATGTCTAGTGAATATTTTTTTTAATTAAACATAATTCACAGGCCCACTATAAACATATTCAATATAGCACCAGAGCTGCTCACATAATTTGTCAATCTAGTCCTTTTTTTAGTCGCATTATTTTGTTTCCATTTTTATTATTTAATCACTGGTTGAGGTCATGTTTCGCTAATCTACTTATATTGTGTCAGTAGAATGCATTATCGGAAGATTATCTAAAAGTTGACCTCATCCATTGTAAATAAAAAGTTAGCAGATAAATGATGTTTATTATTAATATTGTCAAGTCTAATTTTTGCAATTTTTTTTTCAAATTCAATTGATTGAGTTACTGTTTCAAAGAATAACTGAAACAACTACATGTATTGACAATTAGTTATTCTACTATTAAACTCATTTAATAATCTGATAGTTCTTTTAATATTTATATTTTAAGGCAGTTTAATAGTGTAGTGCGATTTAAGTTTTCAATTAAATTTTAATTAGTTGTTAATTAAAAAAAATTCGAAAGCTTGACGTACTTTAGGGGGAGGGGGGGTCCAGAGATTTGTGACACTTTGTGACAGGGGGGAGGGGGGGGTAAAAAATCGTCAAAAATAGCGTGACGTACTTTATGGACGGCCCCTTAGAAAGTAATAATTAAAATTCCGCTCTTCTAATATTAAAACAAACTTGTAACAGTTATGAATTATCGAATGACGTAATTAAAAAAAAAAAGAATTGTGTCTACTTTAAGCTAGAATAAGAGTATAAAAATGTCAAAATATTGTTCTAAAATTCTATATCTTTTATTTTGTGACTATTTTTATGAGTTAGAGATGTACATTGCCGACATTGGCGACATTCATTGCTAATCGATTGACATTTTCCTTTTCTTTTTTCTCGTCTGGGCAACGATCGTTGGAAAATTCTATGCAGTATGTTTGAAAACATTAAAAATAATATAAATGACATTTTATATGTTTCACTGAGTGGTCTTGAGATTGGCGAGAATATAAACAAGAGTTTAATATTACATAACAAAAAATAGCAATATTTTGCTTTCAGCCTTTTATAATAATCTACAACATAAAGTGCGAAATGGTATTCATGATATTCAGTTGTATTCAAAATGGCTGCCCATGAACCAGGTGCCAAGCAAATAGATGTAACAACATTGCCAATACCGCATTTAAATCACTTATCGCAACAGTTAGAACAGGTATTGTAATTTAGTATTAACGTTTGCTCTTATTATTTTATTTATTTCAAGAAAGCTTTTTATGTTGTTTTTTTCGCTTTGTTTACTAAGTGTGAACAAGAAGCGAACTAAATAACTCTTGCAGTTGCCATGAGTCGGCATGAGTTTTCAAAAAAAATCAACGGACAGGCTACGCTTACGACAAGACGTAATTCTTATTTTTTTTCCGGCTTACGTCAATAGATATTTCTCCACACCCCTACCCTAACCTTATCCCTAACCCCTAACCCTTTTTGTTTACGCAGTGGCAGCGCAAGACGTAATTCATATTTTTTTTCCGGCTTACGTCAATAGATATAATAATAGAAGGCGCTTGACGTAAGCGTAGCCACTTCGAAAAATCAATCCTTATTAAATAAATAAACATAAGTAAGAAAATAATAAAATCACATAATATTTGATTACTTTAATGCATACATTCAAATTTTAAACCTCTAGTATAAGCCTATTTGAATATGGCTTAAGATATAATTTATTAAATTTAACTAGATACACATGATCCTTTATAAGTTTATTAGTGTACTTTTATAAGTTACAAGACTACCAGCCATTGGATATGGTGGACAATTTTTTTTGGCTGATGACTGATTGACTTTCACATTTATTATTCCTCTTATCGATTTCACAAGGAGTCAGTGTTCCCTGACATGCAATTTTTTCTATCAAGACTTGTTCTTTACTGACATAAACCATGTTACGTATGTGCTAAACCTATGCCTACCCCTGGAAGACCATTCTAAAATAACTAATTTCATTTCCTATTAGTGACAAAATAAAATGATCTCTTTAAATATCAATCCATAAACTGCCACCTAGTCCTGCCGAAAACTAAATGGCTTCAATTTAGCAGAGAAATCACTTAGGAAGATGAATTAGTAAATTTTAAAGGTGTTTTGCAAATATTTTGTAGTTTATTTGCTTCTTTGTTGAATGATTTAATGTATGATGCTGCACTTTTATGAACATTACCCCATCCTAGACTGTGTTGGAGGCGCAGAATAAGAAATACAAAATTGTTCCAGTAATGGTTAGGGGTTTAATAAAGTATTAACTGATGTAACTAAAAAAAATCATTAGGATAGAATGCCTACCAGAAGCGAAAATTAATTTTTTATTTTCATTAACAAGTTAAATGTATTTTTTCAACTGTTCTGTTAATATTGCCGAAAATTATAGTTGCATGCTCTATTTTTTTCTTTAATTTTCAGGAGGTTGAGTTTCTTAGCAACTCCATTAATCAACTGAAGGTCGCTCAGGGCAAGTTTGCAGAGTCAGATGAAGCAGTGTCACAGCTCAGTGTTGCTGGTTCAGACATTTTAGTTCCTCTTACAGCTTCTGTATCCTTTTAAAGCAGATTGGTGTATACAGTTCACTGAATTTTTTTTTTTAAGCTTAGTTTATCATAAAAAAAACTATGCTCAACTTTTAATTGAATCCATTATGTCTAATTTAGAATTTATAATAATTTAGATATATTCTAAATATATTTTATATTTCATCACATAAACAAAATCAGGAAAGATTATATACAGCATAGTTAGTCATATTCATACATTTGTTAAATTATAATATTAAAATTTACCCTTATCCGGATTGATAATTGAAATAAATTGCTTTGATTTTTATGGCAGATTTAAATAATGTTAAATTCTGCACCCTTTATGTTTTTTTTTTTTAAAAAAAAAAAATGTTCCAAATTTTTTTTATTTACGTCAAGGCTCACAAATTATATTGTTTTTATTTTTTCCATTTTTTACTTCTCCAGTTGCTGTTTACATATTTCATATCTTTGTCAACTACTGTAAAACACACTATGCAACCAAAAAAAAAAAGAAATATTAACCTTAACATTTGTTTAGATGTATGTTCCTGGTAAAATGGGTAATGAAAATGATCTTCTGATAGATATTGGAACTGGTTATTTTGTATCCATGGTAAAAAATTTCTTTCTTTTTACTTTATTATTATTAAAGTTGCAGTAAGGCTGGTCCTATTATTGAGACAGTTTTCGCGGTGCACTTGTTTCATCTTCACTGTGGTGGATGACTGAAATAGATAACACGGCACCACGTAGAACATATGTGACTGGACTTATTGGGACTTGAACCAATAACCTGCTGCATGCAGCAACCAAAGCTCACGTCATTTTTTGTATAGATCCTATTATAACTGCTAACGTTATTTATATATTGATCCTACCATCTTAGCTGCAAATGAGCAGTTTAAGAAATAAATAATTATCATTCACATGTTCTCTAAATATGAAGTTAACTTATTTTTGCATTGAATACGCTCTAATAAAATAAAGAAATTCAGGACTGCAAAAAATTAAACTTTTCTAGTGGTTTTTGCAGTATTGGGGTTCGGATAACATTGTGAGATCTAACTTTTCTTTCCTTTATCTACAGAGTAAAGAAAAGGCTCAGGATTTTTTCAAAAGAAAAATTGAGTATCTGACCAAGAATATTGAGAAGGTTCAGCCTGTATTGCAAGACAAATTTAGGTCCAAACAAGGTAAGTTGACTTTTGGTACTAATGTAATTTTTGTAGCTACGGTCGTACCTCTCAATCTAAGTGCAGACCAACTTAGAATCGGAACGCAAGATTTTGCCTCGAAATTTCACCATTCACTGTGTGTTGTTTGTTCATTTTTTTTTTAAATAGCACCTATCCATTTTGCTCAGGCCGTCTATTTTCTTGTCAAAAGTTATGAGGTTCTTTTTTTTTTTAAATGTTTTTTAATGTCAATTTGAATTATTCTAGGCTTTTCTTCTGTTTTTTTTAAAAATATAATGGCAACGAATGAAAATATACTGGGGCTCATACGATTTAATATAATGGCAACGAATGAAAATATACTGGGGCTCATACGATTTAATATAATGGCAACGAATGAAAATATACTGGGGCTCATACGATTTAATATAATGGCAACGAATGAAAATATACTGGGGCTCATACAATTTAATATAATGGCAACGAATGAAAATATACTGGGGCTCATACGATTTGTAATTAGAATAAGTTTAGGAACACATTTGATTCAGATTTTGTGGTTTCTATAAAGTGCATATTCTTTAATATTTAAAGTTTGTAAATTTGGGACAATCAAAATAGTGTAACAACAGACATTATTTTTTTCTTTTTCGCTGCAACATCTATTTGTTGTAATGTATAGTTTAATGTCTATGTTTTTTTTTTTATTCGCTCTAGTGATCACAGAAATATTACAAGCGAAAATCCAAGCCCAGTTGGCTGCGGCAGGCACAGTAGGAGCTAAAGCCTAGCTGCCAGAAGAATATTTGCTTAGGATTTTTTTTTTTTTGTTTTAAGGAGGTGTGCTCTTTTTTAATTATTTTGTTTGTTTGGAAATTTTTATTTTTTATTAAATGGTTTTACAAGAAAAATTATTACATTTTTTTTTTTTTACCCAGTTTCAGTTGTGTTTTAAAAAACAACAATAAAAGCAGAGGACTACATGAGGTCTAAGTGTTTTATTTCAGAAAAAAATGTTTTTGACAGTGTCTGACGAAGTGATATGTGCATGTTCTTAAATAAGTGTAAATTACTTTTTTTATCTTTTTAAATTATGGAAGCAAAAAGTGTGAATAGCTCTGGAACTTTTGATAAATCATTGATGCATGTTTTTAAATAGTTTGTTAGTAATTTCTTTTAAAGTTATCATTTTTGTATTTTTTTAAAGAGTAAAGATTTTCCCCCCAAATGAAATGGCTTTGTAAAAAAATTATTAAAACTGCAATTAGGAGATTTTTTTTTTAAATTTGAAATAAAATGGTGAAAATATTTTGTGTTTGTTTTTACAGTATGTTTTAATTCCTGTTTCATTTTTTTTTAATAATGAAAACTTTGTGTATTTGCCATTCAAATAATTTACAATTGCCCTTAATGTCAGTATTTGTTTTTAATCGTTTTAAAATTGATGTTTAACATTCTCTCAATTTCTCTTGTAACCAAGGGAACATCTGTCAGGAAAAAAAATCAAATTTAACAGCATATTTAAGATATATTGCAGTCAAATAATTAATTTTGGTCTTACAAAATTATTAATAAATTTATCATACAGGAAGTGCACAGATATGAATATTGTGCATATTGTATGGCCTGGACACATAAAAAAGGGGTAATTTACAGTAGAGAGAACTAAAACCATAAAGCTGTTGAGAGGTTTCTATATTCTTCATCCAAATGACATTTCACAAGGCAGCATGGTTACATCTTGCTCACTCTGTTGTTCCTATTTTGTGTACAATCTAACCGTTGTCTCCAACACAATAAACAGTGATGACTCATTAAATGAACACAATAAATAGTGAACACATTAAGACAGAAGAACAGGTGTTAGTCAGTGTGGGACACCGAGTTCAGACCATGTTGAGAACTTCAAGATTCTTTCCAGGTTCTGGTGATAGTTCGCAGCTTTATATGGGTATTTGATGTATGTTGGGGAAATAAAGGCGACTGAGTACTGTGCTCGACAAACAAGTCCCCAATATCCTGTGGTTACTCAAATAGATCAATTCTACACTCGGGGGTTAAGGAAACTTTACTATATTAACAAAAGATCAGACATTATTTTTAAATCACTTTGAAATTTTTTTCCAAAAAGTAAAAAGTTTAAAAAAATAAAAACAAGTAAAAATACAAAAGACATTGCATTGATATATTTTAATTAAAAATATTTTTTTAAACTGCATTACACTTGCAGGAACAATCAGGAACATTTTCTTCTTTTCACAACAAAGGGATGTAATAAAAAAAAAGTTTAAAGAACTTACAAGACAATAAATTATATTCACAGCTTAACAGCTTCAACAACAATAAATTATATTCACAGCTTAATTTAATATTCACAGCTTAACAGCTCCTACAACATGAAATTATATTCACAGCGTAATTTAACAGCTTCAATAACAATAAATTATATTAACAGCTTCTATAACATGAAATTATATTCACAGCTTAATTTATCAGCTTCAATAACAATAAATTATATTAACAGCTTCTATAACATGAAATTATATTCACAGCTTAAGAGCTTCTACAACATGAAATTATATTCACAGCTTAACAGCTTCAATAGCAATAAATTATATTAACAGCTCCTATAACATGAAATTATATTCACAGCTTCAATAACATGAAATTACAGAAAAACGAGTGGATGTACATTAATTTTCATAAAACAATGGTAAAAGAATCAACAATTCTCATATAAAAACAAATTTTAAAATTTTCTGAAGGGAAGTGGGTTGGAACTATTGCACTAGTACACGGAACATGTATCAGTCAATCTTCTTTGACGGGCTGTAAACATTATAGTTAAATAGGTAGAGAGAGATCCAAAGCGCTGATGATAAAATGAAGAGAATG
The DNA here is from genome assembly GCA_021962125.1 of Bulinus truncatus. Classification (NCBI taxonomy): domain Eukaryota; kingdom Metazoa; phylum Mollusca; class Gastropoda; family Planorbidae; genus Bulinus; species Bulinus truncatus. Next base: position 854,450 of record JAGDYQ010000108.1, on the reverse strand, counting down.
TAAACCACTGTGACAAATGAAAGCTCGATGACGATTGGTCCCTTGATCAGGTAGATGACCACCAGGGACAAGAAACACCTCAGTACCTCCAGCAAGTAGCCAAACTTTCTGTCAAAGGTAAAATGGTCAACATGTTAGAAAATGTGCATCTAATATTTTTAAATGTCATGCCTTAACTGTGAACGGGAAGGGGGTGGGTGGGTGGGTTATAAGTTAGAAACGCTTTTCAGAAATGTTAAGTAAAAATGTTTTTATGTACGCCACTTTTTAACATATGTTACATGACTTGGATCATTCCTGCAATGGTTATGATTTTTATTTCAGCAAAAAAAAAAATGAAAAGGGGAGGTAACCTAGACTTGAGTCTTTAGTCACCCCCCCTTCATAGTTACGTTAAAAAATGAAAGCAAAATAAGTGATTTTGAAAAGCAAATACTAGAACAGTTCACTCCCATGAGCCAAATAAAAAACCCCAAAAAAAACATGTTTATAAAACAAAGTAAATATTGAGGGAAAAAAATGCTCTATATATTGTTTTTTTAATTGGTGAAAAAGTTCCACAGAATAACTAAACACTTGATCTGTATAAAACTCATACACATGACAAATAGCATAACAGCAATATTGATTAAACACACTCTCTGTTAATGGAAAAAAAGAAGGAATAGTAGGGACAAATTCTACATCTTTGGCGGCCAGTTTCAATTTTACGAAATTAGCCTATGTCCCAGATAACAGGCAAAAAATTGTATACGATTAAAAATGGCCCCCCCCATAATGAGGTTTATTTAATGCAAGGAGATGCTTTGGGAGGCGTTTAGGATGAACAAGTGTGTAATATGCACTAAAGAGAAAATACAATTTAAAAAGTCAAAGATTAAAAAACGGTGCAGAGTATAATTAAAAGAAGTAACGATGAACCTATACTTTTGGCGTATGTCATCTATACATTCACCCGTTACTCACCTGTGGTCATAAAGAGCCCCAAACACTGAAACGGAGTAGACAAAGAATACAACAAATCCGAAGCCTGTAGCAAAATCAATTTTCTGGAAAGGATGAAAAAAATTGTTTGAATGATTATGCTAGAAAGTAATATTCAAGCTTCTATGTGTAGTCATGAAAACAAAATTAATTATTAGAGATGTTTCTTTGCCTGATTCTAAACTGAATACACATTGGAATTAGTGAATAGGGTTATCCACTTAGGATCCTGATATGGCAGAATCAAAGTTAGCTAAGCAGTAAGTTTATTGGCAGAGTTAGTGTGTTGATTCGGTTTATGTTAATAAACTTCATTTCAAAAATGCTGTAAGATTTGTGGTTGTTTTTTGCATCCTTCAAATTATTTCAATGGAGATAAAAACGAAAAATAATTTCTTCTACAATGGCAACTTGCAAGCAGTTTTTTCTTCCCCGTGACTTTTGATTGTTGATGCAAACAAATGAACACAGCTAAATATCAATATTTTTTTATGGCTTAAAAAATCAACAAAATAAAAATGCAGAGACTAAAATTCCCTAGAAAAACTTACACTTAAAAAAATAGAGGAATTAATGGATTTTTTTTTTTGATAGCCAATTTAAAAATTTTCTTTAACCTTCTTTTCAGTGTACTGAATTTTTATTTGGGTTAGAATCAGACTTTCAAGTAATTTTATATGTTTATAAATATCAGGAAATCTAGTATATTTTTTTTTTAAAGAAATCCTAATAAATATATGATAAATAATTTTACAAATAGCATTTCAAGAATTACCTTTTTATAAGGGGCAACCAAACTGTAGAACGCTATGACTAACATAAAGTGCAGGGTGACATAAACATTTGCCCACCACTTCAGGTCCTTGTTGTACTTTCTGACAGGCTGCTCCACCTGGCGAGAGAAACAATCACAATCATTTATGAGCAATTTGAGCAGAAATTAATTCATTTTCACTAGGAAGTGAATTGCGTAGCACAAAAAAAAATTCTATTCATGGACTTACGTGTACAGGTAACATGAAAAAGTTTATTACTACAAATCTCAAGAGACATAATTAAGCTGGACTGACCTCTGGCAAGTCTTCGTACAATCCCCGCCATGGCTTGCCTGGTTCCCATCCTGGGCCTTTAACAACAGCCGACACTTTATTGGATACCCCGTCATATTTCCTTACCAGCCCAAAGATATATAAATAGTGGTAAAACTGGGGAGGGGAAAAATAGACAAAAGAACAGTTTGGATTAAATTTTATTATTTTCCAACTTAAATTCGTTTTTGTGCAAAACTTTAGCAAATATCACGTCTGATTTTCAAAACGGTTTGACATTGAACATTAACAGTAGCAAGAAAACTTGTGTGTTTTTTTTTTAATTTATCTCAATTTAAAAATCCATTCTCATTGGCCAATGCATGTTCATGACTGAAACTGTACTATCTTAGAGACTATTATCTTAGAGACTTAAGATTAATCTAACGCGTCTTGTTTCTGAAAAAACAGAGATACTGCAGCCCTAGCTAGAAATATTTACAATAATGTTTACACACCTGCCCGTACACAGGACTCCAAAATGGGTTTGGGTGAACTAATCCGTAGACAACCTTGTCTCCTTCAGCTTGAAATGTATCTGGACATTTTAAAACTGATTAATAGTTTACTTTGAACATGGAAAAAAAAATGCATGTGTAGTACTCGCTAATGATTATTAAATGAATATCTAAAATATATTTGAATTTAAAAAAAATGAACCAAACTGCTGGTAATAATAGACACATGAAACAAAATTAGATTGATAATGACGGGTAAAATATATTATGCTGACATTTTGAACTAGATGAAGCAGGGCTACAGCACAAAATTCATTGCAGCCAGATGACAATCTGACAACAGGGTACTCTTCACTGTCACCATCAATACAACACTCTCTGTTCAATGCCAACACGCTACATTTACTAAATGCTTTCACTCATACTTTCACTCATGTTATATCGCAGATTACATCAAGGTCATAGTTGCTTGCCCTTCTATGGGGAAGGCCTGAAAAAAAAAAAGGGCTAAATTTATGAGAATGCTCCAAGAAATGAAACTTACTGAACATTCTATCCCAGATTATTAAAGTCCCGGCATAGTTTTTATCAATGCAGTACGGATTTCTACCATGATGCACTCTATGATGACTTGGGGTATTTAAAATGTATTCTAGTGGACCAAGACTTGTGACCACCTGTAAAAGCAAAAAGAAACAAAACAAAAGCTGTTCATCATTAATCATCTCATTGAAACCACAAGCCCTATTCCCTGCATCATTTTTAATCATCTCATTGAAACCACAAGCCCTATTCCCTGCATCATTTTTAATCATCTCATTGAAGTCACAAGCCCTATTCCCTGCATCATTTTTAATCATCTCATTGAAACCACAAGCCCTATTCCCTGCATCATTTTTAATCATCTCATTGAAACCACAAGCCCTATTCCCTGCATCATTTTTAATCATCTCATTAAAGTCACAAGCCCTATTCCCTGCATCATTATTAATCATCTCATTAAAGTCACAAGCCCTATTCCCTGCATCATTATTAATCATCTCATTAAAGTCACAAGCCCTATTCCCTGCATCATTATTAATCATCTCATTAAAGTCACAAGCCCTATTCCCTGCATCATTTTTAATCATCTCATTAAAGTCACAAGCCCTATTCCCTGCATCATTTTTAATCATCACATTGAAGTCACAAGCCCTATTCCCTGCATCATTTTTAATCATCTCATTAAAGTCACAAGCCCTATTCCCTGCATCATTTTTAATCATCTCATTGAAGTCACGAGTCTCATTTTAGAAAATAAATCAACACATATCCAGCTTTGTACACAACAGACAGTCTCAACAGGTCGGGCGAAGTTGACTGCATTATTATACAAGTGTTAACTGTTATAATCAGAAACTTTTTTAACAATCAATGCATGGCTGTATTAAAACAAAACAAGGGTTAAATATAGAGCCATGGGCAGTCAGTGGTCAGTAACGGTAAAGTGTGCGGTCAATGAAGTGACCTTTGATTTTAATAGTTTGTCCACATAAAGTTATGCTTTTTTTTTAAATCGCTGTAAATGATTCAAAACTTTATTTAAAATTAGAAAAAATTTATGAAGGGATGAGCTGAGACTTAATGAATGCTATAAAAAAGAAACAGAGTATGGCCAAAAACAAACGTCTATGACATTATGACATTTTAAAAAATATTTCTTATAAAAAGAAAACATACCTCAGTATGAATCCAAAACTGATATAAAAGGTTGAATTGTGTATGGATGTAGAAGATAGATGGTGGAACACAGAGAGCCATCGGTAGGTACAGGAACTGAAAAGAATCATAATATTCCCATTACAAACTGGCACAAATATTCTTAACTCTTAATTTATTCAATTCTTATTTTTTTTAAATATTTCTTTTCCTTTTAAAATTTTAGTGGCTGAATTTCAATGAGAGTAATCACATTTCTGAAACATTTTTAGTCCGTTTTTTTTCTTCACAACAAATGAAAATTAACATTCACGTGCATTTAATTTGCAGTCACATGGTTTAACTTCGTCAATATTAACATTAAGTATAACAAGTCCAGATAAAAATAGAACAGTTATTTCTGGACAATAAAAAAAAAACAACTTTTTTTCTCACTGTTTATAGCTCATCATAGGACATTGTGACAGTGTGGTAGAGAACTAGACTTCTAGCCTACAGGCCTCGAGTTTGAGCCCGGTGAGTGGCAGGACTTTACTCAGGTCCGATCAGCTTTACAAATGGGTACCCGACATTTGTTAGGGAAAGTAAAGACAGCTGGGCATTGTACTAACCACACAATCTCAAAGAATAGCCATGGCAATGGAAAAAGATGAACTCTACTTCTTATGACCCCCAATGGTCTGTATGGGCTTCATAAGGAAAACTTAACTTTACTTATAACTCACCATAATATAATATTTTTGCATCAGTGATTGTTAAAGTGCTGTAGTTAGATATAGGCATGATATAGCTCACCACACTATAATATTTTTTCATCAATTTCTGTCAAACTGCGGTAGTCAGATATAACTCACCATACTGTAATATTTTTGCATCAGTGACTGTCGAAGTGCTGTAGTTAGATTGTATTCTTCTGAACTATGATGCACTTGATGTGAGGCCCACACAATATTACTCTCTGAAATTGACACATTTGAAATACTCAATCAGTCAGTGATAACTTGACAATGTTATTATTGTATTCATCTACATGTACTTAGTCAATGAGTAATGATTTGAAAGTAATTTTATAACATACAACCAACTAATTGTTTCCACAGGGAAATTTTTATATAATAAAATAAAAGTTGTTTAGTGCTAAAAATCTAAATATTCTAGTTTTGATTAAGCCTTTCAGTATGCTAACCTCAATAACAATTTTAATTCATTTTGAAAAACATTTGCAATGTAGAAAATTTTTTTTTTTGGGTTTCTGAAATAAATTTGTATAACACAGTCTTAAAATAATTAGGGGAGTGCCCATCTACTTATAGACAAGTCAGTGGAAATGGAGTAAAAAAAAATTGTAAATACAAGTTTTAAAAGGTGACACTGCATGCAAAGCTAAAAATGACTTTAGATAACACTGGGTTTAAAAAGAAAAAAAAAAAAAATGTAACCCTTTTGCAATAATTTATTACCGATGTGGCCTTTTATTGGTAGACTTTCAGATTTACATTACAAAAGACTGAATAAAATAATCAACCCATTAATCATTCAAACATTGATGATTTGCAACTGGTGGACAGTGAAGACAAGTAAAAAAGAATACAGAATTATACATACCATGACTTATGCGATGAAACCAGTAGTACAGAAAATCGACCCCTAACATAGCCAGGATCCATGTCCACGGACTATCCCAAGAAAGGTCTATACAATGCCAGTTGTCGTACACCCATACATAGAGGACAAGTTCAACAGATCTAAATAAAAGCCTGCAGAGAGTGAAGAAAAAAAAAATTAAATACAGTGTTGAATATCAATTTTAATTGATGAAAAGCTGTTTTTATACTTATGCAAATAATAAAACCCATTTAAAAAAATCAAATAATTTCAAATAAATAAATACATTTTAGAGTAATAATTGTGCCCACAAGTCTTACATATGCATATTAGACAGCAGTCCATGAGTCATACTGTTGATTCCATCATTTACTCTTGGTATATCTTTTCCTTGTAGTTTCAGGATTATACTTTCTAAAACTATCAGAAGTGTAAAATATGGAATAGCCTGTAATAAAAAGAAATAAAAACTGTAATATTTGATCAAAAGAAAATTCATTTAAAATGTTGGTTGGAAAAAATTCGTTAGCAAAAAAAAAAATATGACCAGATAAAAACCAGTAGAGGTTGGGGTGTGTGTGTGTTTGGGGGATATCTTCTAAAACCCATTGTTCCTACTTATAATTTTAACGTTCAACATCATTGCTTCCTCTAAGCTGTGCATCTGTGCGAGTGCAAACAGCTCACTGAGTGTATGCGTACATTACAACAGCATACATAAATGATTTGTTTAGTGGGCCTAGATACTGACAATATTTTGTCAAACACAGCCTTGGGAAATTAGAGGTAACATTGCTCTACCAGGGCTACAATTAGAATTAATACATGTACTTATTAATACTCAGATTATGAATCTCTTTCTTCAAGTCTACATCATGATAAGGGACATGCTGGCACATAAATGCCACTGACGAGCAGTAGTACTAAAAGCCTGGTATTAACTATACTGCTTAAAATAGCATGATTCAAAGATTGTTTTTATGTTAAGTGAATTTACAATCTCACATATTAAATGCATTAATAAAGTTTTTAACACCAGCATGGTCGAATAATTACCACTTTAGTATTGTATTTTTTGGCCTGGGTACGGGGATGTTTAACGCTATTTAATATTTTTCAAACACTGATCATGATTAATGAAAGATAATTTTACTTTTATTACTTGGATACTTTTATCAGCTTCTAAATTTTTATGAAATCATAGTGGTTTTTAACTGTACATTTTATTTACCTCATCAACAAAGTTAGGCACATCCTCTAGATTTTCATAGGCTGTTTCATTCGGTGTCACCAAGTAAAACATACCTCGTATATTCAGAAGATGAGGTCTTAAGGATCTGGTTGCCATACTTGACAGATGGTAACTGTTGATAGTAAAGAGATTAGGAATTAGGTTGTTTCAAGTTTGAAATCCGGTTATAATAAGGGTTGAAATAAATTTCATTACCAATGACAATGTTGTCATTGATACAGTTAATTTATGTCTAGATGACATCTAAAGTATCTATACAAAACAAAAAAAAATGCGTGTATGTGAAAAATCTAATTTAGCTATATGGAAAAACTATTAATTATTTTGTAATTTCTTTATACTATTTAACTTCTTAAGAATTTGCAATGTCAGAATCACAAAATGATCAGATCAGTGAATGCCAGCTGTCATCAGAGTTGACAAATATCCGCTATGTCACCAATGTCAACTTGTCGTGGATATTATGCATAATAAAAAAATTGATAGTATGTCGTTTGGTAGTAGAAAAGTTTTTTTAATGATTATTTATGTGTACAAACTGTGTTTAAATAAACCGTGATATTTATTGAAGTCTTAAACATTTTGTAGGTCAAAAGTTTCAACAGTTCAAAGTTGCTAGGAAGTTTTTTTGTAAAAGTGTTCATTTGAAATAGAAATAGAAAAATAAACAAACAATTATAGCACTTACATATAATTTACTATAAAACTGTTTTTAAACACTCACTTTTTAGATAGAAAACAAATAATGTACCAGGAAATTCAATTAATTGAAATGCTAGCTAGTAACAACAGCAACAAATACATTACATAAACAATTTTTAAATGAAACATAAATTATTGTGCACGTTTAGAGTACAAACTAGTAAATGTTTAGTTGTATATATCGGTGACACAAAATATTATTGGACCAAAGTACGACAAAACTAAGCGACTATTACAATGTATACCTGGAACGTGATATTTAACAATTCTATGGTCTGATATATATATATATATATATATATATATATATATATATATATATATATATATATATATAATCACATTTAGACTATTTCGTAACGATAAACACGTCTGCCTGATATCGTTTTAACTGATCTACAATCTGAGAATGGTAAATACGTAACCTTGGCCCTTTTTATTGACTGATTGACAAAGGAGTTACTAGTACACCTGATTTTGTGGGGTCCACTCCATAAACATTCCATTAATGCCCTTAAATTTCTCAGCCTAAGCAGATGGGGGCCTAGGTGAGAGTCACATGCTGAGCCATAAAGCCACCAGTATAAGCTACATTTATCGTCCCTCACAGGGGCGGATTTATGTCAGGTGAGGCCCCAGGAGCCGAAAAAAATATAAGGCCCTTTAGAAAAAGATAGAAATGTCAAAGGGCTTGCAGTTGGGCTCTATATGGCCCCTAAATATTAGTGGACCTTAAGCGCGCACTCTCTGCGCCCTTCCTTAAATCCACATCTGGTCACATATCACTCTAGTTATGGGGGAGGGGGGGTCTTCCTCAGAAGGGAGACCTGTGACGATCGAATTTGTGGCTACCCCTGAAGTCGCCACTGGCCCAAAGTAACCTTTTGACCCTGCCATATTTCCCGCAACTCTTGACATCTTGTAGTCCCCCCTTGAGTGGTCTTTCTTGCATGCGTTTTATTTTCCAAAAAAAAAAAAGAGAAATAAATGAGAACAAAGTTTTGTGATTGAATGGATTCACGGTATTGAATCACACAAACACACACACATATAGCACACACACACACAAACACACAGCACACACACACACACACACACTTCAATATAAAATGATAATTTTTGTCAGTGCAAAGCCGAGATATGGTTCAAAGTCCAACTGAATTCTCGCCTTGCGACCTGTCCCCCCCCCCACCCCATCAACAGCAAGGTTATCTTTTGTTCCGTGCTATTTGTTTGTTGTTTTTTGTTTTTATATGGGCCACGACTTTGGACAGCATTGGGGAAAACTAGCTGGTAATTGCTAAAAGTCGGGGCTGCCGGGTAGTGAGGCTGATTGACATCAGGAGGAGGTAAGTGCTGACGCCGGAGAGGTGGCGGCTATGGGAAGGGGTTTCATGGACGCATCACGGTGCGCGACTCTGGTTTGTCTCGCAGTGGTTCCATCCAGTGCCGTAGCGAGGTTAACTCGCGCCCGGGGCACAATACCTTTTTTAATACCTTTTTAGCGCCCTCCCCCTCCCCCCCACAGTCGAAAAGCATATAATATTATTTGGCGCCCCCTTTGTGAAAAGCGCCCGGGGTATGATGCCCCCTGCCCACCCCTCGCAACGCCTCTGGTTCCATCCGTGGTTCCATGTCAGTGTCTTCTACGATCAGGCCCGTAGTGTGCGGGGGGGCAGGGGGCCGCCCCCCATGCGTTTTGTCTGGCCCCCCTCTGCTTATTTATCCTACTTAGTAAAATGTATTACCTGCCCCTCCCCCCCCCCCCCTGCTGTAGAATTTTCACGCTAAGGGGCTGTCTACGATGATTATGAAACACTTTAAAATAAAACGATGATAGAAAGAACCTTCACGTTTGAACTATATAGGTCAGCTACAACATACCCCCCCACACCCACCACCCATATCCACCCGGCTTTACGAATAGGTGGGCCCAGTTTAACGGATGCTTGCGAGGCCCCTCTTCTGTTATTTTTTTTTAACAATAACAAATATTACTCTTAATCTAAATGTAAATTAAGGGAGCGCCCTTGCCAGGCCCGGGGGGGGGGGGTGGCCGATTCGGAGAAGTCGGTCAAATCGGCCTTTGGCCGACCCTGCCCGTATCTACAAGTTTAATTGTCAAAAAGGTATTTAATGATAGCACAGATTGTGGCGATATAAGCCATTTGCCACTGGCGCTATAAGCCATTTGTCGCTGGCGCTATAAGCCATTTGTCACTGGCGCTATAAGCCATTTGTCACTGGGTTCCACTGATTACAACGAGATTGTGGAAACAAAATAAGCCAACTTGACGTCACGACATTCACGGACTTTCAAAATAGCACTTACCTTTTACCAGCTGAAAGCTCAGCAGCGAAAACGCCGCCTCTGTAATGGTAAATGGAGTGAGTTCTGTTGATAGAACAGCCAAGCCGTGAGTTCTGTTGATAGAACAGCCAATCCTTCCAAAAGTAATATTGAAATAAGACAAGAGCTCATTTATTTAAAGAGAGTAAGTAATGGCGGGATGATGGAAGGACGGAAATGCCGCTGCTACCTATTAGTATTTTATTGGAGGGGGTGGGGGGGGGAGGGGAAAGAGTAGGGGCACTGAACCAGCAAGCCGACCAGGGTACGTTCGGTACAAAGGCTACCGCTGACTTAATTAGCGAATGTGCCAGCAAGAACAAGAACTCTCCGTAAACCCCCCCCCCCCCTGTTGTCCCGCAAATAAAATTATCCAACGGCTAATTTAACTTATACACAGAGTCTTGCGAGGGGTGGGCAAGGGGAGCATCATGCCACGGGCGCAACTCACAAAGGGGCGCCAAATGGTATATTTTACATATAATATTATATGGTTTTCGAATGGGGGGGAGGTTGCTAAAAATGGTATCATGCCCCGGGCGCGAGTTAAGCTCGCTACGGCACTGCCGATACATTTTATTCTTTTTATCGGCGGTTTGATGGAGGGGTGGAGAATAGCCCAGAGGGCAACACTTGAATTTTCCATCAGCCCCTCACTTATGTGTGTGTGTGTGACGCCCCTGTAATGATGAAATAAAATCTCTTAGAGCCTTTAAACCACTAATGGGACGGTTTTTTATGGTGCCCTTCTTTCATCCCAATAGTGCAATGGCCATGGAGGCACCACGGGAGACATGAAGGGAACTTGAGCCAAGACCAGAAAGTTTCCTTGGTCCTCATCCACAGAGATCGAACCAGGTATCTTCAGGTCGACAGTCGAGCTCTTTACCGCACAACGATCTGTTATGGGTAAGGCCTCGCCATTCCTTCCTTTACTGCAATTTCATCCTGGCCTCTCCATTCCATCCTTTAAAAATGTTTCCAATCCAATTATTTCAATGGCGGCTTAGTTTCCATGTTTATTTAAAGACAAAAAGCAATGTTAAAGACACGTTTGAGAAATGATAATGACAAGCTTCACAAATTAGAAAAAAATAATACAATGCTAAGGAGAAGTTATACAATGTTAAGGAGAAGTTATACAATGTTAAAAACAAGCATACCAATGTAAAATACAAAGTATGCAATTTTAAAAGACAAATTAGAACATTTTTTAAAACAAATTATACAATGCTGAAAAAAGAGAGCTTGAACAAGTTAAAAACGAGTTGAACAATTGATAATGTACGTTAACGTATAATAGTTCTATTTATATTTAGTATTACATTGTTTAACTGTAAGCTAGGACACTGTAAAACTGTAAGCCAGGGTACTGTATAACTGTAAGTCAGGGTACTGTATAACTGTAAGCCAGGGCACTGTATAAAAATAAAACCATTAAAAGATTATTTTTATCTTTTAAAGTTTTTCTGAATTTTCGACACTACAGTTAAGTTGATGGTTGTCATGGAAACATTTCCGTAAACACTTGTCGTTTCAAGTTATCTCGCTGTACAAGTTGTCAACAATGTCTACGTAAGAACAGTGGCGGCACTAATGTTGGTTTCACCCGTTGCGGGAAATTCAGGGTGTCACCCCCGTCAGAACTTCCACCATGAATAACGGTACATGTTTCGAATTTTCCTGCACTAGACCTGAGAGAATTTAATTTAAAATACTTGAGCGTTAAAAACGATAGTATTACTGGCTCTATCTATCTATCTATCTATCTATCTATCTATCTATCTATCTATCTATCTATCTATCTATCTATCTATCTATCTATCTATCTATCTATCTATCTATCTATCTATCTATCTATCTATCTATCTATCTATCTATCTATCTATCTATCTATCTATCTATCTATCTATCTATCTATCTATCTATCTATCTATCTATCTATCTATCTATCTATCTATCTATCTATCTATCTATCTATCTATCTATCTATCTATCTATCTATCTATCTATCTATCTATCTATCTATCTATCTATCTATCTATCTATCTATCTATCTATCTATCTATCTATCTATCTATCTATCTATCTATCTATCTATCTATCTATCTATCTATCTATCTATCTATCTATCTATCTATCTATCTATCTATCTATCTATCTATCTATCTATCTATCTATCTATCTATCTATCTATCTATCTATCTATCTATCTATCTATCTATCTATCTATCTATCTATCTATCTATCTATCTATCTATCTATCTATCTATCTATCTATCTTCTGTATGTTTGTCTATATTTACATCGGGCTATATTTCTGTCTGTCTTTTTAATATATCTTTCAGACAAATCTAATAGATACTTAATCTATCAATCTGCTTGTTTTTCTGTTATTCTGTCTATCTTTCCGTCCAGCTTGGCGAGCGCTTAAAATACCCTACATGATAAACACAGATAGTTGTTAACAAAAGCGAAAAAAACAAATATAGAAGTGATTCCACTTAACAAAATATTAACAAGTTCTACTGCAAGTCGCCTACTAAGTTAATTGTTATTTGATTGGCCAGTGCAAGCTTGTTGAGTCATTTACTGCGGACTTAACACCATTCAACTTGTTTACCATTTGGTAGGACGTGAAAACAACAACAATTTCATCCCTTGGACTTGAGGAGATCAGGATGGGATCGTTGTGGTGTTTATTTGTACTGAATCTGATCGCCATCTGTAAGTTATTGTTTCGTTGTTTTTTTTTTGTTTTTTTTAACATACTTAATTATACAGTTATAAATGCATCACTTCGTGTTTGTGCGCGCGTGCGAGCGCGGGGAGGGGGGCGTTGGGTATAGTACTTTGTTATACGCATGACTAAACCACAACTAGGGCCCTAAAATATATCTGGTCTGACCGGGCCCCTAAAATATATCTGGTCTGACCGGGGCCCCCATGCTCTGACTAGGGTCTCCTAAGAACTAAGAATGGCATTTGAAATTAGTGCGGTGGTATGTATCAGAAGTGCCCCTTATATACCTCATGACACCGATCAGGGCCCCCCAAAGAACTAAGATCGGCACTGACAATTAGTGCGGTTCCATGTTCAGAAAGCCCCCCCTCCCCCGACATATATAAGAAGTCTCAAGCAGGGCCCCCAATTTAAGTGGAGCTAATAGTAACCCAGAGAAGCCCTGGTCCCCCAGCTTGTGCGCGGGAAGCCAAAAGAAACTAAATCTCTTTTTGATGTCTCTATTATCATAAAAAAAAACTTGTATTTTTTCCTCACCCCGTGGTCTCTACCTAAGTCCGCCTCTGTCTAAAACCTATAAAAAGCTTGGGGGGGGGGGGGGTGAAAGGTTCATTGACACTTAAACAAAGTTAGGAACAATGATTTTCGATCAAAAGCTTTAATCGATCAAAGACTCCAAAATTAATCTTCGCTCAACATGAGTATTTTCGTTTTTCAACATGAGTATTGTCGTTTTTCAACATGAGGATTGTCGTTTTTCAACATGAGTATTGTCGTTTTTCAACATGAGGATTGTCGTTTTTCAACATGAGGATTGTCGTTTTTCAACATGAGTATTGTCGTTTTTCAACATGAGTATTGTCGTTTTTCAACATGAGTATTGTCGTTTTTCAACATGAGTATTGTCGTTTTTCAACATGAGTATTGTCGTTTTTCATCAAGCTATGTATTTTTTTAGGTCAAGGTCAAGGCCACTTAAATTCAACCATAGCGACAAAATGTCGTCGAGAGCTGAAAACTCAAGACAGAGCGTTGGTTGAGCTGTGTGATGTCGTCAGGTCGTTCTTACACTGTAATATGTTTGAAAGCTTTGGCAGGCAGATATCAAAGGAGGAAGAAAAAGAATTTGAAGAGAGGATCAAGGAGCAAGAAGGAGGCATCCCTTGTAAATTTAACCTACTCGACATTTCACTCGAGAAATGGCTTCAGTCAAACGTAACAGGTAGTTGTTGTGCAGTGGTGCCGAACGTTTTTTGTGGCCGCGAGCCCAAAATTCAACCCAAAAAAAAAACACTTCTTTATAGCTCAGTACCAACACTGCAATTAAAATGATTTTAGTCGCGTGCGGACTAATAAGGCTCTCTGCGTGCCGACCGTGGCACGCGTGCCGTAGGTTCGCCACCACTGTTGTAAGGGGGGGATTATTTTTAATTAGTGAGATATTATTTAAGATACATAATATATACAAAAGCGATTTGGGCTCTGCGTTAAATCGAAAGTAAAGAAATAATACAACAGTATTCCAGTTTAAAATACAATCCATGAAAAAATCGGATCTGCCCGAAACCAAAAAATAACCTAGCCTACCAATCAAGCCTAAGGGGCTATAACTCTATGCAAAGGTTTTTGCAATGTACAGCTAGTTTGAAATGTTTCTATTGTGCGACTTTGGATTTATTTCGTCAAGAAATACTACGATAGGCTGTTGTTTTTTACTTTTTTCTTTGTTTTCATTATGGAAGAGGTGACAGTGAAACGTCGTAACGCCTCAGTGATTGGCTACTTGAGTAACCGCCACAGGCCCCAGGGGCCTTAGGGGGACGGGGACGAGGGGTCATCGCTGTAGGGAACGTGTTGGTACGATATTTAGACTAAATGTACGACTCTAGGGCCCGTATTTGAACACTCGCTCTAAGCCCGGCGCATTAATTAAACCATATTATTAGATCAGCCTAAACCGTACACAGCTAGAATGAAATTTTGTTTGGTTGTGCATCCTGGTGTTATATCTAGATATCCATGGACTGGCAGACCGGCGTAATGACGTACGGGCATATGACAGACATATATAATGACAGACATGCAGACAAAATAGACAGACATATAGGTAAATAGATAGATTAGACAGAGGATGGATAAACAGGTAAATACGTTGATAGAGATCTATCATGACGGATAAATGGATAGGGATATAAAATAGATAGATAGATAGATAGATAGATAGATAGATAGATAGATAGATAGATAGATAGATAGATAGATAGATAGATAGATAGATAGATAGATAGATAGATAGATAGATAGATAGATAGATAGATAGATAGACGTCACACTTATAGAAAAGACACGTAGGGATAGAAAGTTAAATGGATGAATAGATTTAGAAAGATAGATTGGTTTATAAAAAAACTGAAATTTGACTGATAGAGACATTAACTTGACTGATAGAGACATTAACTTGACTGATAGAGACATTAACTTGACTGATAGAGACATTAACTTGACTGATAGAGACATTAACTTGACTGATAGAGACATTAACTTGACTGATAGAGACATTAACTTGACTGACAGAAAGATGGACGGAGAGATAAATTTACTGCTGGACAAATAGATAGACGGATGGAGGGGTAAATGGAAGGATGGACTGAAGTATGATGAATGAATGGATGATGAATGATGAATGGATGGATGGAGCGATGGATGATTAGATTAAAAAATACACATGGATATATGCTACTTTCGGATGGTCGTGCCGTAAGGCGTTCGACTGTCGACCTGAAGGTACCTGGTTCGATCTCCGGTGAGGACCAAGGAAAGTTTTCAGGTCTTGGCTCAAGTTCCCGTCCCGATATATCTCCCGTGGTGCCTCCATGGCCATTTCACTATCGGCTATGGTGGGGATGAAAGAAGGGCACCATAAAAACCGTCCCATTAGTGGTTTATAGGGTCTAAGAGATTTCATCTCATCCTTACACATATGCTACTTTAAATCACACTTAATCTTTTTATTAAATGTCACATTTAAGACCACAGCAACTTTCTTCAAAGAAATCTTTCTCTTTGTGTGTGCTCTTTTATATCATTACTTTCACATGTTGATATTTTTTTAAACACTGCTTTTATTTAATCAACCCACGAAGGCCCTTTCATTTTGAGCAAGGAATCAGAATGTCGGGAAGTCCTGGGAAAGATAACAGGATCTAACGTCTGCCCTGTGGTCAACTCTTACTGGACATGCGTCATACAGAATGCCTTTGCCAGAAAGCCAAGAACCGCAGAAATCTATCTATCAGAGCAGATATTTAGCCATGAGTTGAACAGGCAAGGACTTCAGATACCATGCACTTTCAACTTGTCAATATTGTCAGCCATCGCTGATGATGTCTGGTCCGCTAAACATATAGGTAACGTCGATGGGGGTCAATATTGTTAGTTTTTTGGTTTGCGTGTTTGTTGCATTCGCCTGGTGTTGAGATTATAAACTACGTCACTCTACGGAAGCGGTTCTAGATCTGTTGAGACGCCCATGGCGCTAAAAAAAATATTTGAGCCCATAAATAAAAAAAAAAGAAGCACCGGGGAAATAATAATGCAAATGAACAGTTTTTTTTTCTTTGTAGGGCCCTTTTTAAGCTTGGGGCTGGGGGTCGAGTCCGATACTCCAACCATTAGACCGGGCTGGGCTTATATTTTAAGTTTAAGATATATCGCACATTGGTGTTATTCAATGAACCCAACTTCGGCGTTATGGCACAAGGCACGAGCATGCCACACCACTAGCATTGTCATACTATCTCACTCACAGGGCTTTTTTTTTTTGGATTTTATCCACTAGTTTCTTGGTCCACCCTCTTTTTTTTTTGCCTTCACCAGGGCCGCTGCCGCGTGGGCGAGGCACCCCTAACAATTGTCAGGGGCCACGAGTATATGGGTGGCCCCGTTCGTTTTTAATTCATTAATTTGATTTTTCTTTTTGGCTGCATCGAAACTAGGCTCATGTTTTGGGGTGGTTGTGGTGGGGAGGGTAGGGGACAGACAGGCCTCCGTTGTCATAATTTTTCAAGGGCCGTTGATAATCTAGATGCGGCCCCCACCTTTTTTTCACCCATTCGATGTCGTATAAACTTCCGTGTGTTCTTCTTTCCATTCTTTCGATAGCCTGTCTATTTCATTCTTCCAGTTTCCGATGTTATATTATAATATACTTTCATCCTTCATCTAGAATGTACCTTTTATTATTATTATTATTATTTTCAATTTCTTTTGATATCAGCAACTTTAACACAAGCGCTATTCAATGCAAAGAATGAAACCTACTGCAGAAGTCAGTTCTGGGATGACCTCAAAGATCAACCAATGAACAGTACTTGCGATCACATGACGACGTACATCAAGTGCTCCCTCGCGGCAGGATTTGCCCGAAGGCCCAGCCAAGAAGCGCAGAACGCTTTCGAAGAAGTTTACCTCCCGGCCTACGAGAGGAGAGGGGGGGGGGAACTGCTGTGTCAGTATGACCTGAAGACACTCTCGGAGCAGGCGATCAGCGGCGCGAGAGGTCAGAGTTCGACGGCATATCTTTGCACTGGTCACGTGGTTTTGTTTATTTGGGCTGTGCTCGCCTGACTGAATCTTTTGACTTGGAGGCAGGTCCGTTCTTTTGGTGAGGCAAACTAGGCAACCGTATAGGGCCCCTCTATTGCACAAAGGGCCCCACAATGCACAAAGGGCCACCTTCAATAATTAATTCATATTAAGACATGTTAAAAGGGCTGAGACGACACTTTGCCTAAAGACCGGAATATATTCGGAAGTCTATGACTAAGGCCTCCAGATATATTTGGAAGTCTCTATCCTAGGCCTCCAGATATATTTGGAAGTCTGTGCCTATGGCCTGCAGATATATTTGGAAGTCTCTATCCTAGGCCTCCAGATATATTTGGAAGTATCTGCCTATGGCCTCCAGATATATTTGGAAGTCTCTGCCTATGGCCTACAGATATATTTGGAAGTCTGTGCCTATGGCCTACAGATATATTTGGAAGTATCTGCCTATGGCCTGCATATATATTTGGAAGTCTCTGCCTATGGCCTCCATATATATTTGGAAGTCTGTGCCTATGGCCTACAGATATATTTGGAAGTATCTGCCTATGGCCTGCATATATATTTGGAAGTCTCTGCCTATGGCCTACAGATATATTTGGAAGTCTGTGCCTATGGCCTACAGATATATTTGGAAGTATCTGCCAATGGCCTGCATATATATTTGGAAGCATCTGCCTATGGCCTACAGATATATTTGGAAGTCTGTGCCTATGGCCTACAGATATATTTGGAAGTATCTGCCTATGGCCTGCATATATATTTGGAAGTCTCTGCCTATGGCCTACAGATATATTTGGAAGTCTGTGCCTATGGCCTACAGATATATTTGGAAGTATCTGCCTATGGCCTGCATATATATTTGGAAGAAATAAAAAAGTCCCAAGCAAAGTTTCTGCGGTGGTCGCTGAGCACCAGATAAAATGAAAATTATCTATGGGGATGGGTTTTAAGACCATGAAGGGCCCCATATCGGTTGTCTGGATGTTATTTCTACAAAGAACGGTCCTGATTCTGCCCCGTCAACAGGATAGTAGAGGGTCTACAGTAATATTAGAACATTCGATGACGTCATTTTACGTTGACTCAATTTAGTCAACCAATATTATATACAGAACGTCTGCTAAACCGGAAGTGTTCACGCTAACAACTGCGATGCTGTGTAAGAGTATCTCTCTTATGGTACATTATTTAGGAATAATAAAAAAAAATATTGGAACAAAAAAATGTGTTGCTTAATAAAATAATTAAGTTTTAGAAGTGAATAAACAATTTTGAATTTTCAAGATGAACAACGCGCAACAACACAGCAACAGACTTGTTTCATGCCTCTCTGTTGTTTGTGGTCATTTCTGGAAGAGAAAAACAAGCAATTAAGCCTGTTCCATTCTGGACACAGGACGTGTTAGCGCATTTTCAGTACGTTTGTTATCTTTCAGTAAATATTTGTAAATTTTGGAAATGTTTATAAATTTAATTGTGTAATGCATATATCTGAAAAAAGATATTAAAAGGACAAGTAAGTCATGTTGAATAACTGTTACAAAAATAAATAATGATTACGCCCCTTTGATTAGCTGTTATTATTTATATTTAAAATATAAGCAAAACGGTACATAACAATCTCTTATATTTTGGCCCTGAGAGGTCAAATCGCGAAATGGACTTTTGATGTACACTTGGCAGGCCAAGACCTACACAATGATATATACATCATGGGTCTAGGACTTATGGTTGCTGAGATATAGGGCGGTCCATTATTAATATAGCTTATATAGTAAAAAACAGCACTTTATAAGGCCCCTTTTACGGCCCTGAGAGGTCAGATCGCAAAATGGAAAAAAAGTCATTTCTTGGTAGGCCAAGACCTACAAAATGATATATACATCATGGGTCTAGGACTTATAGTTGCTGAGATATAGCGTTCCTTTATTAATATAGCTTATATAGTAAAAAACGGTACTAAGGCCCCTTTTACGGCCCTGAGAGATCAGATCGCGAAATGAAAAAAAGCTATTTCTTGGCAGGCCAAGACCTACAAAATGATATATACATCATGGGTCTAGGACTTATGGTTATTGAGATCTAGGGTGATGACAGACAGACAGACAGACAGACAGACAGACAGACAAAACGGGGACAATAGAGCATTTTTTTTCGAAAATGCTCTAAAAAACGGGACTGGCTAAATAACTTTGTGTGGGAGGGAGGGTGGCATAGGTGCTGAACAAATGTTATGCCCACATAATTTTTTCGCAAGATTCTTAAAACTACAACAACGAGAATTAAAGTAAATAATTAAATAATAACGATATATTCATTCATAATGTTTGGGGAGGGAGGGGGGACATTTCTCTGTTGTAAAAATAAAATTAAGCCAGTCAGTCAGTCACTTAGTCAGTCAGTGACTCAGTCAGTCCAACGAGTGATCTATTGGGGATCTATGATGTTTTTCACACTATAAATTTATTCACAATATCTATCTATCTATCTATCTATCTATCTATCTATCTATCTATCTATCTATCTATCTATCTATCTATCTATCTATCTATCTATCTATCTATCTATCTATCTATCTATCTATCTATCTATCTATCTATCTATCTATCTATCTATCTATCTATCTATCTATCTATCTATCTATCTATCTATCTATCTATCTATCTATCTATCTATCTATCTATCTATCTATCTATCTATCTATCTGTGTGACTGCCTATCTATCTGTCTGTCTATTTGTCCGTCTGTCTGTCTTTCAGCTCTCTCTCTCTGTTTTATATTAAATATTTGGACCTGTAAGATGAACAAGATAAATGATTAAGACTTAGAAGTCAACAGGGTAGATAATAATGTTCAAATATATGAGAAAAAACTAATGTAGTTATCCCCCTTCTCGAATAACGCTATGGTCTGTACCAAGCTCAATTGTCGACACAAAATATAAATTATACAGAATGTGCATCGCAATTTAAAATGTCCTTTACAATTCTCCAAACAATAGCGACCAAACAATGTAAATGAGAGTTGTGGGAGAGTAAAGGAGTTGTGCGAGACTAAGGGAGTTGTGGGAGAGTAAGGGATTTGTGGGTAATGTTGATATAAACATAGACATGTGTGAATATTGTCTATACATTTAAATATTCTTTTTTTTTCCACTTTGATATTCGACAATATTACTTAATGACAATACGAATTGCTGCAAAAAAGCGCATTGTATCGGGAATATCCAATGACATCACAAGTCACACAAACACAAAAGAGCAATACTAATCTTTCGCATACGACTTAGACTCAATGCTTGTAAAGTTTCTTACACGTTTTCATTATTGACCAACAGGTAAGATCTATAAGTGGACATGCTGAATATTGACCAACAGGTAAAATCTATTAAGTGGACATGCTGAATATTGACCAAGAGGTAAAATCTATTAAGTGGACATGCTGAATATGATTGTGGCCAATACAAAAAACGTGAAGCCATTTTTTTTTAAAAATATAGAATCCATTTTAACTATTGGTTTTTCTTTACCCTTAATTTTGTATTATTGAATGCGTAGTTTCTGTAACCTCGGCATTGAAAGTTATTTTGTGGTTAGCACAACGCCAAGCAACCTCTACAACTAAAGTCATGAACCCTTAGAAAGGTGGGTTGGATCGGGGTACCTTTAATCATTCGAACCCCGGGGGGAACTGAGGTCAACAGTCAAGTGTTTCATACAGTCTGCCTGCCACCTATACGTGGAGTAGACATCTCATATTTGATGAATTAAATTTAGAAAAAAAAAATCGTGCGACAGAGCGTGAATCGGTTCCAGTGATAGAATTTTGTTGCTGTTGACCGCCTGCGCAGATACCTAAGTGAAAGAGTTGTACGCTTGGCTAGACAGGGGTGGATAAAGGCCTGACTAGATGGCTGCGTATGACACCCTACGCCTCCTCTGATAGGCAGTTTGAGAACTTGTCAAGGGCCCCGGGCTGAAATGATTTATAGTTTTGGGGGGGGTAGTCATGTGGGGGAGGGGAGGGAAGTCTCTGCTTTCGGAGATCGTTAGGGGCCATTTTGGAAAGCTTTTAGCAAAAATGCCGAATGATTTCGGCGATCTAATGATCTTCGAGAACAGAGGCCTCACCACACCCAGAGGCCTCACCAGACCCAGAGGCCTCATCATACCCAGAGGCCTCACCAGACCATCCTCAACCCCAGGGTGTCGTCCAGAGGAAAGTTTTTACCTGGGTGAGGAGGAGATGAGTGCTAGTGTAAATGTTTCACCATTAGTGCGCAGCCACATTCTAGCTGTTCAACTCATTCTAGCTGTTCAACCACATTCTAGCTGTTCAACTCATTCTAGCTGTTCAACTCATTCTAGATGTTCAACTCATTCTAGCTGTTCAACTCATTCTAGCTGTTCAACCACATTCTAGCTGTTCAACTCATTCTAGCTGTTCAACCACATTCTAGCTGTTCAACTCATTCTAGCTGTTCAACTCATTCTAGATGTTCAACTCATTCTAGCTGTTCAACTCATTCTAGCTGTTCAACTCATTCTAGCTGTTCAACTCATTCTAGATGTTCAACTCATTCTAGATGTTCAACTCATTGTAGCTGTTCAACTCATTCTAGCTGTTCAACTCATTCTAGCTGTTCAACTCATTCTAGCTGTTCAACTCATTCTAGATGTTCAACTCATTCTAGATGTTAACTCATTCTAGCTGTTCAACTCATTCTAGCTGTTCAACTCAGTCTAGCTGTTCAACTCATTCTAGATGTTCAACTCATTCTAGATGTTAAACTCATTCTAGCTGTTCAACTCATTCTAGCTGTTCAACTCATTCTAGATGTTCAACTCATTCTAGCTGTTCAACTCATTCTAGCTGTTCAACTCATTCTAGCTGTGCAACTCATTCTAGCTGTTCAACTCATTCTAGATGTTCAACTCATTGTAGCTGTTCAATTCATTCTAGATGTTCAACTCATTCTAGCTGTTCAACTCATTCTAGATGTTCAACTCATTCTAGATGTTCAACTCATTGTAGCTGTTCAACTCATTCTAGATGTTCAACTCATTCTAGCTGTTCAACTCATTATAGATGTTTAACTCATTCTAGCTGTTCAACTCATTCTAGATGTTCAACTCATTCTAGATGTTCAACTCATTCTAGCTGTTAAACTCATTCTAGATGTTAACTCATTTTAGCTGTTCAACTCATTCTAGCTGTTCAACTCATTCTAGATGTTCAACTCATTCTGGCTGTTCAACTCATTCTAGCTGTTCAACTCATTCTAGATGTTCAACTCATTGTAGCTGTTCAACTCATTCTAGCTGTTCAACTCATTCTAGCTGTTCAACTCATTCTAGCTGTTCAATTCATTCTAGATGTTCAACTCATTCTAGCTGTTCAATTCATTCTAGATGTTCAACTCATTCTAGCTGTTCAACTCATTCTAGATGTTCAACTCATTCTAGATGTTCAACTCATTGTAGCTGTTCAACTCATTCTAGCTGTTCAACTCATTCTAGCTGTTCAACTCATTCTAGCTGTTCAACTCATTCTAGATGTTCAACTCATTGTAGCTGTTCAACTCATTCTAGCTGTTCAACTCATTCTAGATGTTCAACTCATTCTAGCTGTTAAACTCATTCTAGATGTTAACTCATTCTAGCTGTTCAACTCATTCTAGCTGTTCAACTCATTCTAGCTGTTCAACTCATTCTAGATGTTCAACTCATTCTAGCTGTTCAACTCATTCTAGCTGTTCAACTCATTCTAGATGTTCAACTCATTCTAGATGTATAATTCATTCTAGATGTTCAACTCATTCTAGATGTTCAACTCATTCTAGATGTTCAACTCATTGTAGCTGTTCAACTCATTCTAGCTGTTCAACTCATTCTAGATGTTAAACTCATTCTAGCTGTTCAACTCATTCTAGATGTTCAACTCATTCTAGCTGTTCAACTCATTCTAGCTGTTCAACTCATTCTAGATGTTAACTCATTCTAGCTGTTTAACTCATTCTAGCTGTTCAACTCATTCTAGCTGTTCAACTCATTCTAGATGTATAATTCATTCTAGATGTTCAACTCATTCTAGATGTTAACTCATTCTAGCTGTTCAACTCATTCTAGATGTTAACTCATTCTAGCTGTTCAACTCATTCTAGCTGTTCAACTCATTCTAGCTGTTCAACTCATTCTAGCTGTTCAACTCATTCTAGCTGTTCAACTCATTCTAGATGTTCAACTCATTTTAGATGTTAACTCATTCTAGCTGTTCAACTCATTCTAGATGTTAACTCATTCTAGCTGTTCAACTCATTCTAGCTGTTCAACTCATTCTAGATGTTCAACTCATTCTAGATGTTCAACTCATTCTAGATGTATAATTCATTCTAGATGTTCAACTCATTCTAGATGTAGGCCTATAATTCATTCTAGATGTTCAACTCACTCTAGCTGTTCAACTCACTCTAGCTGTTCAACTTATTCTTGCTGTTCAACTCATTCTAGCTGTTCAACTCATTCTAGCTGTTCAACTTATTCTTGATGTTCAACTCATTCTAGCTGTTCAACTCATTCTAGCTGTTCAACTTATTCTTGCTTTTCAACTCATTCAAGCTATTCAACTCTTTCTAGCTGTTCAACTCTTTCTAACTGTTCAACTCACTCTAGCTGTCATTCTACCTGTTCAATTCATTTCAGTTTATGTTTTGTTTGCCGCATTTATTTTCTCAACTTAAAAACATGTGTAAAAAAAATATGTAAACAAGTCAGTCCAACATGTAGGTCTATTGGTAAATCATTTGATGAACACGTATCCTTATATTTTCATTTTTTAAAAAAATAAATAAACAGCGTTGCAACAGATCCATTATACAATTCAATGATGAGGTTAACGAGAGGTCAACACGTGGAGTGGGCGTGTCTCTTTGTTTTGATGCACACGGCCCACAACTCTTACGGTAAAACATGTGCTTGTTTGAATGTATGTTTCGTAAATGTCGATTGTGTAGATATCTCATTGTTTACCTTATAGTGCATCTTATTCCACATACGTCATTTTACTCCCCTCTTTACCTCCCTCCCTCCAGCCAGTGCCGTTCTGTAGCTTATTAGGGCACTCGGCAGATACTGCGACTTATTTATAGCACAAGACAAATGGGGCTCCCATTGGGTTATGTTTTGTACATTTTATAAATTCTTATTCGGTGGGGGGGGAGGGGGGTGGTATATGTCAGTGTGGGTGGGGGTCGGGCATAGGGTTAACCTATTTTTAGCATTTCGTTAAGATTGGGCGTCGCACCGCGACAGTGCTGTCTGTATTTGCATCCGCCCTTTAGTTGATCTGGTCATTATTTTTTTTTTAAACAGAAAATGGGATGCTCCATTTAAACAGAAAATGGGATGCTCCATTTAAACAGAAAATGGGATGCTCCATTTAAACAGAAAATGGGATGCTCCATTTAAACAGAAAATGGGATGCTCCATTTAAACAGAAAATGGGATGCTCCATTTTAACAGAAAATGGGATGCTCCATTTAAACAGAAAATGGGATGCTCCATTTAAACAGAAAATGGAATGCTCCATTTTAACAGAAAATGGGATGCTCCATTTTAACAGAAAATGGGATGCTCCATTTAAACAGAAAATGGGATGCTCCATTTAAACAGAAAATGGGATGCTCCATTTAAACAGAAAATGGGATGCTCCATTTAAACAGTTTTTAACACGATTGGTTAATCTAGGTCGGTGTTTCCCCACGCGTTCGACATTTCTGTACCTTCCCCTGCCCCCCCCCACCCCCCACTTATTTATTTCCGTAACAATGAGTAACCCTAGTAAAACAAACAAACAAACAAACAAACAAACAAACTAACAAACAACTTGCATAGATTGTAGTTACGGTCATGGATCCCCCCTCTCTCCCCACCCTCCCAATCGTTTCCACTTTTAGCCGTGCAGTACACGTTCTCAGCTCGGTGCAGAACAAACTCTTCTCGTACTCCCAGGTGGGGGGGGGGGCGGGGTACTCGTTCCAGACTTTGGGAATCGCTGACTATCAGAAAACATAAACAGTAAGGATACAGTGAACAGACGAAATGTTATAGACGAAATGTTACGGACGAAATGTTACGGACGAAATGTTACGGACGAAATGTTACGGACGAAATGTTACGCTGAGTTGGAAACAAACCAGTGAGAAACATAAGAGTGTATGGCCCATGTGGGGGGAAAAATTATTGGCACATTTTAAATTAAAACTTTTCCATAAGCATCACATTTTATGTATCAACTAGAACAAAGGCCCGGTACCTGGTCCGGCGAGTCCGAGCAAGAGAGTTAACTAATGTAGTGATAATTGAATTGTATCCCTTTGACCATCAGCTTAAGTGAGACGAAAATTTTGGAATTCCCCCAGTCTATTTTAGCCGCGGAAGTTATACACGCATACTCACGCGAACGTACGTACGCCAGGCTAGACGATTATCTATTAGATATTGCCCACGTATCACATTTATAATACACCAACGTATTTTGGGTCATATCACACTCCCCCCCCCCCCCCACATCCAATGTTTCCTCTGACGTCGGCCACAGTCCGAAAGGGCGTGTCATGTCTATTCCCCAGCTCTGACGTACAACCTCGAGAAAGAGACGACCACGTATTACACCTGTCTGCACCTGTACCTGCAGTCCTTCTCCATGTACTCCTGCTCTCAGATCCTGGAGTCACTCCAGATCTGCATGTCGGTGGCCTTCAAACAGAGGGCCCCGGAGACGGACCTGGTCAAAGTGCTGGAGCAGGAGACCAAATCTTGCCTGTTCAAGATCTCCATCAGCTGCAACTTCTCGATGACCAACCAGTACTTCACGTCCCTGCAGGCGAAGGGTCAGTCCGCCGGGCTCGTCACTCCGCAGCAGCTCCCCGTAGTGCGGTCAGTCTGCGGTCACTACTGTCACGTGCTGGCGTACAGCGTGTTTGCGTTCTGCGCGCGGCTGTGACTGATGTCAAGTGACGTTACGCACATCCAAAGTGTTAATATTGTTTCACTGTTACACACTATATGTTTAATATTGTTTCACTGTTACACACTATATATTTAATATTGTTACACTGTTACGCACTATATGTTTAGACTGTGTTAAGGATGTCACACCTTTACTTTATGTATTAGATTGTCATTCCCTGTCTCAATGTAAAATAAATAAAATCAAAGCACGCACAGTTTTCATTGGTTGGATACATTTTTGTATATAATTTTTTGAAATCGATATTGTAACAAAAAAAGGCCCCTGATAATGACTTTTAACAAATGCAGCCATTTTGTGTTATTTTCCTTTTTTTTTTTATTAGTGTGGCACTTAATTATTGATACGCAATCACACAACAACAATAAATATGGCGGATTTTTTGGGGAAAAGTCAGATTTAATTGATGATACGCATTCTGTATAATTTAGATTCAGTACTGTCGACTGAGAACCACTGATTGGGGGGGGGGGGGATGAGTGCAACGGTAATTCCCGCACGTGATGTCGTCACCCACAGTAAAAGATCTACATTTTCTACTAACTTCACGTTGACTCCATTTCCTATCAGTAACCATGTCATTGTCTTATCTACTGTAATCTGAACTTACAGGAAATGTGGTCACTTATTGGTTCAGAAACAGGGAGTGGGGGATGTCAGGTTAATTTCACCGTTGTCCCCCCCCCCCCCCACACCCCTACCCCAGGAAACTCTGTAAGGGAATTGTGGACACTGGTATTGAAAAGACATGGACAATGGGCTTTTATCGGACAGTTATTGATGGAGATTCTAGTGCAGTTTCTCTGTATACAAACACATACGTATTACTCTACGAGACTAGTGCAGTTCATGTGTATACAAACACACACGTATTACTCTACGAGACTGGTGCAGTTCATGTGTATACAAACACATACGTATTACTCTACGAGACTCTAGTACAGTTCATCTGTATACAAACACACACGTATTAGTCTACGAGACTCTAGTGCAGTTCATCTGTATACAAACACACACGTATTACTCTACGAGACGAGTGCAGTTCATCTGTATACAAACACACACGTATTAGTCTACGAGGCTAGTGCAGTTCATCTGTATACAAACACACACGTATTAGTCCAGGCATTAAAAAAAAAAGCGGTTAAAGACCACCTGGTCTAGAAAATACTGTGGGCCTAAATCATTATTACTATTTTTTTTACTTCAAAGATAAGGAAATCTGGAGAAAATAGGTACAGACACACTATCAGACACACTGTCAGATACTCTATAAGTGTGTTCAGACTGTCCAGTTGAAGGTAATTATTGACTATCTTAATAATACATTTTAAATACGATTTTTTTAATATTATTGTCACCAGAGCCGTTGTTTGGTTTTTGGGTCACCGAGGTAGAGATTTTCGGAGCCCCCCCCCCAGACAAAGACCCATAGGTGGCCCAATATCATTAAAATCAAAAGAAATTCTCACTGTACAGAGTGGGGAGCTTTTTAAGTGGGAAAAAAGGGGGGGGGGCTTGTTTGACCAGCCATATAAAAACGAGTCTGATTGTCATTTGTATTGAATATTTTATGAAAGTCATTTGGTGATGTGGTCATGGTGAAAGGACTATTGATATATTGATCTGCACATAGTACTAATACCTGGTTATTGATTTGATTACATAAAAAATTAAAAGGCATATTGGAAAATCTTTAAGAAGTCAGAAAAAAAAATCTAATTAGTTACGTGAATAATAGTGCTACATTACATTCATTAGATACACTACATTCATCATATACACTACATTCATCAGATACACTACATTCATT
This sequence comes from Bulinus truncatus, assembly GCA_021962125.1. Classification (NCBI taxonomy): domain Eukaryota; kingdom Metazoa; phylum Mollusca; class Gastropoda; family Planorbidae; genus Bulinus; species Bulinus truncatus. The sequence continues at coordinate 826,119 of JAGDYQ010000108.1, read as the reverse complement.
AGATGCTCTTCATTCATCAGATACATTAAATTCATCACATACACTTCATTCAGCAGATACACTACATTCATCAGACACACTACATTCATTAGATACATTAAATTCACCACATACACTTCATTCATCATATACACTACATTCATCATATACACTACATTCATCATATACATTACATTCATCAGATACACTACACTCATCATATACATTACATTCATCAGATACATTAAATTCATCACATACACTTCATTCAGCAGATACACTACATTCATCAGACACACTACATTCATTAGATACATTAAATTCATCACATACACTTCATTCATCAGATATACTACATTCATCAGACACACTACATTCATTAGATGCACTTCATTCATCAGACACACAACATTCATCAGATACACTGCATCAGATGCATTCCATTCATCAGACACACTACATTCATTAGATGCATATCATTCATCAGATACACTACACACCACATACACTACATTCATCAGATACACTGCATCAGATGCATTCCATTCATCAAACACACTACATTCATTAGATGCATTTCATTTATCAGACAGACTACATTCATTAGATGCACTTAATTCATCAGATACACAACATTCATCAGATACACTACATTTATCAGACACACTACATTCATTATATGCATTTCATTCATCAGATACACTACACACCACATACACTACATTCATCCGATACACTGCATCAGATGCATTCCATTCATCAAACACACTACATTCATTAGATGCACTTAATTCATCAGATACACTACATTCATCAGATACACTACATTCATCAGATACACTACATTCATCAGATACACCACATTCATCAGATACACTACATTCATCAGATATACTACATTCATTAGATACACTACATTCATCAGATACACTACATTCATCAGATACACTATCCAGATCTGAAAAGTTCTAAAACGTTGTTTCGGCGCCTTTCCCTATCTCGGCGCCCTCTGCGGCGGAACAACCCCTTTCTTCGGAGCTGTTGTGTATCTATGTACCTATGTACCTGTGTACCTATTTACCTATCTTGTATAGCGCATTAAAAGTTAGCTATTGGTTTTTTTTTTATGTTCATAGATGGGTACTTGTCAATTACCAGAGCGGTGGGCTGTCCTGTTGGTCATGTACTGTGTACTTGGTTCATCTGTCACATCGACTAACAATGTTGGTAATTATTGTTTGTTTCAATGTTTACCATTATTATATAGAATACAGATATCAAAACCCATGATGATATATACGATGCACACACGCCCGCACACACATTTATATCTCTATCTATCTATCTATCTATCTATCTATCTATCTATCTATCTATCTATCTATCTATCTATCTATCTATCTATCTATCTATCTATCTATCTATCTATCTATCTATCTATCTATCTATCTATCTATCTATCTATCTATCTATCTATCTATCTATCTATCTATCTATCCATCCATCCATCCATCCATCCATCCATCCATCCATCCATCCATCCATCCATCCATCCATCCATCTATCTATCTATCTATCTATCTATCTATCTATCTATCTATCTATCTATCTATCTATCTATCTATCTATCTATCTATCTATCTATCTATCTATGTAAAGATGTATACATTGGCAGACAGATTGACAGACATGAATGAACAACCAGAAGTATTACACCAAAACATCCAAGTTGTACGATCCAGTTCGTGTAAATAATATTTTATTGTATTTTGTTGTTACAGAGAGAACAAGGGCCAGCAACTCTGGAAACAAAACTAAGCAGGTAGCGGTCAAGTTATTTTTAACTTCGTAACAATTCATTTATTTACCACCTAAGCGACATTCTACGGACACAGCGCCAGAAAATAAGACCTCACCCCTCCCCCCCCCACCCACCGGCAGCAAATGTTGACAACTGGAGGCCAACAGTCGCTGTCGCCTCTGTGCTCCATCCCTCGGGCTTAAATAATATGTAAAGTGCAACAGATAATTAGCAGATACTTACAGAGATAATCGGGCCTAGGCAAAATCAACTGTCCCCCCGGGGGGGGGGGAGGGGGGCTCTTAGCCCAAATTTCAATAGAAATTTATAACTGAAAGGGGCCCCGTCGGTGGTGGGGGGAGGGGCCTAGGACGTTCCCTAGACTGTCTACTACAAAAGAACTACTCTTCCCAAAGGGCTAAATTAAGTATTGCTTAAAATTATAAAATTTACGTATAATTTAGACTTACACATATAGACAGACTTATCCATAGTACACACACACACACACACACACACACACATATATGTTGCTATGCGCACCCGCATATGTCTGGCATGTACACAAGCAAACACACGAGTGCGTGCCCACAGCTGCACACACCAACACAGAGTCTATCTCCCGTGTACACACCAACACAGAGTCTATCTCCCCCGTATTAAACACTTACACAAAACAAAACAAAAAATGAAAACACATGAAGAAATTAACTTACACCCGCAGGTAAACACACCAGAGACATACTTTTATGGATAAGAGAACTCTGCAACATGCGCCCCCCCATTCCCCAGTGCTGCAGGCGCTTCCCCCCATATCCCCCCCATTTCAATATTAAATCTGATTACATCTTTCTGCTAACACAAACAGTCTATTTAATAATAGTCTGTGACGAATGTCATGCAAAACTGTTCGGTGTTTCGCTTTATTTACTTGTGTGTGTTAGACCCAACAGTCCACTTGTGGTCAGTCTAGTCCAGCAAGCCGGTACCGCCGGGGCCGTCAAGAGGGGAACCTACAACACCACCTACAACAACTGGGACTACGACATTCCGTACGTCATACACCCGTCTTTTCAAGGTAATTCATTCGTTCTTGTTGTTTTCCCACCATTTTATTTTATTTATTTATTACACAACCGCACAACAAAGACATGACTTACACAAATGCAGGCACAACCACACAACAAAGACATGACTTAACAAATGCAGGCACAACCGCACAACAAAGACATGACTTACACAAATGCAGGCACAACCACACAACAAAGACATGACTTAACAAATGCAGGCACAACCGCACAACAAAGACATGACTTACACAAATGCAGGCACAACCGCACAACAAAGACATGACTTAACAAATGCAGGCACAACCGCACAACAAAGACATGACTTAACAAATGCAGGCACAACCGCACAACAAAGACATGACTTACACAAATGCAGGCACAACCGCACAACAAAGACATGACTTAACAAATGCTGGCACGAAGAAGAGTGCCGTACATGATTCATACAGGCGGGCACATCAGGGTAATCGATTCCCGATTTCTTTCTTTCTACGATACGATTTATATGTAAGTCTAACATATTTTCTCAAATGTATTCAAACTATTTTTATGTAAAAAAAATAAACAAGCAAATGTCACATTTTTATAAAACTGCCATAGTTCACCATTTTATGGTTCGTAAAAAAAATCTATTTTTAGACTGACTCACACTGCCATTGTAAACAATAAGCTCACCTGAGGCCCTGTCAGGGTTGAATTGATATCACACAGGCTAATACTGAGCCTTCGAACTGTTTTGAAACCGTTTAGCAGCCCCCCTCTCTCCTCTGCATTATCAATAACAGAATCTGCATCAGGTCTATCGCAATGGGCTTTCAAGCATGTCAGGGGGCCCCATGCCATTAGGGCCTCATCGGATACATTGATCGGCTATAATATGAATCAACCATCGGTGTGTATGTTTGATCAGAGAGGCGACCCCAGCTGGCGGTGATATTGCTAGGGGGGCCCAATTTGAGCTAGCCCTGTCAGCCACCTGTAGGTGTGTCCATAGGCATTACAAAACCCAGACCCTCCACACCGTCGGCCGATTTCACCCCCCCCCTTTACCGTCGAGTCAACAGCTGCAGTTGTTGCAAGAATGGCGGATTTAGCTTAAAAAAAAAGACCTTAAGACACTATTCATGGGCGTACATCAGGGCTGCATTCAGAAAATCTAGGGCCCCCCGACGAAATGATTGCCCTCGTAGATTTGCTGCAGGAAAAAAAAAAGAAAATGTTTTTTTTTCGAAAGCGACGGGGGGCCTCAAGTGGCGCAGCAAGCTTAAATCGCGCCCGGAGCACAATACCTTTTAGCCCCCTCCCCCCACATTCAAAAACCATATAATACTATATGTAAAATATACCATTTGGCGCCCCTTTGTGAGTAGCGCCCGGGGCATGATGCCCCCCATTGCCCACTCACTACGCCACTGGGGGGGGGGGGCTCCAAAGTCATTATCCTCTGACAAGTTTTCAGGGAGCTATTCCCCCCCCCTCCATGCTGCGGCCCAACCTTATTGTATAAACAGCGACTTGATTAACTTTTATGTACTTCTTGCGGAACAGACTGTCTCGTTGACATAAACCAAGTCCGTAAACCATAATGGCGGACTGAAGAATCGGGGATTTCTGATTTCGGTCAATTGATGTCAGTATTACTATGTATCAACTTGATAATTCTATGATATCTGAGTTGTTGATGTCAATGTTACTATGTACCAACTTGATAATTCTATGATATCTGTGTTGTTCATGTCAACGTTACTATGTACCAACTTGATAATTCTATGATATCTGTGTTGTTCATGTCAATGTTACTATGTACCAACTTGATAATTCTATGATATCTGAGTTGTTGATGTCAATGTTACTATGTACCAACTTGATAATTCTATGATATCTGAGTTGTTCATGTCAATGTTACTATGTACCAACTTGATAAATGGATTATTTCTGTGCTTTTTTATGTCGTATTAGGTAACCAAGTGATATTTGGTCAAGTGTTAAAATACCTATCATCTCGAGTATGTGTCACATTTCACAATGTCACAGACACGTATGACAGCCATGAAGCCGACTGGCTTATCAACCATGGGTTCAAATCCAACGCCTACATGCTGGTTTCAGAGGCGTCCGGGTAAGTTCACGTCTCATAAACAGAATCTAAGACACGAATAGCTACACGATTGGACACAGGCTTGAAATAACGGTTGGGAGTGAGACATTTATAGAATCTTATTTTCTAACCTTGGTGTAGAGTTTGTCTTCAAATATTGGAGTGAAGTAAATTTAACAAGAAACATCTGAAGTACAACTTAAGTTATCTTCTGCTAGCTGTACTCTGCTAAACCTTTGCATAGAGTTATATCCCCTTAAGGCTTGATCGGTAAAAGGCTAGGTTAATTTTTGGTTTCGGGCAGATCCGATTTTTTCATGATTTTTATTTCCATTGTTTACGTTTGACAATTTTAAAACTGGAATACTATTGTATTAATCCTTTACTTTCGATTAAAACGCAGAACCCACACACCGCTATTATTTATATTGATAAGAATTGTGTTATTGTTATATGCATACACACACAAACAAACATACAGTAATCAAATTCATTTGGAATGATGTTCCGTTCCAGATGTGCTTCTGACTATGGCCAGGGTCCTGGAACTGGGCCCAGGGAGAGCCATCCATGTCATGATTTTGTAAGTTGGTCCTTTCCAGATTTGATAACATAAAGTGTCTATTGAGTTACGTTTTAATGTTATTTACCAGTGATTCTCACATTTCGCAACTAAAAAAAAAACTTTTTTTTCTGGCTTTTTTTTGCGAACTGAATTTAAACAAAAAAGATATAAATATCAGAAAGAAGATTTAAAACTGATTGCATCCTTCCTCGATTAAATTGTTATTCCAATTTTTTGGCGACCGACTTAAAAATTACCTTGCGGCTCACGCTTCGAGAACCACTGTTATATAGAGTCAGCAGGAGTCAGCAGGAGTCAGCACCTAGCTACACATTTAGCCTATCTTTTTGTTTGGGAGAGGGGGGGGTCAGGGTTCACAGTCAAGGTCAATTATGACTTTTTTTTCATTTCTAATTTTTTTTTTGTTATGTTTTTTTCAACCATTTGTACGAAACTAAAAAAAAAACACAAGGGCATTAACCTCCACGAGATGATGCACGTCTTGGGAGTTGTCCACACTCATCAGGAGACCATCCGAGATAACTACATGACGGTCCACACGGACGACATCAAATCTGGTAAGTGTGTGACACCGCCAGTGCCACTCCTAGTCTATCAGTCGTCCAGGGGCAAGTAGTATTTTGCCCCCCCCCTTCTTTCCCCCAATTTCCTGTTTGACTTACTATATTTTTTCTTTTATATATTAAAAAAAATGTGTCTTGACAGTTTGCCGCGCGGGTGTTTAGAACCCGTTGGTACGTCACGGCTATGGACAGCGTCATAACCCGGTATACAGATAGATAGATAGATAGATAGATTAGATAGATAGATTAGATAGATAGATAGATAGATAGATTAGATAGATAGATAGATAGATAGATAGAATAGATAGATAGATTAGATAAATAGATAGATAGATTAGATAGATAGATAGATAGATAGATAGATAGATAGATAGATAGATAGATAGATAGATAGATAGATAGATAGATAGATAGATAGATAGACAGATAGATTAGATAGATAGATAGATAGATAGATAGATAGATAGATAGATAGATAGATTAGATAGATAGATAGATAGATAGATAGATAGATAGATAGATAGATAGATAGATAGATAGATAGATAGATAGATAGATAGATAGATAGATAGATAGATAGATAGATAGATAGATAGATAGATATATCTATACCTATCTACCTAGGTACATTTGGCCCGCGGGCAGTAATTTGCCCACCTCTGTCCTAGACTCACCACTTCCAAAGGACCCCCCCCCCTCCCTTCCAGTATAAATTCCTATCGATGCTATGGATGCTCCCAGATACGTTTCTGCATTGGGCCCCAAATATCTCTCAGCGCCTGCCTGTGGCCCATTAGAAGAACTGCTCCATAGATTGGCTGACATGTAAAACGTTACATATAGGTTTATTGACAGTTTCAAATTAATTAATTAATTATGTTACACCTGCATTACCTTGTATATCGTGTCTCTAGAACTCAAGTACTCTTACAGAAAGATCACAGACAACACCCTGGTGAACGAGTATTTTGACGGCACGTCAGTCATGCTGTACGACGCCACGGTAATTGGTAGTTTCGTTTTGTCCAATATAATAAATGTTTCCACGGTAATTGGTAGTTTCGTTTTGTCCAATATGATGAATGTTTCACTATCTCCTTTGTCTCAATTTGCTGCATTGTGTTTTCACGTGAATTAACTACAGCAGTGTGTGAACTCAGCGGCGGCGCTAACAGCTTGAGGTCCCTTGCACAAAATGTTCGACAACAACCTCCCTACCCCTCCCCCCTCCCCCAATTTCTCTCTAAAACTATTGTTCTCTCTGTGGGATGCTTACCCGTCGCAACCCATCCCATCCCACCCACCTTCCCCTCTAACCACGCCACTGCTTAAACTTCTCTGGGTTTTAATCACCATCAACATGTGATTGATGTAAACTTTGATTTGTGAGACTCATTGACAAATTGCCGATATTACATTTTAAAATATCGATACCACGGGGACGTAATATCGATAAAAGCACAGTGACGAAATGTCGATACCATGTTGACAAAATGTCGATATCATGTTGACAAAATGTCGATACCGTATTAACAATATTTCAATACCATGTTGACAATATGTCGATACCGTATTAACAATATTTCAATACCATGTTGACAATATGTCGATACCGTATTAACAATATTTCAATACCATGTTGACAATATGTCGATACAATGGTAATAACATGTCGATACTTCGTTGACAAAAAAACCGTCTTCGTCCACGCAGACCTGGAACTCCAACGGAATGGAGACTTACACATCCATCCGAGACGACATTTTCCAGACATCTCTCAAGTTTTCTGAAGAAAATGTCATTTTTTACGAATTGTCGCAGATTTACAAGTGTAATGGTAAGACTAAATTCTCTCTTGTCCATGGCTGTACATAGTGTACTTTGAAGAGGTAGAGAGAGATGTGTGTCATGTCCAGACGTAGCCATTTATTATATTATTTAAAGGATAATGTAGGGGGCAGGGCTCGATTATACATGTACATACTGATAGAAAAAATAAGAATAGAAAAAAAAATAATACCCCATTACTAGCTCAACGATGATGCCACACAAAGCCACTAGCTCACAGTAACTTTCTTCGCAGAAAAATTCTGTAACAACGACGCCACAGACTGCAGCCCTGGGTACCACACCCTGATCCACGGCAGGTGCCAGTGTGTCTGTCCAGAAAACCTTGACCCATCCTCCAACTGCAAGACACAGATCAATGGACGTAGGTCTTCGATGATTTGATTGGTGCAAACATGATCTGATTTGATTGGTTTAAACATGATCTAATTTGATTGGTTTAAACATGATCTAATTTGATTGGTTTAAACATGATCTGATTTGATTGGTGCAAACATGATCTGATTTGATTGGTTTAAACATGATCTAATTTGATTGGTTTAAACATGATCTGATTTGATTGGTTTAAACATGATCAGTAAAAAAAAAACTATATGACCCCTCGATTATAATCTCCATCTCTTGCCCTCCCCCCCCCCCTTTCATTTCGAAACCTTTTAACATGTTGGGAAATTTTTTTTCTTGTGTTGGTTGAGGCTGCAGTGACCGTAAGATATCCAAGCCCGGACATCATCTCAGCGCCTCCGATATTCGTAAACGCCATTCTATTAGTACTATCGGTATACTGAATAGATGATTTTTAGTCATTAACAATTATTTTATTGGTGTTTTTTACGGGGGGGGGGGGGGCGCACACTACAGTCATAATGACACTCCGTAATACAGCCTCAATGAAGCTTTATACTACAGCCTCAATGAGGCTTTATACTAAAGCCTCAAATAGCTTTATACTACAGCCTCAAATAGCTTTATACTACAGCCTCAAGTAGCTTTATACTACAGCCTCAAGTAGCTTTATACTACAGCCTAAAGTAACTTTATACTACAGCCTCAAGTAGCTTTATACTACAGCCTAAAGTAGCTTTATACTACAGCCTCAAGTAGGCTTTATTCTACAGCCTTAATGAGGCACATTACTCTAGCCTTAATGAGATCCCGTCTGTGTTATAATAGATATAAAATTCAACAAGTGAGGTGTATTCATCTATCTGACGGATTTTATATAGAAGTTCTATCTGTACTTGTTGTAACGGTCTACACTAGAAGTATATTTTTCACACGTATGTTTATCATTCAGTGGCGTCACGAAGGAGGGGCGCAGGGTGGGGGGGGGGGCGTCGTTTCGGACGGCTATTACTTCGTCCCCTGCGGCATTCTCGTCACTTTGGTATACTTTATTTATTGTCCGTCCCGGTAGCCATCTACGTCACTGGCATTATAATCTGGCCATTCATTTCTTTTGTGTGTACCTGCTTATCCTAATAGCCTGTAACTGTTTTATCAATTAGTTCACTAGTTCACCGGTTTCTTTAAATAGCTTTTCATTTCCAGAATTTTAAGAGCAGATTCTCTTGAATTAAAATATGTATAAAGATTTAAAAAAAAAAAAAACAAATTCCCTCCCCTGAAAACGTATATACTCTCCCTTGGATCATCGCTGCGTCACACTTGATTGCCGTTGATTCGGTGTCAACATTCGCTTAACCTATGAACCATCTTATTTACATAGCGTGAAGGTTTTCATTCTATTGACAGCAAATGTCAACCTTAAGTGGCCCAAGACACCCATGGTGCTGTACGGAAGTGACCAATGTCCAAGTGAGTTTGACCCGGTGCCGGGCAGGCTTTCTTTGACGCTGAGGTCCGGCCCTAGGCAGGAGCCGGTCCCGGACAAGTACCCGGTGAACGGGACGACAATCACTTTACTGCTGTGCACCAAGACAAGCCCGCAAGACCCCAGGGACGTGGACTGGATGTCATGGCCCATTGGGGGTGAACTGTGTTTTGTGAGACCCGTCGGAGTGGACTGTGGGGGAAGTACGTTCGGAAGTTACATCATAGATCAGTGGTTGTGAAACTTTACTTCTCATTTTTTTTTAAAATAAATCATTAAACTTAGGTTTTGAATACAAGTTAAAGCTGGCTTTGACCTAGATTTCGACTTGGTAAAAAAAAAATGTGCGCTTAAACTGATGACGTAAAACTAATGTGCACTTAAACTGATGACGTAAAACCATCTCAATCGTTTAATGATTCACAACAAAGATTTACTGCATTCGTTTCTTTCCAATTAACCAGTAAACATTTTTAAAAATATTTGTTTATGTATTTAACTGGAATATTCTGTTTGGGGCCGATCCTTTTAATCTTGGGGCCTTAGATAGGAGACTTCCAATAATAATCTTTCAAAGCTGACCTAAATTTATAGTCGATGACTTCAGCACTCACCTATATATCCATAAAGAAAGGTCAAGAAGATTCTGTTTTAATACTTCGTATGTTTTCTCACAATATATTAGTATGGACGTAACTTGAGCTTTCTCAATCGAAACCTTTGACCTCTTTTGTTCCAGTTTTCGAAGAAGGCGGGATTCAGTTTGAAACACCCTACCAGTCTCAAGCCAGCGGCGCGGTCGGCGACATACACGTCAACGGTTCAACGGTCACCATGAACTTTTGCTGCAAGGACAAGGAGCACTACGGTGTGACCATCGACCTGCCCAACGGGGAGCCGTTCAGGCTGATAGACAAAAGTTACTACCACTGTCCAGAAGTGAGAGGTTAGAGTTCAATGTTTTTGTTTACTCCTACCTGTAATTCAACAGTGTGGCGACGGCCAGGCAGTACCGCCGAGAGGGGGGGCAGGAGGGCAGGGGTTTAATGCCCAGGGTCCCCGGCGACTTTTAGGGCACGGTTTTAGGAGCCCGTACTGAGCTGGCCAATCAACTTTTGAAAATATTATTATCAGCACGGAGGGCCCGTGACAGCCCTGCTCAGGGGCCCGAAATGTCTGTCGGTGGGCCTGCGGCCAGATATAGGCCTACCATTCAGAAACGCGATAGTAGAGCCCCGGGGGCAGACCCCCATAGAAATATCGTCTCCCCCCACAACTCCCTAGTTAAACCAGTTAGCCTCTGTGCCCCCTAATAATGCTGTTCACATTCTTAATATTTACATATTCTGTAATTAAAAATAGGATTTAAAAAACAAACAACAACAGATGGGGGCCTCTGTTCCAAAGCGGAAGTGCATGTGGGACACCAAGAAGGGCCGGCCTTATGCTCCGAAATCGGGCCCCGCGCCTGGCAGGGGCCCCGCATTTTACATTTAGCTACTTAATAGTAATAGTTGTTATTGTAAACAAACAATTGGAAGATGGGCTTCGCAAGTATCTGTTAAATTCGGCCCCGCAATTCTTCCCTAACCCCCAAGGAAATCATGCCGGGCCTGTCACAGAACATAAGAACATTTATGACGATACTAGTAAACAAAGGCCCGGTACCCGAACCGGCGAGTAGGCACACAAGTTGGAGTTGCAAATAGTGAAAAATATATTTGAGTGTGTTAACAATCAGTCTATATAGCCTACTTGCTGTGGCCCCAAGGACATGAAGAGATTAATGTAGCCAAAATACATTTGAGAATAGGGACACCTAATAGTACATCAAATAAAGTTCATATGTTAAATAGTTCCTCCCAAAGAAAATAATCCTCACTATGGGTACACAATGATTTAACTCTTAAAATCTTAATTCCTTCATAATATTTTAATGGACTCCTTTCCAAACAGTTCCTCATAAGAAATCCCTGTTGAGTTTAGATTTCCAGTTTTGGAATTCCCCAGACTATTTTTAGCCGGGATCCACACGGTCGAACGTACGGTTTACTACGTTAGACGATTATGTATTAGATAGCGTATATATGTGTGTTATATTCGTGCTATATTTGACTTATATTTGTGCTATATTCGTGTTGTATTCGTGTTATATTCGTGTTATATTCGTGTTATATTCGTGTTATATTTGTGTTATATTCGTGTTATATTCGTGTTATATTTGTGTTATATTCGTGTTATTTTATTTTCCAGGCATGAAAAGTACCCGGTCAATGTTCACCATTTGGTCAAACAACTCCCACAGTTTTGGCCCTGTTCCTCCCAGGAGTTACTTCTATCAGACGTCTTTCTTACATTACCAGTGTTACTACCAGCCACCAACCTACGGTCAGTAGTATAGCAGTGTATATTTGTACATAGTACATGTACTATATAGCAGTGTACAGCAATGTATAGCAGTATATATCAATGTATAGCAGTATGTAGCATTAGATAGTTAAATGCATATAATATATATATATATATATATATATATATATATATATATATCAGTGTATAGGAGTATGTAGCAGTGTATAGTACTATGAAGTAGGGTATAGCAGTATAAGATAGTTTATCGCTGTTTACAGTAATATAAAGCGCTGTATTAGCGTATATAGCAGCATTTGACAGTGTACAGCTGTACGTAGGAGTTAATTTATTAATTTCACTTCAGTAAATACTAAACTATTATTAACTGCATGGACTACCAACCTGTATTTCATATGTCCATCAGGTTTAGAATGATACATTTATGTTCCACTCAATTAAACATTGCTTCTGTTTACTCTGACAGTTGACCTTTTGACTGATATTTCTTTTTTCGTTTGGCTATGTTTTTTTCCTGTTTACTTTTTGACTTTAGACTTTCTCTATTCCATTTCTATTATCACCCTTTGATCTGTCATCCCCATGGCAGGATGCAATGAGAGGGTTACTCTAAACTTGACCCACAGATCGGTGACGATAGTGACACCCGGCTACCCAGGACACAGGGAACCGAACAGAAGATGTTTCTATGACTTTGATGTAAGTACGTCTGTGGCGCCAGGTGTTTTGTGAGTCCAGGTATTTGTGATTCCAGGTGTTTGTGATTCCAGGTGTTTGTGATTCCAGGTGTTTGTGATTCCGGGTGTTTGTGAGTCCGGGTGTTTGTGAGTCCGGGTGTTTGTGAGTCCGGGTGTTTGTGAGTCCGAATGTTTGTGAGTCCGGGTGTTTGTGAGTCCGGGTGTTTGTGAGCCCATGTGCTTGTGAGTCCAGGTGTTTGTGAGTCCAGGTGTTTGTGAGCCCAGGTGTTTGTGAGTCCAGGTGTTTGTGAGTCCAGGTGCTTGTGACCCCATGTGCTTGTGAGTCCAGGTGTTTGTGAGTCCGGGTGTTTGTGAGTCCAGGTGCTTGTGAGTCCAGGTGTTTGTGATTCCGGGTGTTTGTGAGTCCGGGTGTTTGTGAGTCCGGGTGTTTGTGAGTCCGGATGTTTGTGAGTCCGGGTGTTTGTGAGTCCGGGTGTTTGTGAGCCCATGTGCTTGTGAGTCCAGGTGTTTGTGAGTCCAGGTGTTTGTGAGCCCAGGTGTTTGTGAGTCCAGGTGTTTGTGAGTCCAGGTGCTTGTGACCCCATGTGCTTGTGAGTCCAGGTGTTTGTGAGTCCGGGTGTTTGTGAGTCCAGGTGCTTGTGAGTCCAGGTGTTTGTGAGTCCGGGTGTTTGTGAGTCCAGGTGCTTGTGAGTCCAGGTGTTTGTGAGCCCAGGTGTTTGTGAGTCCAGATGTTTATGTCTGGCAGTATACGCGGCTCTGGACAATTACTTGATGAGTCCAGGTGTTTGTATCTGGTGTGTACAGACAGAAAGATACACCAAATGGATTGAAAGACAGATAGTCCGACAGAGCCAATGATTGGTTGATTGATCATTATTATTGTGTGGTAACCTTGATTACAACCTGCTACGTTTTATTTAAGTTTGACCCACTTTTACAAGCAGTGACTCCGAAAATGCCCCCCCCCGGGGGCGCCCCCCCCCGCCCCCGTTCGGAAAAGTAGTAACCAAAGTTTAAATAAGTCACAATAAAAAAACTGGAAAAACTAACCATTTGCTAAAATATATTATTTTTTTTCATTTAGCATTAAATTTTAATCTTATCATGTTTAAACAGCAGACGTTATGGGGCAATGAAAGTCGTCCTGATGTCGGGTCATCCGGCGTCTTTCCGTTCCCTATTCCCAGCAGTTGATGTGAGAATATCTCCGCTGGAAAGGCATATTTGTAGAATTTATTAGTGCAAGGGAAGTAAGTCATTTATTAGTGACATTCGTTATAGTCAAACACAATTACATCCCTTCGATACTACAATGAGAAATTATTATTTTTTTTTTTTACTTTTGTTAAAATTAAAAAAAAATTCTTGTGGCACGGTAAGTGTCGCCCCTGGGTGGGGGGGGGGCGGAGGGAGGCAGCTGACCACCCCTACCAACCCCCCACTCCGCATTCGCCAAGTTGCGCCACTTGTTACAAGTGAATGGTTAAAACTAACAACGTAAACACTTCACAGTATCGCAGATCTAAGTATCGCGGGTCTAACTAAGTATCGCGGGTCTAACAAAGTATCGCTGGTCTAACAAAGCCAAAAGTGTGTTGACTGTTTCAGTTATTGAGAATGCATGACTCTGATTGACCATCACATTTTTTCCATTAGGTGCCAGACAACGTCAGATTGAGGCTGACCTTCAACTCGTTCGACCTTCACACTGCAGACGATTTCTTTGTCAAACGATACCACCACTGGCAAGACCCGTATCAGTAAGTTGATTGGATTGGTCCCGTCGTCCTAGCGATACTTTGTGTTGACATGAGCTGGCAGCGAGACCTCAATAAAAAGAATATGGCTCGTATGCCCGTGGCACACAAAAGGTGGGCAAACGTTTAGAAACTCATTGGTTTCTTAGAATTGACAGAAGAGCCCGGGCCAAGAGAAGATAGATGGAGGTCTTAAATGAAATAATTTAATTATAACGTAAACGTCATTTGCGTGAAAAGGGGGGGGGGAGCAGAATGCTGGCCGGATCATACAGCCTGACGTGCCAGTCTTGACCCGCGGGCGGTAACTTTGCCAACTCTGCCCTAGTCACAAAGACACGGTGCTTTTGGGTATTGCAGTATATAGATGTGTATGGCAGTATATATTACATTAGTAGTCTTTAGTTGGTGTACAGCAGTCTATAACTGTGTACAGCAGTGTATAGCAGTATATAGCGGTGTATTGCAGTATACAACAGTGTATAGCAACGTATAGCAGAGCAGTATATAACACTATACAACAGTGTATAGCAACGTATAGCAGAGCAGTATATAACAGTATACAACAGTGTATAGCAACGTATAGCAGAGCAGTATATAATAGTATACAACAGTGTACAGCAACGTATAGCAGAGCAGTATATAACAGTATACAACAGTGTACAGCAACGTATAGCAGAGCAGTATATAATAGTATACAACAGTGTATAGCAACGTATAGCAGAGCAAATATATAACAGTATACAACAGTGTATAGCAACGTATAGCACAGCAGTATATAATAGTGCATAGCATTGTATATCAGTCTATAGTGGTGTATTGCAGTGTATAACAGCATATAACAGTGCATAGCAGTGTGTAGCAATACACAGCAACATATGCATTGGGTATACGTTTTGTGTACATGCATGACTATGTGAGCCTATGTTGGTATGCTGAACGTGTGTTTTATTGATGCATCATATTTTTTTTTATTTTTTTTTTCCACTTCCCAGAATGCCTAACACGGACCGGCCGTACCAGCTGATCAGCGACAAGAATTACCTCTCCTTGCAATACTGGTCATCATGGGAGACAACTGATAACCAGGGAGTGAACTTTACCGTGGATCTTATACCAGGTGAAAATTCTTAAGGTTCCAGCTATTCTCATAGATATACAAACTATATGACTGTCTTGGCCCACTAAAACCCCAACTAAAGGGGCCACCCCCGTGATTTTTCTTGTTGTAACATAAATAAACTAAAGTCGATCAGTGGGGGCCGTAATTGTCAAAGCAATTTTGCATAGCGCCCCCCCCCCCATATTAATCTTCATCCACCCTAATGTATTTAGGTCTAAACCTCTGAATGTACCTTTGCCTAGGGCAGTGGTGGCGAACGGATGGCTCGCGTGCCACAGTCGGCACTCAGAGCATCATAAGTCGGCACTCAGAGCCTCATCAGTCAGTACGCCACTAAAATACTTCATTTAGTTTTAATTAATGTTTTGGCACTTTTCTATAAATATTTTTTTTGTTGAATTTTCGGGCACGCGGCCCCAAACAAAGTTCGCCACCACTAGCCTTGGCCATCTTTGAAAATGTTTACTTAAATTTCTTAATATAAATTGAGCGATAGAAACAAAAAAAAATAATGCAAATAATCTGTAAATTTTGACACTAATTTCACTTGCTGGTGTGTTTCATTCATTAAACGTGCAATCGATCCTCAAGCGTCCATCTTTGTTTTTTTTCCCCCCATAACAGATAGTGAGATGTGCTATAATGTTGAAATAAAAGGGGCAGACTACTCGGGAAACAAATCTGTCACCGAGACATACGAGGATTGTGTCCCTTGGACTGAAGCCGTCACATGTGAAGATTTCCCCACCAGCAGGTGAACGTTTTTAAACGAGAATTATCTTTCCTGACATCTTTTAATTTTAACAACTACCAGTATTCAGAGCTTATGATTAGTGAATTACACTTGAGATTTATGATTAAGTTTTAAAAAAAAAAATACATGTACATTTGAAACAAAGCCGTTTTTTAGGGTTTTGTGTGCCCTATGCAGAGACATTGTGAGATGTTTGGGGGCCCAATGTGTCTGTGGGGGGGGGGTCCCTAAATATCATATTTGATAGTATATTTTTTTTTTAAACTGGATGTTCGTCTATTCCAGGGGTCGGCAACCTTTTGAGACGGAAGAGCCAAAAGTTACAATTTACAATTTTCTCAATTTTTAAAGAGCCACTAAAAATGGTTGTTTCAATATTATGGTATTTGATTAGGACACAATTTGACATCGAAAGATCCGCAACTTGACATCGAAAGAGCCGCATGCGGTTCGCGAGCCGCAGGTTGCCGACCCCTGTTCTATTCAAAATAACGTTTCCGTTTGAAACTTAACGTCATTTTCTGCTTACCGTTCCAGATTGGCGGGAATCAACCTTCTGCTTAGTGAAAACCATTGTAGGAATGCAGACGGCAGTCTTCTGCAGCCCTGGTGCTACACCTACGTCAGAGATCGGATGTGCCACAAGAGATACTGTGACGTCTGCAACTTATGTAGGTCACAACGTTTTCAAATATTATCAAAAAGCTCACTGAATGTGATGGCCCAGAGCTTCGCTTATTTGCGGGCGACTAACATGTAGCGCTTCAAGATCATTTTATTTTACATTCCAGATACTCCAATTGACGTCATCAAAAACTGTGATACTCTCAAGGCCTCGAATCCTGACTTCTGTGCGTCCGGCATAGAGCGGTTTGGTTGTGCGCAAACGTGCGGTCTTTCCAGGCAGACGTACAGTAGAGGTCAGTGTACCAGTGATGGTTCCCTCTCACAGAAGAGCTACTCTGTCTTGTAGGATGATAGACTGCTTATCAAAATGTCCCATGTTTGAACTATGACCTTTCCTCCGTATCGATCAATGTCACCAATTCCAGTAGATTAAAAACTGGTGCCTGATATATTTTAAGGAAAGCAAAGATGGCTAGGAGCACAATCACATAGAATAATATGTATGGTTTATTCGCTTCTTTTATCATTACGTCACCAGAATATGAGAATTCATGATAATGTTGGAAGGACTATTTCACTATAACATTTAACTGAGACAAAAAATTACAAAAATAGAGAATTCTGTTTTATACTAGGTATACTATGATTTACATTTACCTATCAAAGTTTGATCTATAAACTAATATTATGCTCCCCCCCCCCTCAGCTCAATGCTACCCGCCAAATCTCGCCCCTGACACAACTGTGTTGGACGGACTGAAATCTGTCTACTATGAAGGGGAAAACATCAGTGTTATCTGCACGAGTTCTGGGACTTTGATTCATGAACTCTCTTGTTCTGAAGATGGCTGGTCTGGCGTACCCTTTGGCTGCAATGGTAAGTACAAGAGAATTTGGCATGTCGTATTATACAGTTCTATAATATAACAGTAATACATACACATTAAATGAGAGTCAGGCACGTTGTCTCCTTATCCCCATGGGTTTGATCCCGGAGGCAATAATCAAAAAATCAAAAAAAAAAAAGATACATGCTACAATATTTGTATGAAAATTAGCTAATGATTTATCTCAAATACATGTGTATACAATATAGCCTGTTCCATTTATACATGTACTTGATATATTTGTTATGTAGACATTTTAATTCTGTACATAGGCCTTTAATATAAACAGAGTCTCTCGAATGGACAGGCAAACAACGCGGCTGTTAAGGGCTTCCTTCTTCTAAATGGGCCCCCCATCGAAACTCTTATTGGACAACAGTTTGCGGATCTAATACCCCCCCCCCCGCGAATGTCAAAGGTTATTTTGGGCCCGAGATTTGACAGCTTTGCCTGGGGCCTCAGAGGACGTACTGTCTGCCCCTATATCGTCATATTTTTTTAAACATGTTTGTTTTTAATACTAATACATATTTTTACAAATACCACTCATAAGATATTTCTATTGACAACAGCTTTTATTTTCTTATTCTTTACAACATAATCTGTTGCCTCATTGAATGCCAGTTGTTGTCATTGGTCAGTTAGGGTGGTTGTACGATTCTATGACGATTGTGTATCCTTCTGTCCAGGTTGTCCGTCTGGCTGGACAGAGTACGGGGACAGATGTTTCCATTACAACGCCACCTGGGTGAGCAGGCGTGAGGCGCAGCGGGTGTGCAGGTCACGTGACGCCACGGGGACATTGTTCGAGATCCGGACACTGGAGGATCAGATGATGATTAGAGAAATGAAAGAGAACAACACCAAGGAGTGGGTGCTAAATGTGTTTAAGGTGTTAAAGGTGTTAAAGGTGTTAAATGTGTTATATGGGTTATATTGGTTAAAGGTGTTAAATGTGTTTATGGTGTTACATGAGTTATAGGTGTTAAATGTGTTATAGGTGTTAAAGGTGTTAACTGTGTTATAGGGGTTAAAGGTGTTAAATGTGTTAAAGGTGTTAAATGTGTTAAAGGTGTTAAATGTGTCTTGCCAATACGTTTATTTCATATATAAATGTGCAATAATTAGCGATGCAAAGCAAAAAAAAGTCAAATTAAAACTAGTTGTATTTATTCTCGATATGGTCATTTTTTGTTGTTGTTGTTGTTGACATTTTTGTTGATCTCCTTCGGATCGTCATTGAGTCGTAACCCACACTTTGAGAGCACCCCTGTACCAGTGCTTGTGTACAATATCCTACAGACTGTACAGTGTGTATGATAACCCCTGTACCAGTGCTTGTGTACAATATCCTACAGACTGTACAGTGTGTATGAGAACCCCTGTACAAGTGCTTGTGTACAATATCCTACAGACTGTACAGTGTGTATGAGAACCCCTGTACCAGTGCTTGTGTACAATATCCTACAGACTGTACAGTGTGTATGATAACCCCTGTACCAGTGCTTGTGTACAATATCCTACAAAATGTACAGTGTGTATGATAACCCTTGTACCAGTGCTTGTGTATAATATCCTACAGACTGTACAGTGTGTATGAGAACCCCTGTACCAGTGCTTGTGTACAATATCCTACAGACTGTACAGTGTGTATGAGAACCCCTGTACAAGTGCTTGTGTATAATATCCTACAGACTGTACAGTGTGTATGAGAACCCCTGTACCAGTGCTTGTGTACAATATCCTACAGACTGTACAGTGTGTATGATAACCCCTGTACCAGTGCTTGTGTACAATATCCTACAGACTGTACAGTGTGTATGATAACCCCTGTACCAGCGCTTGTGTATAATATCCTACAGACTGTACAGTGTGTATTAGAACCCCTGTACCAGTGCTTGTGTATAATATCCTACAGACTGTACAGTGTGTATGAGAACCCCTGTACAAGTGCTTGTGTATAATATCCTACAGACTGTACAGTGTGTATTAGAACCCCTGTACCAGTGCGTGTGTATGATATCCTACAGACTGTACAGTGTGTATGAGAACCCCTGTACCAGTGCGTGTGTATGATATCCTACAAACTATAGTGTGTACGTCTTTGTTTTGTTTATATTATATTTGTAGCTATCAGCACGGAAACTGGATCAGCGGCGAGCTGCAATCACAGTACGGGCAGTGGCTATTTGACCTGGGTGACCCAATGGTGTACTTCAACTGGTCATCGGTGGCCGGTGAGTAATGAGACAAACTGTCAAACTGACCCCCCCCCCCAATAAGTAAGCGTATTGAAAACTTTTCCTCTGCCCTGGTCTATGCAGTTTTTTTATGTCAAGTCAGTTAAGCTTGACGAATGTTTGTTGTTATCTTGTTCATGTCACCTTGACCTATTGCAGAGACGACCAGTATGACGTACAACTGTATCAAGCTGATAGCCGAGTACCAGGTGCACAACGACCAGGGCGGCTGGAGGACCTTGGATTGCGACGGCCCCGACACGGCCTCCTTCATGTGCCAGGCGGACAATGCAAGTGAGTTTGTAGAAACCAACACTGCGTGGCCCAGTGAGGTGTATAATACATTGGACCTGAGGGTGGCAGGTCTACAGTTCAATTCCTAGCGATCCTATGATTTTTTTTTCTTTTTTTTAACGGCCATTGGCGTAGCGAGGGGTTGGCTAGGTGGGGGTGGGAGTGGGGTTGGAGACATCATGACCCGGGCGCTACTCATAAAGGGGCGCCAAATGGTATATTTTACATATAATATTATTATATGGTTTTCGAATTGGGGTGGGGGGCGCTAAAAAGGTATTGTGCCCCGGGCACTCGTTATGTCACTGATAAGGGCACAGTTTATCTTCATTGGTATAAAGTGTGGTGCAACTGGTCACAGGGGATGAAGCTGGTTTGGAATGGGGAATTAAGAAAAAGAAATGAACATTCCAATCATGTCTACTCTAATTAAGAATTTATTTTAGACGACTTTACAAGGTATTATTTTTTGTTCTAATGCAGGGGAGGCCACTCACGAGGTCAATTGTTAGTTTACATCTATATGCATGATAAAAATTACTTTACAGATCGGCACAAATACTCAATTTATCAATATTTAATGAACATAAAAAAAAATATAATTAAATAGTTTTTTTTTTTAAATGTCTAATCCATTTGGAGTCACACAAAACTCAGAGAAGAGCTGAATGCGGCTCTTAGCGACACATTTGGCTGTCCCATCTCTATTGCATTGATATAATATATGTATCCTACATCATGTTACCCAGTAGCTTAACTATCATTGTTAGTGGCGTGGAGAGGGCTCTTAAAATGCCGCCCATTTCCCGTGCAATAACACCTCTCAGTGGCGTACCTGGGGGGGGGGGGGCGGTGGGTGCGGTCCGCACCGGGCGGCACTTTTTATTACTTTTTTAGGGGGCGGTAAAAAATGTATAGATTAAATTGAAATACCTGAATGAGAGGGCGGCAAAAATCGTCTTCCGCACTGGGCGGCCGATACCCACGCTACTCCGCTGACACCTCTGATACCACACATCTGGGGTAGAGGAGGAGGGGCATAATGTTGTGTTTGATGGCAGCTATACATCTATGTATATTGTTAAATGCTCTAAGGGAAAATCATCAACGCATAGGTATAGGTTCAAGAAAACACAGCATTTAATAGTTTATACGCAATCAAAAATTAAAATGGCCGCTGTTCTACACTGCCGGCTTCACAACTCTTCTGCTCTTACGTCACAAGGTCACCGCTTTCAATAGTAGATTTATACGGTGCTCTGGTCTACCGGGAAATCCCAATTCTTCGCGCACCACCGAGGGCAGGAAGCGAGTTATAACAATATGTATGCAATGTTTGTTTTTTCCCCATCAGAATCCAAAGTGTGTAATGACAAGATACGGACATGTTCTGACGTCATGAGAAGGTTCCCGGATTTCTGCGCGGTCACCACATACCATTCTAACGGCTACTGCAAGAGGTCCTGTGGCTTCTGTACGGGTAATGCACAACCGTTTAAAGCGCTGAGCCGTTGCTACGCAACGCCTTACAACGCGATGCGATTGGGAAATACAGACGGTGCCTTTCTTATGGATAGGCTAAATTGGCAACTGCCCAGGGATTCAGCCGCTACGGTGCCTCCTGCCCAGGCACATAGAATAGAGAACTGAGCAGTGGTTCAGAAGCCCCCGCCCCCCCCCCCCCCCGGTTAAATGACTTGACAGTTGAGTGTTTTACCATAGGTCCCCACTTTTCAAAGATAATAGGGGGCCCAATATTTGCAAGAGTTTATTGTTCCCTCAATTTGTTTTTTTTCCCTAGGGCTCCCAATTTTATTTTTGCTTAGGGCCCGCTAAGTTTACAATCGTATGGTGCCCACCGGATATGTCTTTGTCAATGGGCCCCCAAATGTACTTTTGTCTATGGCCCCCCAAATATACCTTAGTCTTTGGGCCCCCAAAGGAGAGCTTTTACACTATTGGCAGCACGAGTAAAAGGACCCCCTTCCCTATAGTAATTCATCATTAACATTTTATCCTTATAACACCCTGATTTGTCTGGGGGCCCACATTGACAGCCCTGGCACACTGATTTCTCTGAGGGGCCCACATTAACAGTAAATCGACGCTGGCACATGTACCTCAAGTATTCTCAAAGCATTCCGTATAATGTATGTTCTGTGAAACAAACTGTACATGTTGATCTAGTAAACTGAAACTTGAAGTGGAGGGTTAGGTAAAATTTGACGCTGACAACAACAACAACAAAAAACGATGACGTCATTTAATCATTACTTTCTCAAACAGGAAAGACTCTAGCGCAGTGCACTGACCCCAGCAACGATGACAAGTACGTCAGGACCTCTGACTCAGCCACGGTCAGGGTTGGTGATCTCATGACTTTCGCCTGCAGCAGTGGCCTGTACCATGTCGGCGGAGACCTGAAAAGAGCCTGCTCGTATGACGGCCATCTCCTAGGAACGGAGCCAATATGCCAGGGTGAATTGTAATTTACTCTCTAGCCCAGTGGTTCTATAATAGAGGGCGGGTCGCGTCAAACTTGATACATATATATATATATATTATATAGAAGATCGGGAATTTATGTAGGCATAGGCTAATTATAGCTCTATTTCTCTAAATGCTACGAAACTATACGGTTGTAAATCTACGAAATAAAAAGGCACGTTGACGTAAACAAATTATGACGACTGTAGCCTGTTCTCTTTTTCTTTTTTGTGGTTTATACTTTGCAGATGGGTCGCAGAAATAAATTACAATTTTTTTTAATGGTGGAAAACTGTTGACAAAGTGGGTCGTGTAGCGAAAATGTTTGAGTACCAGTGCTCTAGACTGACTCTGTGCGACAACTTGTAATTCAAACTCCTTGATAATCTTTCGCATTTTAATTAAAAACATTTTCATTATTAACATACCACCTAGATAATCTTTCGCATTAAAGTGAATATGTTATCTAATCTATCTATCTATATATCTATCTATTTATCTATCTATCTATCTATCTAATCTGTCTGTCTGTCTATCCGTCTGTTTATCAGTATCACGTAGCTTAACTTGCTTTAGTGCCCCCCCCCACCCCGGACAGATTCTAAAATTGCCGCCCCTTTCACGTACCGAAAATTACTAATTTGGTAAAAATGCCGCCCGTTTTTATTTTATCATTCTGCCTGTCGGCCTGTTTATCTCTCTTCCTGTCCATCCTGTGCCGCCGAGAGGAGGGGGGCAAATGCCCAGGGGCCCGGCGAGTTTTAGGGGCCTGGACTGAGCTGGCCGATCAACTTTTGAAAATAGTATTATCAGCACGGGGGGGGGCGTGACAGCCCTGCCCAGGGGGCCCGATATTTCTGTCGGTGGGCCTGTGTCCATCTCTCTGCCTGTCTGTATCTCTCTGCCTGTACGTCTGTTTTCCTGTCTCCATCTGTTTAGCTAATTACCGTGTTTCCAACTATCAAACTATATGCCTGTCTGTCTATGTACTGATAAAATGAAGGAAGATTCACTCACATGCATTAATACCGCACACTGTGTATTATTATTTAACAAGATACTTGTTACACATTCAACTCAGCAACACCAATTCCAGTGGATCTCAAAGTACAGAACACACGCCACCGGGGAAGCACCCTAGCTAATAACCTGGCTATTCTCCTTGACCACGATGGCTACAGGTCAGTCTCGACTAGTCTTAATTCTGGACACACACATTTTATTCTTTTATTTTAGATCCCTACTTTGCCTCCAAAATGTTTTCTCTTTTATAGTATTTAGTCTGGTTTATGTTTTTATACAAGTGATGACTGTATCAATATCTATAACAACAATGTTAACAATCTTAAACGACCAATGCCATCATGACCCTTGACTTACTTATATTATTTTAGAACCACGGGGGAGGTTAACAACATGTTTTATGTATTGGTAGGAAACCCAATAAAACATTGTAGCACACGTTTGGTCTGAGGCAGTTTTTTTTAATTTTTAATGTGATTTGTATGGGGCATTTCCTGGCCAATGTTTACACTGGTAGAACAATAAAGTGTGTTTTATTTAATCAGGATACAAAGTGTGTAACTATCATGATACAAATAGTGTACATTTATCTCCCATAGGATGCCGTTTAATGGTAATGTCACACATTGGTACTATTACTGCAACAGTGCCGGTGTCATCTACTTGTTTATCATGAGGAAGTCGGGGTGAGTACATTTTTTTTTAGACTGCTGGGACTACATTCTCATGTTGGACAGGATTTAAGCCACTTTCTCTATCTGTTGTTACAAACATTATTATTGTTAGATTTAGACTGCTGGGACTACATTCTCATGTTGGACAGGATTTAAGCCACTTTCTCTATCTGTTGTTACAAACATTATTATTGTTAGATTTAGACTGCTGGGACTACATTCTCATGTTGGACAGAATTTAAGCCACTTTCTCTATCTGTTGTTACAAACATTATTATTGTTAGATTTAGACTGCTGGGACTACATTCTCATGTTGGACAGGATTTAAGCCACTTTCTCTATCTGTTGTTACAAACATTATTATTGTTAGATTTAGACCAGTGGTTCCCAAAGTGGTCCCTACGGACCCCCAGGGGTCCCTGGCATCATTCAGGGGGGTCCGCGGAAAATTAAAATTCATTTGGGGGTCCCTGAATAACTTTAGGGGGTCCGCGAAAGGTTTAATGTAAAATTATGATATATTTTTATTATTTTGGAAATAAAATAAAAAAATCATTTAATAAACTAGTAGTGCACACCAATTAACTTAATAACAAGCATTGCACGGTGTGAGACAGATGGTCGAATTTAGTTATATGTTATGCTGATACAAAGTATATAAACTAATTTTCTCAGTCTTAGAAAAAAAAAGATAAGGAATGTACGTTTTTTTTCAAAAAGTTTAAGAAAAATAATAGAAAATACCGTCACTGCAAAACTCATAGGTACAACATCTAAGCGAGATGATGATGGACTGATTGCTGCTTCTTATAACATTTCTTTATTGATTTCAAGGTCCAGAAAGCTGCATACTATTGGTGAAGAACTTATTTAACCAACTATAAGTGAGATAATACACATTGTGTTAGACACACCAGCTTTCGACATTATTAAAATAATTCCACAATGCAATAATACAGAACAAAGAAGGATTGACGAACTTCTGAATTTTCTATACAGCTTGACGAGTCCACTATACCAGGAAACGAAGCTTTACCTTTAGCTTATGTAAGATTTGTAAAAGAAGAAAAATTTTTGTCAAGAATTGTTATTTGCTAAATGTTTGGAAACAAAAGATGAAACGTTATTTACCGAATTAAAAAGATTGTTCAATGTAAAAGCTTTACCCTTGACTAATACCATTTCTGTTGCTACTGACTGTGCTCCAGCAATGGTAGAAAGATAAAGAGGCTGTCTGGCATACTTAAAACAACCTGCACCAAATGTATTTTCAGTGCATTGTGTCAATCATTGACATCATATGGTCGCAAAAAGTCTTAGGGAACATTTGTATATATCACTATATTATTTCATTAAAGCAGTTAATAAAATCAGAAGGAATGTCTAAAATTAGATATTGTTTTCTCAACTTTGTTTGAAAAATGACGAAGACTACAATCGTTCACTACTTCACACAGTAGTGCGTTGATTATCTAAGGTTGCATGTTTAAGTCGATTATTTGCGCTCTTTGATTTAGTGTTGGAATTCATGGAAAGCAAAGACAATGATTTGCGACACAATTTAACATAGCCTTTATGAGTGATTCATTTGACAAATTTAACGAAACTAATTTGAACCTACAAGGTGACAAATTAATTTAATTAAAACTAAAAGCGTAATGTCTGAGTTTGTGGCTAAACTTTTTCTGTGCAAACAAAACTTGGAAAAATTATAATGTTTTCAGATTCGAAATATTTCACATTTGCAAAGTAAAGTTGAAGATCAGCTTGCTTACTGTTGACACTTAACGGTTCTTCATGTAGACCTGAACCAAAGATTTGAAGACATTCTTCACTTGGAATCCGTACTAATACAGGAGCAGCTTATTGAAATATTTAGAAAAGAGGAATTTCAACCAATCTTTAAACAAGGGTACCACAAATTCTGGTTACAAAAACAGATCCCAATTTTATATCCTGCATTATGGGTTATTGTACAGAAGTTGTTGACTGCTTTTCCGTCTTATTATTTGGTAGAACGTTGATTGAGTGCCGTTATGAACCTCATCACACACACACACACACACACACGCTCACGCACACACAGCAGAAACCGACAAGAAATTGGTGCTCGTGGGAATTTGCAGTCACTACTCACAAACATTGAGCTGGACATAAATACAATCATTTCTTCTCATCAAGTTCATAGGAGTCATTATTTTTTCATTTTAAACGAAAATTATAATTTCAATAAATACTTTTTCAACATAATTTTTTTTTTAATTTACACTTTTCAAACCATGCATTTATGCGCTTTTTCACTTGGGGGTCCGTGGGCAAGTTTTGACTATAAAAGGGGTCCATGGGTCAAAAATGTTTGGGAACCACTGAATTAGACTAACCTGTTGCCAGTTGGCAATGATGAACCTTATACTGTCTCGTTGTTAGAAATGTATATATGCTAATGTTTTGATGTTTATGTTTTGATGTTTGAATTTATTAAAACCAGTGTCCATTCAAGCTTCCAATTTAGTAATTTTATTATTACCTGACACAGAACTAACTACAACTACGTTGGGTCAAATTCTGTGACGTGTCAGCCTAACTGGGTCATGTCCTACAGTGTGCCTGCTAATGAACAAATTTCGGTGCTTGAGGTAATTGTTATGTACGACGTAACGTTTATATCTCAGGTCATTGTTCTATCTGATGTCATTGTTATATATGATGTCATTGTTATATCTGATGTCATTGTTATGTCTGATGTAATTGTTATATCTGATGTCATTGTTATGTCTGATGTAATTGTTATATCTGATGGCATTGCTATATCTGATGTCATTGTTATATCTAATGTCATTGTTATATCTGATGTCATTGTTATATCTGAGGTCATTTGACATATCTGAGGTCATTTGGCATATCTGATGTCATTGTTATATCTGATGTCATTGTTATATCTGATGTCATTGTTATATCTGATGTCATTGTTATGTATTAGGTAAGTGTTATTTCTGATGTCATTGTTATATCTGATGTCATTGTTATATCTGATGTCATTGTTATATCTGATGTCATTGTTATATCTGATGTCATTGTTATATTTGATGTCATTGTTATATCTGAGGCCATTTGTTATATCTATGATGTCAGTGTTATGTATTAGTTAAGTGTCATATCTGATGGCATGTGTATGTCTCAGGTAAGCGTTATGTGTCCATGCGATAAGATGACCATACATGTGTAATCTATCCTTTAAAAAAAATAATAATTTGCTCTCTACGTTTCCTTCAAGGATGATATATACGGAGCCTTCACCCTCGACTCCACGGTCCTGAGTATCAGCGACTGTGACAGCGCCGTGGTCAAGATGCTGGAGGTCCCCTCCATGGACATCGCCTCGGTGCTGGATCTGCAGGACGGCTCGCGGCCTTTGTTTACCGGCCAGAAGTGTGCGGTGCCGTCTCTAGGACTTCGACTGGAGCCCTAGCGCAATCAGCCAGTCAGCTGGACAGCTGGGCACCAGGATAGCTGGACACCAGGATACACCAGGATAGCTGGACACCAGGATAGCTGGACGATGTAAACAACCATACAGTGTTGTTATTTGTGTGTGTCATATGTTGCTAATATTATTAATTGTTTTCTTTTTCAATGCTGGTGACGTAGTCTGTATAGAATCGATACTGTTAGCTGTGTACTTTTCAATGCTGGTGACGGAGTCTTGTATAGTATCGATACTGTTAGCTGTGTACTTTTCAATGCTGTGACGGAGTCTTGTATAGACTCGATACTGGTAGTTGTGTACTTTTAATGCTGGTGACGGAGCCTGTACAGAATCGATACTGTTAGCTGTGTACTTTTTCAATGCTGGTGACGGAGCCTGTATAGAATCGATACTGTTAGCTGTGTACTTTTTCAATGCTGGTGACGGAGCCTGTATAGAATCGATACTGTTAGCTGTGTACTTTTTCAATGCTGGTGACGGAGTCTGTATATAATCGATACTGTTAGCTGTGTACTTTTCTTTTTTGAATGCAGGTGGCTGACGTTTGTGCAATAAGAAATAAAACTTATTTGAATGAGAATCATATCGTTAATAGACTTTATTCAAAGACTGTTATAGCCACTTTATCACACAGGGATAAACAAAGGAGCTAGCTAGACACACTAGAAGACACACACACACACAAAGTAAAATTATATATATATAGAGATGATAGCATCGGCTTACAAAGCTGTCTGTGTAGAGGGGAAGGAGGGAGGGGGTCTCCCACCGAATGTTGGGGGCATGAGGGGGCTGCCTCTTCAAAAAATTTCGGCCCATGGAAAATCATAATTCCCGCTCCGCAGAACTAGTCCGGGGAGGTGGGGGGAGGGGTTAAGGGACATACATCGTATTCACCCCAGGCCCACCGACAGAAATTTCGGTTCCCTGGGCAGGGCTTCACGGCCCCCCCCCGTGCTATAATATTTTCAAAAGTCGATTGGCCAACTCAGTCCGGGCCCCTAAAACTCGCCGGGCCCCCTGGGCATTTGCTCCCTCCATCCCCCCTCTCTCGGCGGGTCTGATCCACCCTATAGATAGATTGATTAGTATAAAATAAAGAAAATGTTGGACTTGTGTATTCATTAACTAACAATTCGTCATTCAACAACCACAACAAAAAAAAACCCACTAAAACAACACAAGGTGCCATTGAAACACGCCCCTGCTTGCCACCGCCCACACAACCTCTGGTTCCCCTCCCCCTCCCCCACCGACTTTGCTATTTCGTCTTCGTTTCAATATTACTGCGTCATTTCCCACGCCAGGGTTGGCCAGTTCAAAGATGGCCGTCATTTTCTAAAGCAGCAGTCAAGTGAATCCGCCCTCTGGTACATTTCGACCATTCATTCAATCGCCTAACTTCCAGCACACCATTAGGTCAAATTTATTTCAACACACACCAGATCAAACACAACTCGATCAGATTCAACCCACCCACATTCGTGTATAGCTGAACAGCAGGGTAAATGACACAGCGATTTCGGCGAAACATATCTTTGAATGGCCAGGTACTAAGTCCCTGTTTATATCGTTCAGTGAGTGCGAGTTGGCCTGATTGTATCAATGCAAAACAAAAAACAGCCTAATCCCCCACTAGTTACTCCAATACAGGCGTAGCTGAGGGGGAGGGGGTACATATGTCCCCGGGCGTTACTCACAATGGGGCGCCAAATTTATATTTTACATATAATATTATATGATTTTTTCGAATGAGGGGGGGGAGCGCTAAAAATGTATTAAAAAGGTGTTGTGCCCCGGGCGCGAGTTAAGCTCGTTACGGGCCTTCGCATATGATACCTGCACAGGGCCCCGGGCAACGTTCCCATCTCGGTTGTTGTTATTTTTCGTGCGCGTAGGGTTTCAGGTAGAGAATTTCAGAGATTTCTTCAGGGCCGTCTTATAGCCCCCCCCCCCTAGGAAAGCAAAGTCTTTGGTACCCCTCAAAGAACTAACATACAGACAATTAGCAGAGCAGGGCTTAAGCTTGAAGAAGACCCTGTATTTTAAGGAGGCGGGATAGGTTAAAGTTCTTGTCGAGGCCCCCTATAGCGTCAGATTTTACACGAATTAGTCATAGAAAGGGGGGCCCTAAATCTGTGGGGGTCCCAAGCAGTAGCCCACTATGCCTATCCATAAAAACGTCTGTGATTACTATGGGGACTTGTCTAGGTAAACTTGTTTTCTTCGGGTGTGGCACTTGAATTCTATTGAACCCGCCCCCCTTCATGACTAGGGCAAGGATGCTTATAGAATGACCACAAATGACCCAATGATAGATTCAGGCTCCACAAATGACCCAATGATAGATTCAGGCTCCACAAATGATCAAGAAACGAAGCCTATACAACCCAACCCTCACACAACACAGATTGATTCTATTGTGAACAATATTTCAAGCACTGCAATACTTCTGTACAAAACAGCAATTTTTCTTTTCTTAACAGCCACAAATAAAAATAAAAAAAATGAAACCAGAGAGATACAAAATTTTATACATTTTATTGACAGAGATTTAAAAATATTCAAGGCACAATGTTTGATTTTTTAAAAACAATAATAACATAAGTACAAATGTTTGCTTTAAAAAGAAGAATAATAAAAACAAAACTTGCAAATGAAAAGAGTCAATATGTTTACAAATCAGTGAAAACAACGGGAAACATTGAAACCAGATATAAACAAAACATTTTAATATATATGTGGCATTTATATCATGTTATTAAAAGTGGAATTTATAAAACATATTTATATACATCCAGAAAAAAAAGGATTTTTTTTGTGTGTATGTTTAGCGCCAATGAGATGATTTCATTAATCATTTATGTCAGCCATGATAATATGTCAAAATATTATCACAAATTTATATATATAATATATACATGTGTATGTAAATGTATAGAGAACAATATCATTGTACAACATTGAAAAATTAGTTATCAGATCAGTGAAGTCCCTGTAAGGATGAGATCTTTACCTCTCAGATCCTATAAAACCACTAATAGGAAGTTATTTTTAGAAGTGCCCTTCTATCATCCCCGCCATGGCCGACAGTGAAATAAGAGGGCCCCCCCCACTGGGGGATATAGAGAGAACTTTCACCGTCACCTGAAAAAAAGAATCCCTTCGGTTCTCACCAGATGGCACCATTGGGTCAACCATCTACACCACTTTACATCCTGTCCTCTCTAATAAAACAAACATTTAAGAAAATATTAAAAAATCGTATCATCAATTTGTTGAATAAAACGTCTATTGTACAACATCATACATTCAGCTTCGAAACAATAAAAATAAGAGTCGAAGTTCTCCCCAAGTCCTTCTGTATTATTATCCTTAGTGCATAATCCATTTAGCTTAATTTATTACAAATATCATTCTGATATCATCCACAATTTGACAGTTCTCTTATTTTGCCTTCAATAATTCCTCTGTGTACACACAACAGTTAACTTAAAGAACAACATCTGGCAGACAAAACAATGACAGTAAAATAGTCATTTAAAAAGTTCAAGTACATTATATAAAACGCTCTACAATACATTATAAAAAAAAAAAAAAGATAAAATTTTTCCATTTTGTTTAAATCAGTTTTTTTGAATGCAGTAAAGTCAATAGACTTGAAAAATGTGAACAGATTAATGTAGGTAAATATATATAAAATATACATGTAAAATACACATATAAAATATAAATATACATATATAATGGACTAGGCAGGTGAAACCAAATAAGATTCAAACAAAATGGAAACATTTTTCTTAATAATAAAATTTGTAAAAAAAATATGGCAAAAAAAAAATCATTATAAAAACCCCCCCACTAATATGTGAACTAAGACACTGTACTTTAAAGTTCAGCTATAAGCCAAGAAGTAATAGAAAAAAAATAGTTTACTTCGTATGTACATAGAGGAAATTTGCAGGGTAAGAACTCTGTAACATATTGTACCAAAATTTTACTCTTAACGCCCAACAGACGGCATACAATAATATGTGACTCTGGTGATCCATGAAGTCAAACCATGAAAAATAATATTTTTTTTTATATTTTTTTATTACAAATATAATATTTTTATAAAAAAATGCTTTCTAAATACTTTTTACTAAAAAATAATTATTTATTTTTTATTTAGCTACAATTTCTCGTAAATAAAAAAACGCTATCAGGTGACCTGGCAAACGCCATTTTGATTTGTTTACGTTTAGTCAGTAATTTCGACTACACTAAAATGGACTCAGATTCCGATTATATTGAAGAAAATGAACTTGATTCTAGTGATGAAGATGAAACTTGGGAACTTATTACATCTTCGGATGACTCTGATGCTGAAAATATTAGTATTAATTCAAGTTTCAACACTCCTAACTCAGATGTGTAAGTATTGAACCAACATGCTTTGAGTTTGTTTGACTATGATCGCAAAGCTGTTTATTTATTTATTCATTTATTTTTTCTTTAGAACTTATTATGTGGGAACGGTTATAAAATAAAGAAAAAATCTAAACATTTATATTCTATTATATAAAGGTTTATATATAAATATTATTTATTTAGTACTCTGCTGCTTGCAGTACTGTTTTATTTTTGTATTATTGCCAATCAGCTGATGCTTGTAAACACAAAACTTTTGTCAAAAGACTAAATTTTATATAATAATTACAAATCTGTATTGATAATTTTTTTTATCATGATAAAATAATTAATTGTAGCTCTATAAATAAGCTGATATTTTTTATTTTTTTTTTTTAATTGATGCTTTTCTTTACACATTTATTTTTATCCCACAGATCATATGGTTATGTTACAAATGACACATATCCAGAACCACCAAAGAATTTTCTACCTGAGAGGGATCCAGGCATTCAACTCGAAGGAGCTAAAACTAGGGAAGACATAAGGAAATTCTGCAGTGCAGTGGCATTTTTTAAACTTTATTTTACTTTGGACTTAGTTATTCATATTTGTGACTGTACAAATAGCTATGCCAGACAATATGGACCTACAAAACCTAGTGTTTACCAAGGCTGGTTTGACCTTACACCAGATGAATTCTATAGATTCTGTGGACTTATTATGTATGCTGGACTTGTTCAAGCACCAAACATTGACCGCTTTTGGTCTACTAAATCTTTATATAATGGACTTTGGGCCAGAGCTTTTATGTCTCGTGATAGATTTAAATCTATAATGAGCTTTCTAAAGGTATCTAATCCTCAAACTGAAGACAAATCCAACAAGTTATGTAAAGTATATTTTTTATTTAACTTTATTAGAATGAAATG
Source organism: Bulinus truncatus (assembly GCA_021962125.1). Lineage (NCBI taxonomy): Eukaryota > Metazoa > Mollusca > Gastropoda > Planorbidae > Bulinus > Bulinus truncatus. The sequence continues at coordinate 792,595 of JAGDYQ010000108.1, read as the reverse complement.
TATAAAATTGTTTCAGCCTTACCAACATATATCAATAGATGAAAGAATGATTAGAAACAAAGGTAGATATAGTTTTAGGCAGTACATTAGGGATAAGCCGACTAAGTGGGGAATGAAGTTATGGGTATTAGCTGATTCTCTTTCTGGGTATACTTATGATTTTCATTTATATTTAGGTAAACAGGATAATGGGCCTTTTGGGTTGGCATATGGGGTGGTTATGAAATTAATTAAATCTTTGGCTAAACAGGGTTATAGATTATTTGTCGATAATTTTTATACTAGTGTACAGTTGTTTAAAGATCTATGGGATTTAGGGGTAGGAGCATGTGGAACTATTCTTAGGACAAGGAAAGGTTTTCCCCAATCTTTAAAAAATATAAAAGACTTTGAAAAAAAATCTAAAAGAGGGGATATGAGATGGGTTAGAGAGGGACAGCTATTGACAGTACAGTGGCGGGACAATAAAACTGTTTCGGTTATGTCCACTATGCATATTGCAAATGGATTTGGACCAGTTAAACGACGGACTAAAGTAAATGGAAAATTTGAGGAACTTACAGTTGACCAACCAGCCGTAATCCAGGATTATAATAGATATATGGGGGGTGTAGATAAGAGTGACCAGTTGATTAATAAATATAATGTTCTACGAAAAACTAATAAATATTGGAAAACAATTTTTTTTCATTTACTAGATATAGCTAGGGTTAACTCTTATATTTTGTTCCAGGATTTAAGAAATAAACACAAAGACATTGTAGAATTTAAAAGAGCAGCTAGATATGGGCAGTTAAATTTCACAGAAGAATTAATTCGGGAATTGGGAAATATTGGTCCGTTTGATGCTGTACCTATTGCATCACGACCACCAGTATTTTTTAAGCATGCCATGAATCCAGAATTTATGGATAAACGTGGAAACTGTAGATTGTGCTACAGTACTGAAAAAGTAGTAAGAAAAACAAGTGTAAAGTGTAGGGTATGTGAGGTTTACTTGTGTTTTCAAAAAGATAGAAATTGTCTCTCTCGTTATCATAAACTTGTATAAGAGTTACAGTAATCTTGTAAAATATTTTTAGCAAAGTTATAAAACCATACTGAAATTGAGCTTTGTTGTTATCAATAGACATTAGAATGTTAGTTTTTATAACTTAGATTTATTATCTTTTTGAATTTTTCTTGTTGCAAGGTCAATGTTGATCCAAGCATTTTTTTGGTCCTTTTTCTGTTAAAACACATCATTTTTAGAAATTTTTAAATATCTTTTGTTTCTGAATATAATGTCTTCAAAAATATCCTACACACAGAGAATTGAATGTAGTTTAATAAAATGTAACTTTTATTGAAATGAATCATAATGATTTTTTTTTTCTTTTTTGTGCTTGTGGATTGTTTGATTTATTTTGTTTTTTTTATTTTTTTCATCTAAACTATTTAAAAATTATAAAAAGCTTGCATAATAATATCACTCTAAAACATACATTGTTAAAAAGCCCTTTCATTTTGCTACAAATTGATATAAATTATAATCACATAACTTTTAAAATAAATAAGTTATTATAATTTAATTGAAAGATATCACAGCGAACTGAAAATGTTCAAAAAACGTTCAGTCTGTTGAGAGTTAAGCAGTTATAACACACCATTTTATACACGTCATGAAAATTATTTTAAATTATAACATACATCGCACATCAATTACAAAAAAAAAAAAAAATAAAAAAAAAAACAGACGAGTAACAAAAATATTTTTACAACAGCGGATGATCTAAAAAAAAAAAGAGTAATGTTCACCTATAGCAGTCATTCTGAGTCCTGTCTTCTTTCTTCTTTGTACGACTTATGAATACCAGCACAATGAATTATTAGTTTAACGCTTTCTGCAGATCAGTGATACCCGTAATAATGAAGAAGTGTTCAAATGCATTGTCTGTACCAGGTCAGTTTTGAAAAAAATAATAATCAAGGTCATATACTTTAGAAGCGAAAAAAAACTTTCAAATCTTTTTCGTCTGTTTTTTTTTTTTAATCTTCAGGTTATTCTGTTATGAGATTCCAGCAGCAATCCACAATCATTCTAATTGTTAATTTTACCAACACAAACAAAATGGTTTCTACACAATCACAATGCGAGAAACCACCACTTTATCCCTATCACGATTTTATCCCTATCAATCAAAGCTATGCATTAAACTCAATGCACCAATCACTAATTACTGCAATCATAATCCAAGAATCAATAATTACTGCAATCATAACTGCACCAATCAATAATTACTGCAATCATAACAATGCACCAATAAATAATTACTGCAATCATAATGCGACAATCAATAATTACTGCAATCATAACAATGCACCAATCAATAATTACTGCAATCATAACAATGCACCAATCACTAATTACTGCAATCATAACAACGCAACAATCACTAATTACTGCAATCATAACAATGCACCAATCACTAATTACTGCAATCAACAATCACTAATTATTACTATCATTTCAATCAGCAGATCACTAATTTGTCACAATTATTCAAATGTGCCCAATCACTACTTTTTATTACAATCATGACAGCACATCAATCTACATCTCCAAGCTATGAAATTCACTGCAATATATCAATCACTAATATATTTCTTCACTGCAGTTTATCAACAGTCAATACTTAATTACATTTATTGAAGCAATCACTACTTTATTACATTTTATGGCTTAATTCCATGAAATTACCAAAACTGCAGCTGTTATTTATACAGATCATTGCACATATTCATCAAGTGCGTCTTTTAAAAGCAAAATATATTTGTATAGGTACTGGTCAGACAAATTTGTTTATTCATCCAATTATAAATACAATAAAAGAAAGAGAGTTACCCTGACTTGACCCCCCTACCCCCCCTCCCTCGTCACCAACAGTAAATAGAAATGAGATGAGACTGTCATTTGTCCATAGATATCAGATTGTAGAGAAAAAATGTCCACAACTAAATAGATATCAGATTGTTAAAAAAAAATGTCCATAAATTAAAAAAAAGGTAGATATTAAATTAACATCTAATGGATAAGAAATTTCTTTAACAAATTGGATATCAAACTGTTCAAAAATGTCCATAACAAAATACATCAGATCATGAAAAAAAATGTCCATAACTCTTACATTGTATAAATGTCCATGACAAATAAATAAATCAGGTAGTGTAAAATATGTCACTGTTACTTAACAAATGCATGTCCGCAAAATGAGAAGAGTGCCGATTTGATTCCATATATAAATTAAAACTTACATTAAAAAAATTGTTGAAAAAAATATAAAAAATTTGTTTAAATAACAAAAATAAAAACAGGAGAAAAAAACAAAACCATGTCATATTTAAATTACCATTTAGTATTTAAAACAAATTATGTCAGATTAGTACATGTATCAGGAAAAACCCTGAATATTTACTGGATCGTAAATTGGGAAAAACCCAGAAGAAACTAAAAAAAAATTATTTAGTTTTTATTTAGGCAAGGTCAAAATTATACCGAAAAAAAAACTTGACATGTATAGTGGAGACTGAAATGACAGGCAATGTCACATGACCCATCATACAAAATGTCTTGTTAATAATTATTTATTCTAAAAATAAAATATGTCAAATTTCTTGTTCTTTCAACTCACACATTGGTTTCAGGAGCTTTCTCTAACTGAACGTGGAGTCTGCCTGGATCTTTCTTCGGGAGGTACTGATACTCAGAATCTTTCTTTGAGCTGCAACACCGCAACAAACATTTGAAATTAGCCCCGACGGCAAAAAATTTGGCGTACAGCAAAGCTCCTATTGCTCCACCTGTCAAGGGCCCGAGCCAATAGATCTGAAAATAATAGACAAGAGAGATATATCAACATTAGTTCTGTGGAAGTTTTTTCAAATACTTTCAGTGAGTTCTAGATGGTATGAGAAGTCACTTAATGTACACGGTTGATTTGTTTCATGTATCCAAAAGAAATTCCAGTTTATTATTAGTGAAAATAATAAAATGGTGTATCATAAATGTTTCAGATGAAGCTAAAATAATTTTTTTTAAATGAACAAAATGTGTTCAAATGGAAATAAAATTCATAAAAAAAACATTTGTCTTTATAAAAATAAAAAAAAGATAAAATAAAAAAAAAAAATGTTAATCTGGGTTATAGCCAAACTGGCTTATCGAACAAACAAAAAAATTTGATTTTTATAAGTTTTTTATGAAAAGAAGTAATGCTACTTCCCCCCCCCCTCCGGCCGCCACTGATTTCAATGTTGCTTTTGGGAACTTCACCAGGACTCTATTAAATTCAGAGTACTTGCGAGACTCAAACCCAGGTTCACAGTCCAGCACTTAACACTGCAAAACCAATCCCCCCCCCCCCCATTTCCAGTTAAAATTTAAATAATAAAAAAAAAAAAGAAATTGTTAGGTGAAATGTCCCATGACTAACTTAAATTTCACTTACCCATTGGTGGCTGAAGTCTCCCATCACAACAGCAGGACCCAAAGCACGGGCTGGGTTCATACATCCACCCGAACTGGGAGCCTGACCATAGAGAATGAAATTGTTTAATGACGGAATGTGTAAATAACATAAAAATAATACACTATTACATTTCAATGCAAAGATATTAAGCATATAACACATTATTCAACCGAAAGGCTATTCTGATCAACAAAAAAAAAAATTATTAAAGGGAAAAAAACAAACATGAGTGAACAGACAGGGATTAAAGTAGGCCCCGGGGCCCACAGTTGGAGAAGAAAGAATCGGGATCCCTTTAATGAAAGACAAAGACATGGAAAATAAAGTTCTAAGTGAAGTGAAGAGATAGTAATTCTAAACCTGGCCATACATCAGCTGGTCAACCAGGAAGAAAAAAAAAATATACCAGGGAAATGCATTGTGATAGCTTGTGATTGATACTATTCTCTTATTAAAGATGACGGTGATCATGATATTAAAGCCATGCCATAGGCCTAATTTGATGTTCATTTAAAGTACACTTTCAACTGTCAATATAATATATATATAATAAGAATTGTATATTTATGAATATTATTTACAAAAATTAATAAATAATTTCATTTACTTTTACAAATTTTTATCCATTTTTCTCTCATAATCTTAGACTTAGCCTAAGTTGCCTTAAGTCTTGGGTTAGAAATACTATCTACAAGTTCTCTTTTGTGTAATAGTCCAAATTCAAACAAACCTGCAAATTACTCATTTTTGATTTCTGATACGCAGTGCTGCGAAGTTTCTATCAATAGTAAAAATTAAATTATCAACATAGCTGCACCTACCCCAACTAAAACATTGGCAAATATTGTTAGTCCTATGACGATTGGAATTGAGCCTTTAACGTCGGTCCTTCCTTTGTCGACATGTGCAACAATTACAAACACCAGAAAACCAGAGATCATCATCTCTACAACCAAAGCCTATAAAAAAGCAAAATTCAATGTTAAAAATTTTTAAATCCTGGTAATTTCCAAGCGTACATCTTTAAAATCACACACACACAAAAAAAACAAGAAATAAAAGATGTCAATCAACACAAAAAATGATGACGTAATTCTTTATAGTGTCATTTGCCACTCCCTCTCCCACCTCATCGTCAGATTATTTTTTCTACTTTTGTTAATATGTTCTACTAAATTTTGTGCAATGAGGACCCCGAAACAAATGCGTTAGCCTCTTGAAGTCCCACGCCTTCTCCTAACAACGGCTCTGCATGTTGTATGATAATTAGATTAGGCAGGCCAGATGTAAGGAAGGGGACCCCGTTTAATTTCTCCGGGGCCCATCAATCCCTGCACGACCCCATTTTTTTCCATTGACATAAATAAATATTTATAAGTATTTTTTTTGTATTCAAGTATTATTTTGTTGCATGATTTTGGGAATGTCGGGGGGGGGGGGGAAGGGGGGAGGCAAAGATCTTGGGCTCAAGCCACAAAATGCAACTTATGTGATGTATGTACTTTTCTGAAAGGGGTGGGGGGTGGGGGAAGTAAACTTCTTGGTAAAGAAAAGATTGAGCCAATAGATATTAAATACTTTATATCTATGAAAAAGTCAATAAGTTATAGTACATGTAAAAACAAATTAGTAAAAAAAAATAAATTCGGATATTCCCAATGCCAAAAATAAACTTGTCAGCCATTGGTTCGTTCTTATTTTATTTTTTTTTACAAAAATATGCTGTATCAGCATGACAAAAAAGATTGAAGTGGATTAAGTTCGTCATAGCTGGAGAGAGACTTGCACTCTTTAAAAGTGTAAAGGTGACATTAGGTAAATAAAAGTTTACTTTATAACTCAAAACTGTTTACTAAAGTGTATTGGTTATGACAGAAGTACACAGGTTAAAACAAAATCACCAGAGGCGGATTAAAGGACGGGCGCACCGGCCGCACCACTAGGGCCCCCCCTGAAAGATTAGGGACCCCCCCACATAGCCCAATTTCAAATCCTTTGAAAGTTTTTTTTACAAAAATATGCTGTATCAGCATGACAAAAAGATTGAAGTGGATTAAGTTCGTCATAGCTGGAGAGAGACTTGCACTCTTTAAAAGTGTAAAGGTGACATTAGGTAAATAAAAGTTTACTTTATAACACAAAACTGTTTACTAAAGTGTATTGGTTATGACAGAAGTACACAGGTTAAAACAAAATCACCAGAGGCGGATTAAAGGATGGGCGCACCGGCCGCACCACTAGGGCCCCCCTGAAAGTTTAGGGACCCCCCCACATAGCCCAATTTCAAATCCTTTGAAAGTTCTCTCTCTCTCTCTCTTTTTAAAGGCATTAACATTTTCCCCTCTGCGGCCGGGGCCCCGACTGATACAAGTCCGGAGGAGGGGGGGGAGGGAAACCAACCATTCAAATATTTTTTTTTATTCTTTTAAATATCTGTTATCGTAAGTACATACTTTGTGTTACCTGATGACGTCAATGACAGATAATTTTAATGTCATTTAAGAGTGGAAGGGGGTGGGGGTTGGGGGTTGGGTAGAGAGAGAGAGAGAGAGAAAAGAGGAACAGGTGGAGGAATAGTTGCACGAACTTAATGAGGAATTCAATCAATACCATTACAACGGTACGCGCCAGACCGGTAACAGCTGATTCCCCTGGCCTTGTATGGCACACGTCCTGGTCACACAGGACCGAGCCGGTTCTAGACAGACCAGGGCCTCGTATCAGGTGTTTGAACTGAGTAAAAAACAGTTTCCGAGTGTCACCTTGTGCCGTAGTCGGGTAATTGGCAAGTGCGTCATGAACAGGTCACGTGACTCATGGTGTGTGTGTGTGGGGGGTGGGTGGGGGGCATGGGGGTGTTGGTAATTTAGCGGACACGTCTTGTTACATCAGTCACGAATTTAGATAAACGGTTTGATCGAGAGGGTGAAATAAGGCTATTTTTATGAGAATACTGCAAGACTGACAGACCTATTAGATAGACAGATAGATATACCGATAGCTAGACAGAGAGAAATAGAGATATCGATATAAAAGAGAAAATGACAGCTATGTAGAATTAGATAGATAGATAGATAGCTAAATAGCTAGGTAGATAGATAGATAGATAGACCAAACGATAACAGGCCATGTATAAATGTACATACATAGATAAACACATCGATTGACAGATAGGCTTCAGAGAGACTTTCACATTATGTGCAGATTATGTATGTTAAACAAGAACACTTCCAATTATTACACAAAGTATCTGATTCATTTCTCAAATGGGCAAGTCGCAGCCCCCCCTCCCCTTTCTGTACACAAAGAGTGACTTTGAACAGTACAAGATAAGGACACACATTTCAATAATAATCCCCTCCCTTCCCCATTCTGTGTGTGTGTGTGTGTCCCGTAGTGTCGCACCACTTTTACGTACCACTAAGTCAAATTTTAGACTTAAAGTAAACTAGGTTAGAGAGTGGAAATTAATATTTGGATGCATTATTTATGTGGAAAGAGTTGGGAGCAGGATTTTTAGCTCTTTTTTTATGTTTGTTTAATATTTTGGTGTGTTTAATATATATATATATATATATATATATATATATATATATATATATACAGTGGATTCCGCTTAATTGGGACACCGCTTAATTGGGACAGCCGCTTATTTGGGACACATCTCAAAGAAACCAAACCAAGAAGCCAATAGTAAATGTGTATGTTTAATTGGGACAGCCTTATATATATTAATAGGAATTATTCTGTGACTTCAACCTTACCTGTGAACTGCCAACTCCTGCAGGAGGGGTGATAACTCCCAACGTCCCAGTCATGTTCGGATGTATTAGCTCCCTTAGTAACATCGAGCCGGTTATGGCCCCACAACTCTGGAAGGTGATGTAACATATTGCCCTGAAGGTGGAGCATATGACAGCGGTATAGTACATTCTTCAAAATCACTCAAGCGTAGGGGGTGGGGGGCTGGCGGGGGGTGTTAAATCTTTAAAGTAATCTCAAGTCATTCCACATTTTGTCCTCTAGTTATACTATATCGTACATTGTGTAACAAAGGAAGGGCTTGGCTTTTAAGGATGTCCTTATTTCTACAATACAAATACATTTTGAAATGTTGTAGCGATATCTTTACGTTGTAATTTTCTTTTTTAAGAATTTAAGTAAAATAAAAACAAAAACAGAAAAATACACATTTCTCAGTTCGAAAAAAAAAAAAAATCTTGCCAAAGCCTTTAATAGAAACTTAGTTTTCGCACTCCCATAATTTTTTTTTTAAAGTAGGTTAGTCCTTCCTTAACTTTGATACTTGACTTAGCATCGTTAGCGACAAATAATAGTATGGAATATGAATTAATCGTGATGAAGTGGTTTTAGGGTTACAGTGGCCTAAGGCCTCTTAACAAAAAAGGGCCCCCACTAATGAGGCTAGCAAATGGACCGAACAACACAAGTACGAGATTTAAACTGTTAAACGAGGGCCGATTGTAGCTCAGGGGGCCCAAGCCTTATGGTTATTACAGGCCTGGGCCTCTGTAATCGATCTGTTGGGCCTCTGTAATCCATATGTTGAGACCTGCTGGGTCTTAGGACCGTTCTTACTGTAGTGTATATTTTGAAATGACGGGCACCCCCCCCCCAGCCATGATTCATCCGTTAAGACCGGACTCAAATTAGGTACTGTTTCACAAATTTGATTTTACCTACGTATTTTCTCTGGGAAAAAGTATTTTATTCGATTCAAACTTGCCCAAACACGCTCCAACACTCTCCACATGTATACAGTGGGTCGGGTCATGTAGTCCCCGGCCCACGGCAAGCATGATCTATTTTTAGTTCAAGCTGGCCGAGGGTGGACCCGGCGTAGACCCTCCCCCCACACCCCCCCCCCTCACGCACACCCACACACAACACACCGACGCACGTAGGACCCGCCCTGCCCCTGCCCCCCCCCTACCTACCTCATGAGGCTGATCTGTCGGAGCACGGCGAGACCAACGGTCACAGCCGGGTTGACGTGACCTCCACTGACGTTGGCCAGGGAGCTGATGAGGACGCCGAGGAAGATGCCCCCGCCCAGGGCGTTCTGTGGAAGGGGGGGGGGAATAAAATAGAGGCGTCAGTAAGGTGAATATGTTATACATAAAGAGTCATTGAAGTGAAAACGTAAGACAAAAAGAGTCACTGAAATTAAAATGTCATACATAGGCGTCGTATAAAGAAGAGTCACTGAAATTAAAATGTCATACATAGGCGTCGTATAAAGAAGAGTCACTGAAATTAAAATGTCATACATAGGCGTCGTATAAAGAAGAGTCACTGAAATTAAAATGTCATACATAGGCGTCGTATAAAGAAGAGTCACTGAAATTAAAATGTCATACATAGGCGTCGTATAAAGAGTCCCTGAAATTAAAATGTCATACACAGGCGTCGTATAAAGAGTCACTGAAATTAAAACGTCATACATAGGCGTCGTATAAAGAGTCACTGAAATTAAAATGTCATACATAGGCGTCGTATAAAAGAGTCACTGAAATTAAAATGTCATACATATGCGACGTATAAAGAGTCTCTGAAATTAAAATGCCATACACAGGCGTCGTATAAAGAGTCACTGAAATTAAAATGTCATACATAGGCGTCATATAAAGAGTCACTGAAATGAGGATATTATTACAAAGAGACATAAAGGTGGTTAATACCACAAATGTTGTTATCAAACGGTGAACGTTACATAAAATTAATGCATTGTCAGCATATAAACTGAAATCTCGATCAATTGAACCATTTAACACAACCAAATATTAGTTAAATCACTTCGTAAACTGTCTTAATATAAAATGTCATTACATTGCAATATTTTACAGGGAAGGTCATTCCATGGCTAAAATCTTTCAAAATTGTTAACAAAATTTTTTTTTATTGTTTAATACAAGCGACATGATCACTATATTGTTACAATTCCATCACCTCATGTGTTCTAAATATAGATTAGTATTGTATTTCAGTTGAACTTTATATAAAAAAAAATATTTTAGTCAATGTCACTTGTACTGACATCATCAAATTGTCATGTGTACTGACATCCTCATAATGTCATGTCATTGGGCATTCCCCTCTTGACATTTAGTGAAACATTTAAATGTCCTTAGAATGGAACCTTTAACATTACGATTTATGTTCCTCTTTTTAAATGGAATAAGTCTTTTTCTCATTCACAATGCTAATATTGTTCTTTCTCAATCTATTGCGCCCGATCATTTGTAAATAGGCCTTCATATAAATATAAGGACAATTTTAATTCATGTAATGGAGACATCAGTTAGATCCATTCTTAGGTATTTTTTTGGGCGCTCTTTTTAGCATAAGATTTAAAAGGGATTAATAGTGAAGGGGGGGGGGGCCTTGGCTACTGAAGCCCATGTGCTGTTGCTTAGTTCTCCTGTGGCCCTGTTCAGTGATCTAGTCATCAATACTGAATACTGAAGTAGATATATACGTTAAAATAAAGTCTATTACTTTCATGTGTTACTATGTGAGTTCCCCCCCCCCCCTCAGTAATTCTATCAGTATAGTTTATGAATCATTGAATGACGTAACATAAAGGTCGGGGTTTTTTAGTTTTATTACGTTTCTTTAGCTTCATTCGCTAAAATTTTCATCTGCTCGGGAAAAATATGAACGTAATGCGAGGTATCCAATGAATACCAACATAACACATATATGTATATATATATATTTATACTGTATTGTAAACATTGATGGTAAAGATAAATTCATTCTGGGTGAAGGTGAAGCGTGGACTTTATTAAATAAACTAAATTTAATTTTAAAAAAATAATAAAGTTTCTTTTTGGCAAAATATAATTAAATTTACACTGAGGCGATTAAAGGTTGGTTTGAGCCCCGGGGGCTAGGGAAAAACAAAAACAATAACCTGCCCCTTAATTAAAGAAGAAGGGGGTGGGGGGTAGCATGCATAAAATATATTACGCATACACATTAAAGGTGTTATAATAATAATAATAATAAGATGGTTAGAGGAGGTGGAGAAAGACCTTAAAGCCAAAGAAGTGAGAGAGTGGAGGAAGAAGACCATGGATCGGGACAAGTGGAGAAGAGTAGTATGGCAGGCCACGGCCCTAAATGGGCTGTAGAGCACAAAAGGAAGAATAATAATAGGATTTTTGAAATTAACCATTTTATTAATGCACAAACAAAAACAAAGAAACGTGTTCTCTTTAGACAAGTAAAGTGTAAAGGGGGCTTTGTACGCCCCTCCAAAGTCGGGGAACAGGGAGTGCGCCCTCAGATGAGCCCTATTCTGGCTGTATAAATAGTAAGTTAGGATGGCGTATTACAAGTTTCATCGACACATCATACATGTTTGATCTGGCTGTTGTTATTGTATTGTGTTACTGGTATGTGGCAGTGGCGTAGCGAGAGTGGGCAAGGGGGCGCCAAATGATATTTTTTACAAATGTATTTATTTATATGATTTTCGAATGGAGGGGGGGGGGCTTAAAAGGTATTGTGCCACGGGCGCGAGTTAAGCTCGCTACGCCACTGGTATATGGTTTACCAAAATAAAGCTTAAAACCATTTCTTGTGTTTGGAAATGTAGTTTGACATTTTATAATATCGTTAAGAAGTCAAGAAAGGCACATGGTTGCCAATATTCGTGTATTGATAGTGCACTGTTATGACTGTATCTGATGAGTCAATTTAAAAGAGGTATACATCTCTACTAACTCACCTGCAACAAAGGCGGACTAGGAGCGTCGGGCATATGGAGGCCCATCCCTATGGCGAAAAAGCACAGCAGGAGACACCCTACAAACTCTGCCAAGCACGCTCGCCAAAAAGAGATGGAAGTGACGTCATCAATTTCTGCGTTCAAGATTGTCAAACACCAGTGAAATCTCCTGATGAACCTCACGAAGCTCGAGTCGGTCCTCTTGATGCTCCCCGCGTCGGACGTCATGGTCATCTTCTCCAACAGAAGCGGCCGGTCGAATTCCATGTCCAGCTTGTAAGGCTTGTCGCCGTTCGTTATGACCGGGGTCTTTGCCGGGGGCCTGGTTTCCGCCGGGGGCTCCTTTTCGGGGGTCCCCTGCTCGGGAAACACCTCCCTGACGCTGATCCTCTTCTCGATCTTGGGCCTGTGGATGGTGAAGGGGTCGTTGGGGTCGTAGTTGGCCCTGTTGATGACGCTGACGCTCTGGACGGTGTCCCCGTTGTTCCAGAGGAGCTCGTCTAGGTCGTCGCCGGACCCATCGTCGTTCCGCTTCTTGTGGTGGTGCTGGTGCTGGTGGTGGGTCATGGTGGTGTCCACAGTCAATCAAATTACAGCGACAGCGACGACGACAGCAGTACAGAAACTTACCGTTTGTGTGGGAGGGAGAAAAAAAAAACAACAGAAATATAACAACGGCTGATGTTGTTTTGTGTTCAGAAATCCCGTTAAACACTTTATGAAATAGTCACTATTTTGGTACCTTTTTTTTAAAAAAAAGAAAACCTGTTTATATCATGAAATTTGGTCACAGCGGTTATTTTAGTGAATCCAACAAATTGAACACAAAGAGAAATGTACCACTATTTTGAAAAAAAAAGTAAACACTCATACTATTTTAATTCACAGTACTGTTCAACAGCGGTATAGCGAGGATTCTGGTTTGACACACTCGCAAACACAAAACACAGGGCGAGACCGCGTGGCGTTTGTAGTCCCTTTTTGACTGAAATTTGACAACGGTGTCCTTATATACCTGTACACGTCATAACAGGGTAAATGGCAACGCAGGGAGAGGCTGAGGGGGTGGGGGGATCGTTTGCTCCATTTAATCTTGTTCGCTTAAACGGAACGAGCGAGTGGAAAGAAAGAATGTCCCAACATGTCTCGGGCTCTGAATGTTAAAGTAGTATAGACGGTTATTGGGTCAGGTGTGAGACGATGTTGTTGCAAAGTGAGTGGAAAAAAGAAATCGGGGAATTATTTTTGAAGTATGCACCGGATAGGACCAGTTGAGCTTGAAACGTCACAAAACAGCGATCTAAAAATAGCATTCCCTTTATGTTTTACCGGTTTATTAAAACGAAATAGAACTTCGAAATACGGTTCATTTTAATAGCTGATTCTCTACATATTAGATTAAATGAAATGTTTGTAATGATACGTACTTTTTAAATAATGGCGGGGTTTTTGTATTTACGAGAATTATGTTAATTTATGGCACCATTCTATGTTTTTAACTCATATATTATGTAAAGACTATGTTTACAATTTCATTGCGCCAGTAGAATTCCGCGATGCCTGATTATACTAAACAGTCGTTCACATATTATATAACGCAAAAATGTAAATTTTTTACCCCCCCCCCAAGCCATATAACATTATGTAACACTTGTGTGATATAACAATATAACAAAAAGATAACAAATTAGCATCCACCCCCACTCCCCCTTCGGTGTTATATAATATGTGAACGACCCCCTAAGGTCAAGGGACATTTTTTTTTTTAATTGAAACGGCAATGTTCGGAGAAGATAACATTTTAGGTTACGTCTTAATTAATTTATCCATTCTTGGGGGGGGGGGGCTCAAAAGCAGGGACGTAGTGAGCTTAACTCGCGCCCGGGTCATAATACCTTTTTAACGCCCCCCTCCTTCATTAAAAAAACCATATAATTTATATGTAAAGTATACCATTCGGCGCCCCTTTGTGAGTAGCGCCCGCCCAATCACCACGCCACTGCTCATAAGTCTCAGTCGCACTCGGGGTCTGGCATTGCTTTCTACGCCCCTGAATACGATAATATTTATTGTTGGGAGCTTGTGCTTGATTACAAAATTAACTACCCTTTGTAGGTTTGAGTAAGTAACTTAAAACATTATATTATGTTCGATATGGATGTCGGGGTTTGTTTCTAGATTGTACCAGATTGTTCCTGATTGTTTACAACGCTGAATCACGCTAGTACCTGAATGACGTAAATAACGGACGAACGGTTGACCAGACGTGTTACGTACTTGTTTGGCAAGGGTCAGAGTCACAATCTCACTTACGTATTACCACAGCGTTTCCGGTCCGTATCAACAGGGAGACACTATTACCACTATAGGCTACGACGGGAATAAAGAAGGTAAAATCCAATGACGTCATTTGCCTTTAATGTGTTGTCATGCGGAAATAAAGGATGGCTGACGAAAATGGAGACAGCGGAAGGTCATGAGTCATGGGGAAGACAAAAACATGTTTTTTTTTTTTAACTCAGCAAAAAATATTTTTAAACCACAGATTAAAAAAAAAACAGATTTTTTTTTTTTACCAAACTGAAATAATATAAATTTTGCAATAATATTGAACATTTCATTAATGAAATAAATTGTGATAAAATATCTAGTTATTATTATTTTTTTTTGTTGGCGGCTTTCATCAGGAGGCAGAGTGGACGCATGCCTGAGGCCCCAGCACGTAAAGGGCCCTTGGACGGCTCAAATTTGTGAATACATTATTCTCTTTTTGGTGCAAGGGACCAAATTTTCGACCGACCTTCCCTCGCCACTTGCTTTATATATTGGGTGGTTGGTGTGGTAGAGATTATGGGTACTATCATCGTGAGGGTATCGTAAGCTGAGGGCTCAAATGCTAATTGTGTTTTTTTTTGTGTGGGTCGCTTTAAGACATATACTTTTGCAGGGTCGGATATGGTGGGGGGCAGCGGCCCCGGGGGTTGGGGGGGGGCTGTTACTGTAATGATGTGTACACAGCAGCAGTATGGTATCCAGGCTCTGGACTAAATGCCCACAGTGTATGTCTTATAAGTTAAACGCATACACCAGTGACTAGTGTATGTGTTATATGTGTGTTTGTAAAAGAGTGTAAAGCCTATATGTGGGTAGATAATGATAAATATAAAAAAAAAAGATAAGTTCACAGAATAAAATCTACTTAACCGTGTTAGTAATGGGTGGGGTGGGGGAGGGGGAAGCTAGATTGTTTTTGTTTCCCTATCTCCCTCCTATCAAAATTACTCCAGGTATTTTGTTTCCAACATTCAGTTTCTCTGCAGGATGGCTATTATGAACTCTGAAACAAGCGGCGGTAACTCTAAACGTATCCAAACAAAAGACTGAGAATTGTTGTCCCCTGTTTGACCCAGACATTGCTATATAAGTGCCCAACAAGTATGTGAAAGCTAGACAACAGAGCGGGGACCGGGGGGGGGGGGCGGGTGGAGTAGAATAAACATTTCCTACTAGGGTTGGGAAATATTTACATAAATAAAGTCGTGGAAATACAAGTGTTTTTTTTTTACTTTGTGAAGTGCATACTTTAAATGCTGCTAGTTGCCAACATTTATATGTACATAGTTAAACAGAGAATTAAATATGATTGATATACAATTCAATGTAAGTGCCGACTAGTGTTGTTTTAGTCCCAGGTCATATTTTAGTTTCAGTTTTTATTTCGTTTTTTCTGTAATAATTTTAGTTTTCGTCTAGTTTTAGTCTTGCTTCTAATTTTAGTTTTAGTTCTCGTTGACGAAAAGTCAACATTTTCGTTAACGAAGGTTTTAGTTTTAGTTTTCGTGAACGAAAGCAACACTATATTTTAGTTTCAGTTTTTATTTCGTTTTTTCTGTAATAATTTCAGTTTTCGTCTAGTTTTAGTCTTGCTGCTAATTTAAGTTTTAGTTTTAGTTCTCGTTGACGAAAAGTCAACATTTTCGTCAACGAAGGTTTTAGTTTTAGTTTTCGTCAACGAAAACAACACTAGTGCCGACAAACTAGGACATGTGGATCAGGAAAGTTTATACATGTTTAGCTGGCCCCAGGCACAAATTCTGAGGAATAAGGCATTGTTACATTTAGGAGCTTTAAGCAAAAGGAAAATGGTTTCATGTTCGCTTGCAAGCCGCATAATATTTTCCCACAACTCTCTCCCACAACTCTCTCCCACAACTCCCTCCCACAACTCTCTCCCACAACTCCCTTAGTCTCCCACAACTCTCTCCCACAACTCCCTTACTCTCCCACTATTCTGTCGTTAAAGCCTTTGTGGCCACAGTCTAGTGTTTAGTTTGCTCTCCACAGTCATGGGTCTGACTGCCCCCCCCCCCTAGTCTTTCATTCAAGTTTTTAACTTATTCTAGTCGGTGTTAAGCATCAATTAAAATCGAATAGTCAGACTAATCCCGTTGCCATGTTATTTTTTTTAAAACGTTCTAATTTATTGTCTTCAATAGATGCGAGAAATATACCCATTACGTAAAAAAACTGTTTCATGTGCACACTGAACGAATGACACACACTGATGGCTGATAATATACAAGATGAAACTTGGGATAACTCTAAACAGATTCACTCATTTCATTTCAACAGATCAGAGTTGTTCACGGACTAGTTTAGAAAAATAAAAAAAAAATCAGCACATGAAAGATTTCTTTTTTTTTTTGGACGAACAAATACAAATTTAAACGTCGACAACAGCCCGTGGGTAGTGTGGAATATGGGGGCGGGAGGGGGAGGGAGCGGGCTATTTAGGAGGCTGCCTATGGAACCCCCCCCCCACCTGTCGTGAGCAGAGGCGGATTTAAGGATGAGTGCATCGGACGCGAGCCCAGGGCGCCTTAAATATACAGGGGCCATACAGAGCCTAATTTTAAATCCTTTTGACTTGTTTCACTGAGCCCCCCAGGGGTCCTCAACTGACATAAGTCCCGCCCCTGGTCGTGAGTTTTATTTTGTCAGCCATACAGTATGAGGCTTTCAGTTGGGAGGGGTGTCCTAGTTTTTCCTGTGCCCCGCCCACCCCCAGGTGTACTTATTCCGATGTGCCCCCCCCCCCGAAAACAGCGTCAGCATGGGGGATTTTATCTCATTGAGCGCTGGGCATATAATCTTAAAGCGCGAAATAGTTCTAACTGAACAGCCTTTGATTTCCAATGTTGTTACTTGGGAGGTAAGCCGGGCCCAGACGGGGCCCCGGTAGCTGATTATATTGTCTCCGCCTCTGGCCAGGTAAATGCATCCGCTATAAAGCATTTCGGAGGTCAAAATCTGTTGCCCTTACTGCAGTAACACGTGGTTACTGGGCATCATGTTACGTTATATTTTTTTTTTACATTTACATTTCCACTTGATCTAACTGATTTCCTTCACACAAAACTCAGGTTAATCCAGGTACAGCAATTTGAGGAGATGACGTGGAGGGTGTAGGGAGGAGGGTGCTGTGACAATGTGTGTGTGGGGGGGGGGAGGGGGAGAGGGAAGAGGGTTGGGCAAATACAGATAGGGGACAAGTGACATTACGTGCAGGCAACAGCTGACTGACGGGTTTATGTAAGTATGGATGACCTAGTTCTTTCTGTTCTCTTGTTGGCGCATTGGGAGATTTTTTTAAAAATAGTTTTGTTTGATTATCGGGTAGACCCGATTCCTTTTAAACTTCAAACTATTTCGATGTGTACACTGTGCTGACTGGCCGACCAGGCAAGGGTGCCGAAGAGAAGGGGGCGGGCTATACACGAGCAAATGCACCAAGCACGACACAGGCTTATAAGTACCCTAGCTAGAATGGACCCCAACACTTTTTAAAGGACGGATAAAACCTGCGGTGTAATTTATGACTAAAAGGAAAAAAAAAACCCAAGGTCAGTATTTTTTTTTGCCCCACAAGACCCTCAATTTATTTGTGTCTCATTGAGGTCAGTTGATTTGACCATTTGACCCCAGTATGTGGTCTGGAACTCACGATGTATAGGTCACATAGTCATTGGCGTGGCGATCTTAACTCGCACCCGGGGCACAATACCTTTTTATCGCCCCCTTCCATTCGAAAACCATTTCATATTACATGTAAAATATACCATTAGGCGCCCCTTTGCGAGAAGCATCCGGGGCATGATGCCCCCCCATGCCCAACCTACGCTACGCCACTGCACATATTTACTCTCCAGCACAATGTTTATCTTAAAAGTGACGGGAGGTGGAACTTTGAACAAAGGTTCCATTACCCGAAATTAAACAAAGTGGTTCAGTTCGCCATTTTTTTTTGTAACTAAATTGTAACTCTTTCTTTATGTTTGCTAAAGTGAAAGTACTTTAGGTAGGTAAGTGACCTAAATATTTTCTAAGTAGCCTTAGAATAAAAAAAGATAGGCTACTAAAGGTCTTGAGTTAATCAGTTGTTGTTTTTTTTTTGTTCTGTCGCCATTTACATTGAATGGGTCCCAAACACCATCACAGGCACCTTCTTATGTTCTGTTCTCTGACGTATTTAAACCAGGCTCGTAGGGTATGGGGGCCCCCTCTGCTTATTTGTTCTATTTAGTAAAATGTATTACCTGCCCCCCTGCTATTGCCTGGCCCCTGCTGTAGAATGCCTGGCCCCTGCTGTAAAATTTTCACGCTACGGGGCTAATTTAAACACTTTGACAATATCGGGAATGTGTTCTAACTATAGTCAACAATACCTGGCAAAGAGATAGACGAATACCTTCGTAACAGTCAAGGTAATACGGCGCCTTAAGATTCGCCACGAGATGGGACTTGTGAATTAAAACAATGAAATTCGTCCATTCGGTAAGAATTACTGAGATATTTATTTATCTACATTTCAAAATTGTTTATTTCAAGAAAGTGAGAAACGACATTGAAAATCCTTATCTATTAGGTTACACAATTAGGTTACACAATAAGGCTACATAATTAGGTTACAAAATTAGGTTACATAATATCAGGGGCCGATCCAGAAATTTTGTCTAGGGGGGGCACAAATAAAATGTGTCGGTAATTTCTTGATATATATATATATATATATATATATATATATATATATATATATATATATATATATAGGGAAAGAAAATATAAAACGTTTTTGGCATTGAATTCAGGTAACAGATACCAATCCTGTTATAAAAAATACAGTTCATATTGAATTACAAGTGTAAAAGGCGAGTCCACATATAAGGGATATCGCGCGCAATTTGATGGCGGGCAACCGATTGCGCAGGTGTGGACGTCGATTGCAGATTGTAAGCAATCGCTTGTAATATTGCGGGAGATTTAATTGCATAGGTTTGTATAGAGGTTGCGCAAGTATGGACAGGCAAGTTTGCTGGCGATATCGCCCATATGTGGATGCGCCTTAACACACAACATAGAGTGCCACTTAATATCTAAATCCTAGTGTTGCCCACATAAAAGAGAATATGATATGTTAATCGGAAAGAATATCAATAAGTTCCATTCTGCGAGTTTGATCACGTGCAAATTTGTCTAACACCTTTTCTGTATCAATGTCTATGTCACGGTTTATGCACATGAGGGCCAATGAAGAAAGTCGTTCATCTCTCATTGTTGAACGTAAGTATGTCTTTAACTGGCGAAGACGACTGAATGATCGTTCGCACTCACATGACGTCACCGGAATTGTTGCTGACACACGTAGCATGGTGTGAATATTAGGATAAAAGGTTGCAGAAGTTTGTTGAAGTGTTGTCACTAGGGAAGATGGAACATCTGATGAGCTTGATTCCCATTTACTCTGCCAACATTCCAATTCTGTACACAATGTGTGTGGTGATGGAAGATCCATTACAATTAATTCGCCATAAGCTTTAGCTTCTTTCTTCTTAGTTTGTGGATTAGACAAGAAGATAGAAGGAACGAGAGCAATCCCTT
This sequence comes from Bulinus truncatus, assembly GCA_021962125.1. Classification (NCBI taxonomy): domain Eukaryota; kingdom Metazoa; phylum Mollusca; class Gastropoda; family Planorbidae; genus Bulinus; species Bulinus truncatus. Next base: position 772,393 of record JAGDYQ010000108.1, on the reverse strand, counting down.
GAACAGCACGTTGTTGCAAGGGTGAAAATCTTGTTTTTAACTCTGAAAGTAAATGATCAATGAAAGGTATTATGACAGTACGACGAAAATATTGTTCTGGTGAATCACTTGGTGTATTTGCTCTATTTATCTGCCGTTTACCTAATCGTGGTACACTTGGCTCTGGTGCATCGACTGACTTGGATAAAGAAGTGGCCTGCGTATACCATTCTAAACTAACCTCATCAATTTCCTTCCGGCATCTTTCAATGCTGCTAATTACATTTGACACTTCTATCATGGCAGAGCAAATGTCAATTGATCGACCTTGTAAACTCACACTGAGTGAATGAATAAAACGGAGACCATTGCAGCACGTAACGTAAGAAATTATGAAATCAAACTGTGTCACCCCCAAAAGAAGACCGCGTGCCTTTGCTACTGATTCTTGATTCCAGGAATCACCGTCAGCTATATCATTTAAAGTTTGCACAACTGCTGTATAAAGTTCTCCAAACACTTCCAATGCATCATGCCTGGCTACCCACCTAGTCTTGCATAGATCAACAAGTTTTTGCTTTCTGGACTCAGGACATAGATGCTGAATATTATGCTGCAATTGCAAATGACGCTTAGGTGAATACTTAAAAAATATACAGACCTCAAGCAAAGTACCCATCATGTTCCTAATTGGTTGTAATGAGCAGGCTTGGACTACAGCAAGATTGAGAACGTGAGAATTGCAATGGAAGTAAACAGCATTAGGATACTGCTGACTGATTATAGCTGCAGCTCCTTTGATTTTACCAGCCATGTTGCCAGCCCCATCGAAGCCTTGACCACGCAGCTTAGACAAATCCAAACCGTATTCTTGCAGTTTACCAATCAAAAGTTTGGCAATTGATTCTCCTGTTACACTATCACATCTTTTAAAATCTACAAATCTTTCACAAATCTGTACACCATCATAAAATCGAACTGCAAGCGCTAACTGTTCCATGTTAGATGCATCAGTCACCTCATCAGCCATAATGCTGAAGTAAACAGCCTCTTTTATTTGTTCTACCACTGTACACCTAATATTGTCTCCGCACCCATTAATCAGTTGATTCTGAATGGTTTTTGACCTATATGTTGCAGTTTTTGGAGCAGTTTTGAAATGTTCTTCTAGAATATTATCACCAGCACAAATACGGAAATCCAGAAGGGCTTGGAAGTTTCCACGGTTGTTATTAGAATTAGTGTCTGTCTCATTGTGTCCTTGAAGTGGTATATTTTGCCTACCACAGAGTATGACTGTTTGTAGAATTGACATCAGCTTTCGACGATTTTGTTGTATACGTAATTGGATGCTACTGCAAGTCTGCTGGATGACATTAGCTTGTCTCTGCTCCATTATCTCAATAAATGATGCCAAATCTTTCATTGAATTTTTATGGTATTCCGTTTCAGTATGCTTATATATATCTTGTGGTCCATCTTTAAATTTTGTCAATGGTGTGCTTACAAATACACCTGTTGATCTATGACTCGTTTTAGCAAAAATAATGCATGGTAAACATAAACCGCCGTTTAAAGCTTGACTGTAAACTAGCCACTGATTAGCTACCAACCATTTGTACTGAAATGAGCGTTTCTTTTTACCTTCTTGTGTTTGTGGAAAGCAATGATTAACATCTGGCTTCGCTACATTCCGGATAATGTCATATCTATTGGAAGCTGAAAACTGTCTAATTTTTTTATATAGTAGCCCAATGTCATATGGTTTGATAAACTCTTGAAGCATTTTATTTTCAAATGAGTTAGTGACACTTGATGAATTTAGAGGTATATCGTGCACTGTAGTCTTAGATAGAGGCAGCGAATCATGGACTGTAGATACGGATGGAGGAAGTATATCATGCACTGCAGACGTAGTTGTGGGCGACTGATCATGGATTGCAGATGTGGATGTAGGCGGTATATCGTGCACTGTAGATGTAGACGGAGTTGACTGATCTTGGACTGATGATGTAGGTAGTGGAGTTTGTTTTGACTGAGAAAGTAAGCACTGATTGTTTTCATAGATCCGAAACTATCCACCAACTTCTGCTTCTTTTCCTCTTTCACTCGTTCAGGACCTGACATCTTTCGCTTGGTTTTATCATTCATTTTCTGTAATCGTAAAACATCGTATAAAAAATAAAACAACACATGGCTTAGAATCACTTCATCACTTAAATTTACTTAATAATGAATTAGGTACAAATTTTGCAGCGAATAATATGTTAACACCGACCATGTTTTTGCAGTTTTTATTCTAAATTTAAGTTGGGAATTACACCTGTCAGTGAATAACATTTACATATATACGAATTTCAACAAATTTTAAGTTGAACAAAAATAAATACGTCTCAAATGTGTATGGAAATTATGGTCACGTACCTTTCAGCAATTTTTGGGGGCACGTTCCCCTTATGCCAACACTTCTCTTAGGGGGGGCACGTGCCCCTTAGGCCCCCCCTTGGATCGGCCCCTGAATATACCTAACTACTAGCGTTATGTTCTTTAACTACGAGGACGCATATAAGATACATTCATACATTCACAGATTCAAAAAGTATATTTAAGTGAGTCTATAAGATTGTAGAGGAAAATTCACACCCACACACACGCACAAACAAACAAACAAACACACACTCACACACACACACACATACATACATACACACACACACATACATTTCCTTTTGTTAAATGGGAAGATAAGTAAGGCGTTAATCGATTTTTCTTGACTTAATTATGTCTTTCAGAGTGACCTCCCCTTCCTCCACCGCCCACGAGGATAAAATACAAAGAAACACCCCCACGCCTCCCCCTCCCCCGCCAGAAAGTAGTTGTTTAAAACAAACAAACAAGCAGAACGGGTGTACTTGAGATAACGGAGGTGCAGCTACCCCTCAGTCCCGCCCCCCCCCCACACACACTGGCAAAGGGGCCCCCCTTCAAGTACATATTACTATCACATCTCATGATGAAAGTGCCCCATTCAAATAAAAATGTTTATTATTTCATAAGGATACAGGGAGCCCAATTGAAGTACAAATTACTATCAAATATTTTGCCACAGGGTGTGCCCCATTAAAGTACATATTACTATTCAATCTCAAGCTAACGGGGCCCAATTCAAATAAAAATGTTTTATTATTTCATTATGTTACAAGCCCCCCCCCCCCACACACACACAAACATACATTCAGGTGCAAGATACTAATGAAATTCTATGCTACAGGCGCTTCGGTATGTAATATTGTACACTATGACGTAAGGGAACGCAAACTGAACAGTTTTTAGGTCACAACCTTGTGTGCGTGTGTGTGTGTGTGTCTGTGCGTGTGTGTGTGTGTGTCATTGGGACTCAGTGGAGAACGGCAGATCAAACGGTTATAATAACAACACATCACCGTTACACTGAGGTTAAAAAAAGAACGAAAAATGACAAACAAATAATAGTACTTGATGACCGTAGTTGAACCAGGCACCAGCCCCCCCCACTCCCCTTTCATATCCCTCTTCCCACCCCAACATACTTTACAAAACCCCAAACAAGCATACACACACATACACACGCACACACAAACGCCTATGTAATATTAACGTGCGCGATATCATTTTTTTCAGGTTTTTTAATAGTAACGCGTTCATTCATTTCTCTCGAGAAAATCTGACTCGGTGATCTGTCAGTCATACGGTGGGACAATTTTTACCTATTGAAATTACCGGATGTCTCAAGTGGTAATAGGGGGCGAGATAAAAGATCAAATTTTGGTGGATATCAAAAAAAAAATAATTTTGGGACGTGGTAAGAGGTGTATGTTTGTGCGTGCGTGCGTGATTGAAATCAATAGTATAAATGACGCCTAATCGTTATGTGATGTGGTTGTATTTATTTAGTAAGCTCTCTCGATATGGCAGTTTGGTTTTACAAAACTTTAATAAGCCAACAGGTGCGTTTTGAAAGCCGCCTGTTAAAAAATGTAAAAGAACCTGTGTGTAGCTTTCAGAATTTTCTTTGAGGTAAAAATTTCCACAATACATAATGGAATTATGGATGGCACTTATACAGTGTATACATACATACATATATATATATATATATATATATATATATATATATATATAAACTAATATACGTTATCTTAGAGAGGGTTTGGGTGTAGGGGGCCCCAACATGCTGGTTTACCCGACGGCCCATAATGCTGTTGATAAAGCTGTGCCTTTAAATACCAGAGCCGTTCTTCAAAATAGGCAGTTTAGAATATCTTCGTCTGCGCCCCCCCCCCCATTGCCAACTATTTTTTTTAAACTAAATCTGAAGCTGAGAGTGGCCGACAGGTATTAGGGCCGCAATCGGGCCCGATAGGCCCCTGACGAGGGTTGCAAACTACCTATATATTATGAACGACTTTCTGAGTTATTTTTTTTATCAGTGACTTGAAGACGTAATATACTGGGTTTGTTTACATTTTAGTTAAGTTCAATCGACCTTCTGGTGATCTCTCCCCCCTCCCCCCCATGCATGATACATCAATCAAACAGCTGAAAGGCTTCCGAAACATTGAAGTAGAACCGTGCAAACACATCCCTCCCTCCATCATCACCCAGCAGTTAAAATCGGTAGCCCCTTGAAGGGCTTGATGATTTGGACTGTATGTGTGTAGGTGTGTTGCTCGGCGTACCGTGACAGCTAACGGCTCAGTCAAACGTCGACCACCAACCCACCCTCCCCCGTCCACTAGTGTGTTTTAATGTCTAGACTTCGCTGCGTTATAACCGAATTTCATTCAATGCGTTGCAATTATATTAAAGACGTGCTGTTGAGTTACCTGCCCATTACTCTTTACACAGCGAAGTTATGTCCACCTTCTTTCTCACCCCCCGCCCTGTCGACAGTAGCGCTGTTCAATTTCCTTGAATATTTTCATATGTTAAACTTTTGATAACTTTTTCATTGCACATTTAAATAAAATGTATATCATATACGTAATTTGAGCAGTTCGTGGGGGGGGGGGAATCTTTGTGGGGAAAAGAGGTGGGTGGGTGTGCGGGTGGAGTCCTTTGGCAGAGATTGTGAGACGTTTGGGGGGGGGGGCTATGAAAAAAGATCATGTTAAGGGGGCCCATGAGAGCGTTGTGAAAGGGGCCCCTTTATTAATAAGACAGTGGTTGGTCGCC
>JAGDYQ010000108.1:612200-762200 GCA_021962125.1 Bulinus truncatus | reverse complement strand
GGTGTGCACCACAGGGACACAACACGACACCGGTGTGCACCACAGGGACACAACACGATACCGGTGTGCACCACAGGGACACAACACGATACCGGTGTGCAGGGTCGGAGCGACAACTTCGACGACACCCCCCCACCCTCATCTCCCAATGTGCCAGCCTTAGCAGTTGAGTTGGCCGGGGGAGGGGGGGGCGTGCTGGCTCATAAAGGCCCATGACGAGCAATGGTAATAAATGACCAAAACGTGTTAGCCAGATTGTCAATTTTTTGTGCCAATTGGGGCGGTTTCCATTGGACTTCTGCAGGATATCGGATGCTTTGAAAGCTGCTGTCTTTTTTTTTTATTTAAGTTAAAAGTTAAAAACTTATTCTAGTAAATGAGTTGGAACATTTTTTTTACACTTCACACATGATCGCAGTTAAAAACCTTTTTGTTGAATTAAACAAAAAAAAAAGTTTTAATTGATTCAACTCTATCGATGTATTTTACTTTAATCTAAAAAACAAATGTCAAAAAAAAATATTTTTTCTTACTTAAAATACTCACGACGAACATTGGTCATCGTATCGTCCGAGGCCTGCACGTCCCTGTGGGGAAGACGGAGGGGGCGGGGCTTAGACAGTGTCATATGCATGGGCGTCGCTAGGAATTTTTCCAGGGGGGGGGGCAAAAATTTTCCAGGGGGGGGCAAATAACAACTTTATGACATTTTCTTTTAAATGTAAGGGGGGGGGGAGCAAATGCCCCCCTCTTATGTGACATTTTTTCAAAATGTAGGGGGAGGGGCAAATGCCCCCACTTGCCCCCCCCCCATGAATACGCCCATGTTCATATGTGTGGGGTAGGCTGGGGGCTGAATGCAGTTAGCCTAAAAGAGATTTTTTTAAGATGTTCACTAAAACTACTACCAAAGTTATAATTTTTTTTTTTAATTTGTACAAATTCTTTATCTAACGACTTGATTGAATTGCACACATACAGGTGCAGTAAACGGCTGACCTAGTTTGATTACAGGACCTGGTGAACTCCCAGCAGCTGACCACACTCGATCCAAAACACCATCTCTACGTCACATCAACACAATTACGTTCATCAGCTTGTTGCTTCCATCAATCAGTTTTGACTGAAGTCTGAACACCTTCCGTCATTTTATTTTTTATAGTTTTCTTGTCGGGGAGAGGGGGGGGGGAAGTGGTGGGGGGGGGGAGTGTTGAGGATCTTGTGACGTCATTGTCACGGCACATTCTCCCATGACGTCAGTGCCCAACAATTAAACGCCGCAAGATTAAATTAATGGTCAACTTTTTTGTAATAAAGTTAACAAACATATTATGAAGACTATCTCCAGTTGTCTGGGGGTATGGGGGAGGGAGGGGTGGGGGGGGGGGACAACCGCCAAATACAATTAAAAATAATATTTTTAGAGCATTTTCGAAAAAAAATGCTCTATTGTCCCCGTTTTGTCTGTCTGTCTGTCTGTCTGTCTGTCTGTCTGTCTGTCTGTCATCACCCTATATCTCAATAACCATATGTCCTAGACCCATGATGTATATATCATTTTGTAGGTCTTGGCCTGCCAAGAAATAGCTTTTTCCATTTCGCGATCTGACCTCTCAGAGCCGTAAAAGGGGCCTTAGTACCGTTTTTTACTATATAAGCTATATTAATAAAGGAACGCTATATCTCAGCAACTATAAGTCCTAGACCCATGATGTATATATCATTTTGTAGGTCTTGGCCTACCAAGAAATGACTTTTTTCCATTTCGCTATCTGACCTCTCAGGGCCGTAAAAGGGGCCTTATAAAGTGCTGTTTTTTACTATATAAGCTATATTAATAATGGACCGCCCTATATCTCAGCAACCATAAGTCCTAGACCCATGATGTATATATCATTGTATAGGTCTTGGCCTGCCAAGTGTACATCAAAAGTCCATTTCGCGATTTGACCTCTCAGGGCCAAAATATAAGAGATTGTTATGTACCTTTTTGCTTATATTTTAAATATAAATAATAAAAGCTAATCAAAGGGGCGTAATCATTATTTATTTTTGTAACAGTTATTCAACATGACTTACTTGTCCTTTTAATATCTTTTTTCAGATATATGCATTACACAATTGAATTTATAAACATTTCCAAAATTTAGAAATATTTACTGAAAGATAACAAACGTACTGAAAATGCGCTAACACGTCCTGTGTCCAGAATGGAACAGGCTTAATTGCTTGTTTTTTTACGGTGACATGTAGACATTGTGTGTAGACATTCTATGAAGACATTGTATCTAGACGTTGTATGTAGACATTGTATCTAGACATTATATGTAGACGTTGTATGTATACATTGTATGTAGACATTGTATGTAGACAATATATGTAGACATTGTATGTAGACATTCTATGTAGACATTGTATGTAGATATTGTATCTAGACATTATATGTAGACATTGTATGTAGACATTGTATGTAGACATTGAATGCACATTTTATATGTAGACATTGTATGTAGACATTGTATGTAGACATTGAATGCACATTTTATATGTAGACATTATATGTAGACATTATATGTGGACAATAGTAGACATTGTATGTAGACATTGTTTAAAGACATTATTTGTAGACATTGTATGAAGATATTGTGTGTAGACATTTTATATAGCTATAGTATGTAGGTATTATATGTCGACATTGTATAAAGACAATATTTATAGGGATTATATGTCGACAGTGTATGAAGACAATATTTATAGGGATTATATGTCGACAGTGTATGAAGACATTGTATGTAGTCAGTGTATGAAGGCTTGACATGTAGACATTGTATGTAAACATTAGCTTCAGAATGCTGACCTACCAGCACTGACATATACAAGTGTCCAGGGGGGGATTAGTATTGTGTTGACAATGGTAGCGTGACCCAGTTTCTTGGAGAGAACGACGAAGACCTGAAACAGATAGCAGTTTCCCGTTACTGACTTTAAACGCTGACCTGATTCTTTGTGACAAAAGAAATCAAACAATTTGGGGAGGCAAACGTGGCTTGGTCTTCTTCAGTTGGAAAGTGGGGAGTGGGGGGGTATTAAAATATTTAAGATGTATATGACATGGTGCATACATACCACGTGATCCGTTCCTCTGAAGTCGTTGTTTTGTTTTGGATGTGTGGGGGTGGCTCTGTGCAAAGATATACTTTGGGGCTCTAGGGAAACGTAGTTTAGGGCGGAAAGGGGGGGGGCGTAGACCAAGATATATTTTGGGGCCCTTGATATATATTCGTACATAAACACTTTTTAAACCAGTCAATTGCGAATATTAGGCATATAAATCTTTGAAATGTGGGCCCCCCCCTCTCTGACAGCTCCAAATCATTTAAGACCGGAACCCAGACGCGTACCTTAAGCGTTTAGGGGGGGGCACCAGGTATCCGCGTGATTTCTCCAGTCCATTAGAACGCCCCTTGCATACAGTAAAAACAAGCAATGATGTATGTGTCACCTCCTACTGTAAACAAAGTATAAAGAAGTTACCGCGGGAAGGAGGGGGTGGGGTGTGGGCGGGAGGAGGGAAGGGTGTACATCTCAGGATTTTTAAATATTCTGTACAGTAACATTATCAGCTTGCCCCCCAGTTGAGAGACGGAATTATTTCGTATCCAGGAATAAAGTGTGGAGCTCTGCAAAATGGCTGACGAAATTATTAATATGCTGATTTTTCTTTTGATAAAAGATGGTTAATGACTTTGTTCAGATAAATGTATTTTCATGCTATTAAACAGTTGGAGCTTACATTGACTCCGTGAATTCTGTTTTGTGAATACAGACTCTGATTTATCACATTTACAAAAAATTTCTATCCATCCAACAATAAAACATGTGCAATGTTGGGTCATTTCATCCCTCACACACACACACACATACACACACAAACACACGTACACACACACACACGGCGAGTAGACAAGATTCCCGCCCACACACACACACATATGCATACGCACACACATACACAAACATAGTAATTTCTGTTTCATTTCATTTTTTTTTATTATTATTTCTATTTTTGGAATGAGGTCATAACCTAGAAACCAGCATGCCGTGAAGGTCATCCAGTGATATAAGAGGGAACCCCCCCACAACCCGGGGAACGGATGGAAAATTTCCCCAATATCAGTCAACCGGCGCATGCTCGTAAAACTATGATTATATACCGTTGCATACCACAGTACAGGGCCGTCTTGGCACAGATATGTGCACAACCCGTGGGGTGGGGGGGGGTTAATATGGGGTCCACCACGAGTTATGGTGCCCCAAACTGATTGTCCATTTAATTATTTTTGTTAACCAGTTCCTGAAAGGATGAGATGTTCATCTCTAAGGTCCTATAAACCAGTGGTTCCCCAACCCTTTTTTCTCACCGCGGACCGGTCAACGTTTGATAATTTTATCGCGGACCGGTCAACGTTTGATAATTTCATCGCGGACCGGTCAACGTTTGATAATTTCATCGCGGACCGGTCAACGTTTGATAATTTGACCGCGGACCGGTCAACGTTTGATAATTTCATCGCGGACCGGTCAACGTTTGATAATTTCACCACGGACCGGTCAACGTTTGATAATTTCTCCACGGACCGGTCAACGTTTGACAATTTCATCGCGGACCGGTCAACGTTTGATAATTTCATCGCGGACCGGTCAACGTTTGATAATTTGACCGCGGACCGGTCAACGTTTGATGATTTCATCGCGGACCGGTCAACGTTAGATAATTTCATCGCGGACCGGTCAACGTTTGATAATTTCATCGCGGACCGGTCAACGTTTGATAATTTCACCACGGACCGGTCAACGTTTGATAATTTCTCCACGGACCGGTCAACGTTTGACAATTTCATCGCGGACCGGTCAACGTTTGATAATTTCATCGCGGACCGGTCAACGTTTGATAATTTGACCGCGGACCGGTCAACGTTTGATAATTTCATCGCGGACCGGTCAACGTTTGATAATTTCATCGCGGACCGGTCAACGTTTGATAATTTCACCGCGGACCGGTCAACGTTTGATAATTTCATCGCGGACCGGTCGACGTTTGATAATTTCACCGCGGATCGGTCAACGTTTGATAATTTCATTGCGGACCGGTCAACGTTTGATAATTTCATCGCTGACCGGTCAACGTTTGATAATTTCATCGCGGACCGGTCAACGTTTGATAATTTCATCGCGGACCGGTCAACGTTTGATAATTTCATCGCAGACCGGTCAACGTTTGATAATTTCATCGCAGACCGGTCAACGTTTGATAATTTTACCGCTGCCCTGGTTGGGTAGAGGGCGTTGATGATTTATGTTTGAGTTTGTTTTGAATTACAACGGCACTGCAGCTCACAGCCGCTCTGCTCCCAGTTAACACGGCACTTCAGCTCACAGCCGCCCTGCTCCCAGTTAACACGGCACTTCAGCTCACAGCCGCCCTGCTCCCAGTTAACACGGCACTGCAGCTCACAGCCGCCCTGCTCCCAGTTAACACGGCACTTCAGCTCACAGCCGCCCTGCTCCCAGTTAACACGGCACTTCAGCACACAGCCGCCCTACTCCCAGTTATCACGGCACTTCAGCTGACAGCCGATCTGCTCCCAGTTAACCTCACGTCCGTGAAAAGCTGCGCTATCCCGAGAGAAATACACAACAGAAAAGACAAAAATGAAATAATGTAGTGTTTCGTGGGCGGCCCAGTACAATCTGGTACCGGTCCGCGGTACCGGAGGGGGGGGGGGTTTAGGGAGCACTGCTTATAAACCACTAAAGGGGCTTCTTATTTCCCATCGTGTCGTCACACAATGAAAAAAAGAATTTGCATTGGAAATTAATTTGTTCTCTTTTATTTTTAGCACAATTTTATCTCCACTGTGATTGGTTGCGTGTTTCGGCCATTAGTCTAGTCTTACTCTGTGATTGGCTGCGTGTTTCGGCCATTAGTCTTATTCTTACTGCAATGTTCATTTTTTGTTTGCATTGGGTGTCTTTGTCATTGCCAATCGTATTTAGCTGCTTACCCACCCCCACCCTCCTCCAACGCTAATGCCCCTTCCCCCCCCCTTCCCCGTTGTGACTGTTATTTTGCCGTTACCTAATATGACTTAATAGTTTTAACGGTTTTAATTTTTATGGACTTTAAAAATATTTCCAAACATCAGTATTCTAACTTTTTTTTTTGTTGACAAGGGCCCCAAATATAATAACTGTACCTGGGGTCCATAAATGTACCTGTGTCTGAGCCCTCCACCTCAAAAACAACAACAACAACAACATCAAAATAACAACAACAACAATAAAATAACAACATTAGAATGGCTGTGATTACAGAGTTAAATATCAAAAGCTTCCACCACGTTAATAAAGTTATTTATGTGAATGTCATAGGTCAAATGTTATCGCCCTTGGTTGTAAACTCGATACAAAAAGGACTAGTTATCTAGACTGGGCAGGTTTTTTTGAAAAAAGTTACCTCGTGGAATGTTATCAGTGTAATTGTTTCTTGAGCTATAAATAGCCTACCGGTGCAGATGCAGTAAATATTATTGCGTAACCCGGAACTGTTTCATTATTATAATAAATGAGTTGGGCTCTGTGCAAAGATATAATTTAGGGGCTCTAGGGAAACGTAGTTTAGGGCGGAAGGGGGGGGCGCAGGCAAAGATATATTTTGGGGCCCTTGATATATTCGTACATAAACACCTTTGAAACCAGTCAATTGGAAATATTAAGCAAATAAATCTTTGAAATGTAGGCCCCTCTCTGACAGCTCCAAATCATTTAAGACCGGACCCCAGACAAGTACCTGGGGCGTTGGGGGGGGGCACCAGGTATTTCTCCAATCCATAAGAATGCCCCCCCCTCCATACAGTAAAAAAAAAAAAGGAATGATTATGTGTTACCTCCTACTGTAAACAAAGTATTAAAAAGTTACCGCGGGAAGTAGGAGGGGGGGGGGGGAGGAGGGAGGGTGTACATTTCAGGTTTTAAATATTCTGTACAGTAACATTATCAACTTGCCCCCCCCTCCCAGTTGAGACACGGAATTATTTCGTATCCAGGTATAAAGTGTGGAACTCAACAATTACACTGATAACATTCGACGGGGTAACTTTTTAAAACCTGCCCAGTCGAGATAACTATTCCTTTTTGTATCGAGTTTACAACCAAGGGCGATAACATTTGACCTATGACATTCACATAAATAACGTTATTCATCTTGCATCTGGATAAAACTTTTTGACATTTAACTCTTCGTAATCAGAGCCATTCTTATGTTGTTATTCTATTGTTGTTGTTGTTATTTTGTTGTTGTTGTTGGTGTTGTTTTTGAGGTGGACGGCTCAGACAAAGGTACATTTATGGACCCCAGGTACAGTTATTACATTTGGGGCCCTTGTCAACAACAAAAAAAAAAAAAAGAATACTGAGGTTTGGAAATGTTAAGGCCCATAAAAATTAAAACCGTTAAAACTTTTAAGTCATATTAGGTAACGGCAATATAAAAGTCACAACAGGGGGGGGGGCATTAGCGTTGGAGTGGGGAACGGGGGTAAGCAGCTGAAAACAATCGGCAAAGACACCCGACGCAAAACAATAAACAGTAAGAGTAAGACTAATGGCCGAAACAACGCAGCCAATCACAGTGGAGATAGAATTGTGCTGAAAGTAAAACAGAACGAATTAATTTACAAATGTTTTTTTTCATTGTGTGACGACGCGAAGGGAAAGAAGAAGCCCCTTTAATGGTTTATAAGCAGTGGTCCCTAGCCCCCGGGCCGCGGACTGGTACCAAATTGTACTGGGCCGCCCAATAAACACTACATTATTTCATTTTTGTCTTTTCTGTTGTGTATTTCTCTCGGGATAGCGCAGCTTTTCACGGACGTGAGGTTAACTGGGAGCAGGGCGGCTGTGAGCTGAAGTGCCGTGTTAACTGGGAGCAGGGCGGCTGTGAGCTGAAGTGCCGTGTTAACTGGGAGCAGGGCGGCTGTGAGCTGCAGTGCCGTTGTAATTCCAAACAAACTCAAACATAAATCATCAACGCCCTCTACCCAACCCGGTCCGCGGTAAAATTATCAAACGTTGACCGGTCCGTGGTGAAATTATCAAACGTTGACCGGTCCGCGGTGAAATTATCAAACGTTGACCGGTCCGCGATGAAATTATCAAACGTTGACCGGTCCGCGGTGAGAAAAAAGGGTTGGGGAACCACCGGTTTATAGGACCTTAGAGATGAACATCTCATCCTTTCAGGAACTGGTTAACAAAAATAATTAAATGGACAATCAGTTTGGGGCACCATAACTCGTGGTGGACCCCATATTAACCCCCCCCCCACCCCACGGGTTGTGCACATATCTGTGCCAAGACGGCCCTGTACTGTGTTTTGCAACGGTATATAATCATAGTTTTACGAGCATGCGCCGGTTGACTGATATTGGAGAAATTTTCCATCCGTTCCCCGGGTTGTGGGGGGGTTCCCTCTTATATCACTGGATGACCTTCACGGCATGCTGGTTTCTAGGTTATGACCTCATTCCAAAAATAAAAAAAAATAAATTAAAAAAAAAAGAAATGAAACAGAAATTACTATGTTTGTGTATGTGTGTGCGTATGCATATGTGTGTATGTGTGTGTGTGTGGGGGGGAATCTTGTCTACTCGCCGTGTGTGTGTGTACGTGTGTTTGTGTGTGTGTGTGAGGGATGAAATGATCCAAAATTGAATATGTTTTATTGTTGGATGGATAGAAACTTCTAAATGTATTCACAAAATAGAATTCACGGAGTCAATGTAGGCTCCAACTGTTTAATAGCATGAAAATACATGCATCTAAACAAAGTTATTAACAATTTTTATCAAAAGAAAAATCAGCATATTAATAATTTCGTCAGCCATTTTGCATCTTGAGCTATAAATAGCCTACCCGTGCAGCTGCAGTAAATATTCTTATTATAATAAATGTTTCGGCGAATTTAGGGAAAGACATAAGGGTACTAACTCACCACTAGTTCCATGATAGCTAAAAATAATTCAACATTATTAAAATTTGATGTAAAACTACGGGGGAAAACGGAATTATCCTCAATAAATTTTAAAAACCATATGTGAATTTCAAGTAAGTGTTTGTGATCAGAGGGGGCCCCATTGGTGGGGGATGTCGGGGGGCATAACATTACTTGGTGACAGCTCTGTTGCTGTATTAGTTGTTACCACAGAAACAAAAAAAAAACCGAAATCAATGACCCAAATATTACAATCACAGAATAAATACTTCTGATTAGAGATTAATGTATCTAATGACGTCATGAAAAATTGCGGTCTATTTAGAGATTAAGCTAATGTGTTAAAAATAATGGCATGAAATATATGGAGTTAAATAGCAAGTTAAACATTTTTTTTTCGGTGCTATATAAACAAGTAATAATTTAAAAAAAAAAAAAAACTGTTACAATTTGTCTTTCTATTAAAAACTTTTTATCTCCTTAGATCAAGATGTCTACCCATACACCAACAAACTGGTGCATCATGCCCTAGCTCCTCCCACTAGTGCAATGAGCCAAAGTCAATACATGTTTCGTAAATATACCTTGGTCCTTCCTACACACAGGTCTTTAAATAGCTCAGCTATTAGGGGATACACCGGTTCTGTTTTTGGGTGGTTGGTCTCCAGACAGGCAGACACAAATAGTTAATCTACCAAAACACGAGGACTTACTTACTTAGTGGTGAAGTTTAACCTGCGTAGTAAGTTAAACATGTACACCAAATTATATCGATTTACCCTGCGTTTGGTATGCGAGCACGGCGTTAGAAAAGTTAAAAATAGATACAGGAAAATATCAGACTGTACGTGTGAATGTGTTTGTTTTAAAGTAGTAAGTCAAAGACTGCGACATTCTAGTCTGAGAAACACTGAATTGTGACACACCGTTGTGGAACAGACTCAGTGGTGTAACTTACCCATTAGTGGGGAAGGGGGGGGGGAAGGAGGACAAATCACCCCCCCCCCCCGCTCAGCGCACCTCCATAGTTATGCCACTGCACAGACTGTATTACCAGGATTGGACATCATCGCCATTAAACGTAGATTGGAGAGAATAAATTAAACTCTTTCCATTGGTCGAAAATGTAATTCAACAATAAGTGGCGGCTTGTTGATAACATCAGTGGGTGGGTGCAATGCCAGAATTATTTGTTTTAAATTTAAGTTTTCAAATTGTGTGAAATGAAAATGTATTCTTATACTAGATAAATCCCCAATCCCTTCCCCCCCCCCCCCGCCTTTCCGAAAAAAATATTATTTTAAAAAAATATGAAATAGTCAATTTACTATAACCTCAGTATATCTTACATTACTTACTACATGCGTACTATAAATGGCGCGTGTTGTTTGCGCAACGCCCAGCCGTCTTTGCTTCCCCCCAAAATTTAAAGCCAGGTACTCATTTTAAGCTGAGTGGAGGACTTGTGGGACGTGGACTAACTTTCACCCGAACCTGGGAGAATTCCAGGGTGACTCTCGGGTCAACAGTCGAGCGTCCTCCCCCCGCTCGCCCCGACCCCCTCCCCCTCTGTCTATCATGGCTACGAGGGAAGGGGGTGTGGGAAGCGACGAGCTGACATGGTTCGCTGGTCACGGCCCAATACCCTTTTGTAAGAACTATAGTGCGGGGCCGTAGCGGAGGAAGAGTACTGCGCTATGTGCGGCAGTACAAGGCGTCGAACTAGGTGGGGGGCAGGGGGCATCACCGAAAAGAGCGCTGTTAATTTATTTATTTATTTTTTTTTTTTTGCATTTTTCAGATTGGTTAGGAGGGTGCCAAAAAATGTAACTCACACGGGGCGCCACACTAGCTGGCTACGGGTATTACGCAGAGTAACCCTCCGGAAAAGAGGACGTTCCTAGAAAGAGCTGTACTGTCAGCGTCAAGGAAAGGTCAAGTTAAAATGTGGAGACCACCCCCCCACACACACACACAGGTGACCCCCACGTCAGAGAGAGAGAGAGAGAGAGAGAGAGAGAGAGAGAGAGGGAGTCACGGGGTGATCAGTACATCGCAGTTCACTTGCAGTCTTACCCCCAACGATAAAAAAAAAATTTGGACAAATGATGGTGAAGATGAATCTACTTTCACTGGCATTTAATGAAACGGGAATATCCGTTTTTAAAAATTAAAAAGTCTAAATACATGTAAAATGATTGAAGAAATTTGTTTATTTTTTTTCACTCTGTCATTAGCTCATTAGTAAATCAATACACTATGGTACTGCATTAATACGATAGTCACTTATGCAGAAATATCCCCTCAATTTCTACCAGCTTTATGGTGGCACTCATTTCTGTAAACTGTGACTCCGATGGGGGAGCCGTGTATTTCAAAGACTTAGCTATTTGATGGCCTAACAGCGTCAAAGTTTTAAACTCTGGCACTCAGCCAAACTATGAACTCATTCAAACCCACGGCCACCAAATCCGATTAATGTTTAAAAAAAAACAAATCTGGTTCTTATCTAAAATATTCAATTTTTCTTCATCTTTTCAGCTTCAATTCACTTTGAAGTCATTATGTTAATGTCTTAAAACCATTACTTTGAAATATACAAACTATGTTTCAATTAACCGCTTATAAGATTATAACATCCATCAACAGCGGAAATACCATCAAATCAAACATAACAAAAAAAAACATGTCAATAACTGAAAAACACCGTGAAACATAACAAAAAAACATGTCTTCAATAACTGAAAACACCATGAAACATATCAAATTATAATAATGACAAAAATAATGAAATTAACCGAAAAATAAAATCCGCATGTAAACTGAGAAAACACTTTTGTTATGTCTTATTATTGTGTTAATGTGACATACACGTACAGAGAGAAAGGTATGCATGTCCAATGCTGTGAAATTGTTTTCCCTTATGTTCAATGGAGCGTGTCTGACAAACACTGCGATAGTTTAGACTTGGTACGCTCATGTGATCCTCAATGTATTGTAAAAGAATCTAGCAGGATTCTTAGTTGGCGGGGGCGTTCATACGGATAGACAAACAAGGCGGCAGTCCAGGGCCCCCCCATAGCTAACGGGGCCCCGGGCTCGTTTTCTTTTTTTTTGTCTTTACCTAAAATGTCTAACGTAAAATAACAGTTGTAGGGAGGGAGGGTCAGAAGCCCCCCCCCCCCCCCGTTATCAAAGATTATTAGGAATATCCAGTGTTTTTTTGTAAAAAAAAAAAATAGGGGCCGGTACTCAGTGATGGATAAACCTAACTGGAAATAGGTTAATAGCCAATGACGTAACATTAGGAGTGTGTGCGGAAAGCAGTTTCGCATTTTATAGTTTAATTCTTATTGCGCGCAATTTTAAAATAATTCAAATTTAACAAATTAATAATATAACAAATCAATAATAAACGTTAAAATACAAGAAAAATAATACTTCCCCCCCCCCACATTGAAAAAGGTGCCGGTACTCCGTACCGGTGCGTACCGGCTCAAAAAAAAAAGCACCGGGAATATCATTTTTGCAAAAGGCGACCTTGAGTGCATTTTTGCATGAAGCCCTCTAAAACGTATCAATCTCACAGGGCCTTTTTAATAAATCTATTCAAAGGTCCCCTATAGTCCCTTTATCTATTGTCCCGAACTATACATCTGTTGTGGGCCCCAAGTGTAGCCCCACCCCCACCCCATAAAAAGAAAACCACAACATCAACAACAACAACAAAAACATTCTGTATGATAGGTGGCTCATGAATGAAAGAGACAGTTAACCATTAAATCCACATCTGCCTTCCACTCCAGCCACCCCACTCCACCCCCACCCTGGGCCCCGAAAAAAATAAGATTTAGACTGGTAAAAAAAAACTTCTTGTGGGGTGCGAACCAAACTGGTAACAAAGCTAATTACGATGAGGTTGGTCAGCCATTCTTTGTTGTCTCTCTATGACCACAACACAGATGGTCACTTCCTGATACGGCAGGACCTCCGCAAGGGGAAGGATGCAACATGAACACATGCCAAAGGGCATCTACCATCAAGCGCGGGGGGGGGGAGGGGCCCATCGGAGTTAAACAATCTACTATAAAAATGACTTATTAAGTAGGAGCAGGAGCTCCCCGCCCCCCCCCCATACGAATAGCTGGGAGCAGCCCCGTAGCGTGAAAATTCTACAGCAGGGGCCAGGCATTAGCAGGGGGGGCAGGTAATACATTTTACTAAGTAGCACAAATAAGCAGAGGAGGCCAGACAAAACGCAAGGGGGCGCCCCCCTGCCCCCCCCGCACGCTACGGGCCTGGCTGTGAGGTGCACTAATGCTGCTAAGACTGCTCCCCTATGACTTTACCTTATTGTTGGACTGTCCGATAGATGACACCGTGTAACCAGCAGCAGATTGTCATCGGCGTGCCAGTCGTGTGCCAGGCTACCACCTACCTCCCATTACCGGATGTTTACCAACTGCCATGACAACTGTCAGTGTTTTTATGCGTCGTACTTGTCAAGTCAGATAATTAATTAATTCGCCGTGGTGGTGAATAACTGCACGATGTAAGTGATATGCTGAGATGGAGTGAGAGAAGGGAAGAGTACTCTAGACTAAAGACACACCCTTGTATAACTCCTTTGTACAGTTTCGTAACAACTAATACGCTCTTACTGTAATCACCGGCGGCGGAACGAAATATTTTAAAAGAGGGCAAGCCAAAATTCAAGGGGGAGGGGGGGCAAGACAAAATATGACCGGAAGACAAATTTTACCCCCTTAATTCAATTATAGAATATAGTAATTCTGTAGCAAGTATTTAATCGATATTATTAAAAGATAACATATTAAAAAAAATTAAAATGTACATTGAGCACTTCTGTCGTCAACTGATTCGTAATGTCAGTCTGTTTACAAATTTAATAGTGAAATTAGATCAGAAAATTACTGATATTTATCATGAATGGTGATGAACATGAAACTGAAACCGGAAACGGGAAACTCAATAAACAAAAAGTAATTTATGAAAAGATAATAAAAAATTGTATTTTCTTTAAAAATTACATTTGCCATCATTCGGTAGATGGCAATACTTCTCTATACTTATAAAACGAATTCGCTGTCTGTCTGTTCCCTTAAAACTCAAGTTCCAGACAACCAAATAACGTGAAATTTGATACACGTACACAAAATTACATGGGGAAGGTTCTTAAACAGGTTTCGTTCCATCTCAATGGGTACTTTAATTGGAATTAATTATTTTGGATATCAAAGACATGAAAACTGGCAAACTTTTACCCAGATTTCAGGTTTTACGAGCTTCTCTCCCACATAGCTAACTTACTATAAATATGATCGGTAATGGAAACCAAATATCACATTATTTACTACATTATTACGTTCCATTCCTTCATCCATAGGAATTGTCATCTTTTGCTACAGTCATGCTTAAAAGAGAGAGAGAAAGAGAGAGAAAGAGAGAAAGAGAGAGAGAGAGTGAGAGGGAGGGTGGGAGGAGTGGAGGGAGAGAGGGAGGGAAAGAGGGAAAGGGAGGGAGAGAGGGAGAGAGGAAAAGAGCGAGGGAGTGAATGAGAGAGAGAGAGGGGGAGGGCAGGGAAGGAGGGAGAGAGAGGGAGGGGGAGGGTGGGATGGAGCGGGAGAGGGAGGGAGGAAAAGAGGGAGGGAGAGAATGAGAGAGAGAAAGAAGGGGAGGGAGGGTGGGAGAAACTGCCAAAAATGTTGTGTATCACAACACATAAATGTACCCTTTTATTGCATGCAAATAAACCCTTTTTTACGCGTCTTATTTTAAATCTTAATTGAACGTCAAATTACGCTTCTTAAATAAACAGAAAACCTTATATTAAACCCTGGCAAAGCCGAGTACTTGCAACTAGTTTAAAAATATGCCACAACAGCTCTCAATAATGTGATTACTGTAAAATGTAAATTAATTATAATTTCTTTCAAATATTAAATTTTGAGATAAATCAAATGTATTATGAAAATGAAAAGCTACATATAAACTAAAAAGAATTCCACCGCCAGTGCCCCTACATATTACCATAAGCTCCCACATATTCCCATGAGCTCCTACATATTCCCATAAGTTCCCACATATTCCCATGAGCTCCTACATATTCTCATAAGCTCCCACATATTCCCAATAGCTCCTAATATTCCCATAAGCTACGACATATTCCCATAAGCTCCCAGATATCCCCATAAGCTAACAAATATTCCATTAAGCTCCCACAATTCCCATAAGCTCCTAAAATTCACATAAGCTCCCACATATTCTCATAAGCTCCTACATAATTCCATAAGCTCCTAATATTCCCATAAGCACCCTCATATTCCCATAAGCTCCCACATATTCTCATAAGCTCCTACATATTCCCATAAGCTCCTAATATTCCCATAAGCTACGACATATTCCCATAAGCTCCCAGATATTCCCATAAGCTAACAAATATTCCCATAAGCTCCTACAATTCCCATAAGCTCCTAAAATTCACATAAGTTTCTACATATTCCATTAAGCTCCTACATAATTCCATAAGCTCCTAATATTCCCATAAGCACCCACATATTCCCATTAGCTCATACATATTCCCATTAGCTTCCAAAATTTCCCATAAGCTCCCATATATTCCAATAAGCACCTACATATTTTTATAAGCTCCTAATATTCCCATAAGCTCCTTGTTATTCCCATAAGCTCCCACATATTCCCATAAGATCCCACACATTCCCTTAAGCTCCTAATATTCCCATTAGCTCCTACATATTCCCATAAGCACCCAAATATTCCCATAAGCTCCCAAATATTCCCATAAGCTCCTGCATGTTCCCAGAAGCTCCCGCTTATTCCCAAAAGATCCCATATATTCCCATTCTCTCTCTCTCTCTCTCTCTCTCTCTCTCTCTCTCTCTCTCTCTCTCTCTTTCCTTATCTTTCTTTTTTGATAATTGACATAGGGTTGAATCTAATTATGCATGGCAGTTGATCATTGTATAGAACAAAATTGAAACGAAGCTTATAGTCCGTTTCAAAAATTGAAAAACAGTAGTAGAATTTACTGATGCGAAAAAATTTGACCTTACGTGGTTGAAATAAACACAAAGCCTTTAGTCCCATTCGCCAAATACTAAACAGGAGTAGAATCAATTGGCTAACATTCCCATAAGCTCCAACACATTCCCATAAGCTCCTACATATTCCCATAAGCTCATAGTATTCCCATAAGCTCCTACATATTCCAATAGACTCCTACATATTCCCATAAACACCTAATATTCACATAAGCTCCAACATATTCCCATAAGCTCATACATATTCCCATTAGCTCCCAAAAATTCCCATAAGCTCCCACATATTCCCAAAAGCTCCTAATATTCCCATAAGCACCTAATATTCCCATAAGCTCCTACTTATTCCAATAAGCTCCTACATATTCCCATAACCTCCTACATATTCCCATAAGCTCCCATATATTTACATAAGCTCCTAATATTCCCATAAGCTCCTACATATTCCCATAAGCACCTAATATTCCCATAAGCTCGTACATATTCGCATATGCTCCTACATATTCCCATAAGATCCCACATATTCACATAAGATCCTAATATTCCCATAAGCTCCTACATATTCCCATAAGCACCTAATATTCCCATAAGCTGCTACATATTCCCATAAGCACTTAATATTCCCATAAGCTCCTACATATTCCCATAAGCTCCTACATGTTCCCATAAGCTCCTACTTATTCCCATAAGCTTCTACATATTCCCATAACCTCTTACATATTCCCATAAGTTCCCATATATTCCCATTCTCTCTCTCTCTCTCTCTCTCTCTCTCTCTCTTTCCCTCTCTCTCTCTCTCTCTCTCTCTCTCTCTCTTTTTTCTTATCTCTCTTTTTCAATAATTGACATAGAGTTGAATCTATTTATGCCTGACAGTTGATCATTGTATAGCAGAAAATTGAAACGAAGCTTATAGTCCGTTTCAAAAATTGAAAAACAGGAGTAGAATTTACTGATGCGAAAAAATGTGACCTTACGTGGTTGAACATAAACACAAAGCCAATAGTCCCATTCGCCACATACTAAACAGGAGTAGAATCAATTGGCACTTATCCCCATAAGCTCCCACTTATTCACATAAGCTCTCAATATTCCCATAAGCTCCTACATATTCCCATAAGTTCCTACTTATTCCCATAAGCTCCTACATATCCCCATAAACTTCTTTATATTCCCATAAGCTCCCAAATATTAACATAAACTCCTTATATTCCCATAAGTTCCTTTCTCTCTCTCTTTTCTTATCTCTTTTATTCAATAATTGACATTGAGTTGTATCTCTTTATACATGGAATTTGATCATTGTATAGCAGAAAATTGAAACGAAGCTTATAGTCCGTTTCAAAAATTGAAAAACAGGAGTAGAATTTACTGATGCGAAAAAATTTGACCTTACGTGGTTGAAAATAAACACAAAGCCTATAGTCCCATTCGCCAAATACTAAAAAGTGTAGAATCAATTGGCACATATTTCCATAAGCTCCCACTTATTCACATAAGCTTCCATATATTCCCATAAGCTCCGACATATTCCCATATCTCCTAATATTCCCATAAACTCATACATATTCCAAAAAGCTCCTATATATTCCCATAAGCTCCCAGATATTCCCATAAGCTCCTAATATTCCCATAAGCTCCTACTTATTCCCATAAGCTGCTACATATCCCCATACATTTCTTTATATTCCCATAAGCTCCCACATATTAACATAAGCTCCTAATATTCCCATATGCTCCTACATATTCCCATAAGCTCCTACATATCCCCATAAACTCCTTTATATTCCCATAAGCTCCCACATATTAAAATAAACTCCTAATATTCCCATAAGTTCCTTTCTCTCTCTTTCCTTATCTCTCTTTTTCAATAATTGACATAGAGTTAAATCTATTTATTCCTGGCAGTTGATCATTGTATAGCAGAAAATTGAATCGAAGCTTATAGTCCGTTTCAAAAATTGAAAAACAGGAGTAGAATTTACTGATGCGCAAAAAAATTTGACCTTACGTGGTTGAAAATAAACACAAAGCCTATAGTCCCATTCGCCAAATACTAAACAGGAGTAGAACCAATTGGCACATATTCCCATAAGCTCCCACTTATTCAAATAAGCTTCCATATATTCCCATAAGCTCCTACATATTTCCATAAGCTCCTAATATTCCCATAAACTCATACATATTCCACTAAGCTCCTAATATTCTCATAAGCGCCCAGATATTCCCATCAGCTCCTAATATTCCCATAAGCTTCTACATATTCCCATAAGTTCCTACTTATTCCCATAAGCCCCTACATATCCCCATAAATTCCTTTATATTCCCATAAGCTCCCTAATATTAAAATAAACTAATAATATTCCCATAAGTTCCTACTTATTCCCATAAGCTACTACATATCCCCATAAACTCCTACATATTACCATAAACTCCTACATATTCCCGAAAGCTCCTAACATTCCCATAAGCTCTTACATATTCCCATATGCTCCTACATATTCCCATAAGCTCCTAAAAATTTCCATAAGCTCCCATATATTACCATAAGCACCTAATATTCCCATAAGCTCCTACTTATTCCCATAAGCTCCTACATATTCCCATAACCTCCTACATATTCCCATAAGTTCCCATATATTCCCATTCTCTCTCTCTCTCTCTCTCTCTCTCTCTCTCTCTCTCTCTCTTTTCTTATCTCTCTTTTTCAATATTTGATATTGAGTTGAATCTATGTATGCATGGCAGTTGATCATTGTATAGCAGAAAATTGAAACGAAGCTTATAGTCCGTTTCAAAAATTGAAAAACAGGAGTAGAATTTACTGATGCGAAAAAATGTGACCTTACGTGGTTGAAAATAAACACAAAGCCTATAGTCCCATTCGCCAAATACTAAACAGGAGTAGAACCAATTGGCACATATTCCCATAAGCTCCCACTTATTCAAATAAGCTTCCATATATTCCCATAAGCTCCTACATATTTCCATAAGCTCCTAATATTCCCATAAACTCATACATATTCCACTAAGCTCCTAATATTCTCATAAGCGCCCAGATATTCCCATCAGCTCCTAATATTCCCATAAGCTTCTACATATTCCCATAAGTTCCTACTTATTCCCATAAGCCCCTACATATCCCCATAAATTCCTTTATATTCCCATAAGCTCCCTAATATTAAAATAAACTAATAATATTCCCATAAGTTCCTACTTATTCCCATAAGCCACTACATATCCCCATAAACTCCTACATATTACCATAAACTCCTACATATTCCCGAAAGCTCCTAACATTCCCATAAGCTCTTACATATTCCCATATGCTCCTACATATTCCCATAAGCTCCTAAAAATTTCCATAAGCTCCCATATATTACCATAAGCACCTAATATTCCCATAAGCTCCTACTTATTCCCATAAGCTCCTACATATTCCCATAACCTCCTACATATTCCCATAAGTTCCCATATATTCCCATTCTCTCTCTCTCTCTCTCTCTCTCTCTCTCTCTCTCTCTCTCTTTTCTTATCTCTCTTTTTCAATATTTGATATTGAGTTGAATCTATGTATGCATGGCAGTTGATCATTGTATAGCAGAAAATTGAAACGAAGCTTATAGTCCGTTTCAAAAATTGAAAAACAGGAGTAGAATTTACTGATGCGAAAAAATGTGACCTTACGTGGTTGAAAATAAACACAAAGCCTATAGTCCCATTCTCCACATGCTAAACAGGAGTAGAATCAATCGGCACATATTCCCATAAGCTCCAACTTATTCACATAAGCTTCCATATATTCAAAGAAGCTCCTACATATTCCCATAAGCTCCTAATATTCCCATAAACTCATACATATTCCAAAAAACTCCTACATATTCCCATAAGCTCCCAGATATTCCCATAAGCTCCTAATATTCCCATAAGCTCCTACATATTCCCATAAGCTCCTACATATTCCCATAATTTCCTACATATTCCCATAAGCTCCCAGATATTCCCATAAGCTCCTAATATTCCCATAAGTTCCTACTTATTCCCATAAGCTCCTACATATCCCCATAAACTCCTTTATATTCCCATAAGCTCCCACATATTAACATAAATTCCTAATATTCCTATAAGTTCATCTCTCTCTCTCTCTCTCTCTTTCCTTATCTTTCTTTTTCAATAATTGACATTGAGTTGAATCTATTTATACATGGCAGGCGATCATTGTATAGCAGAAAATTGAAACGAAGCTTATTGTCCGTTTCAAAAATTGAAAAACAGGAATAGAATTTACTGATGCGAAAAAAATTGACCTTACGTGGTTGAAAAAAAACACAAAGCCTATAGTCCCATTTGCCACATACTAAACAGGAGTAGAATCAATTGGCCAGGGTTGTTAACAATACTCTTAAATTGTATCGTCAATACACATACAAATACTTCATGAAAATAGTATTGTCAATACCAATACAAATACTCAAGTAAAATGTATTGCCAAAATCGATACCAATACAATACCAATACTTCTGAGAATAACAAAATATTTTTTTTAATATAATTAAGTGCATTTTTTTTCAAGTTTAAAATAAAAGTAAAAACAATAAAATACAAAGTCAAAGCACAATTTTAATGCCAATCACTTCACCATTTGGCAGCACGTAAGGAGACCAAAATGATCATTGCTTAGCCTAGAACGTAATGTTCTACAAACACGCCCACCCAATGAAAACAGGCGCTCAACTGCAGCACTAGCCGGAAGTCCAGTGTTCAGTTGCAGGTATACTTTCTTAATGCTTGTGTAGGCTGCATTTCTGATGAGTTATCTTCAAGATATCTGTCTACTTCAGCAGAACTGATACTATTAAGCAATTCGTCCTGGTTTTGCCGCCGTGCAGTAAAATAAGCAAAACAATCTGTAGATTCAGATATCTGTACTGTAAACTGTACTAAAGCTGCACCACCCTGCCGAGTAAGTTGAGTTGGAACTGCACTCAGTGCACTGCAGGCACGCTTTAAGGTTTTTGCAACCTCAGCCTTGCGAACCAAATTGTCTGTCCAGTCGGTCTTAAATTTTGGATTGACCACTGCTGCCAGTTTTGCCTCTGGGTCAGAAAATATAACATCGAATCGCGCATTAATTCCATCAAAAACAGCTCTGGCAAGGGGTTCACACACCGTGAGAGGGTGTTTATGTCGCACAATCATTTCCTGTAGTTGACCTTTTATAACGGTTAGTGTGGGCAGCAAATAGCTGTGTACAGACAGTACTAAATGAAGCCAACTTATAATTAAGCTATGATTACTATTAGTGATTGAAATTATGCAGATTACTCTTAAAACAATGTATTTAAATCGATATTTTTTTCTGCAAATAGCTAATAGTGCCAATAGAAAAGAATTGGTATCGAGTATCGAAAATGATTCGTTTAAAATGTATCGGCGATACACAAATCAATACTTGATACAAAAAGGATCGGCAATACATGAACTAATACTAAAAAAGTATCGCCAATACTGAATTGGCCGATACCGATACTTCGATACTAACAACCATGCAATTGGCACATATTCCCATAAGCTCCCACTTATTCACATAAACTTCCATATATTCCCATAAGCTTCTACATATTTCCATAAGCTCGTAATATTCCCATAAGCTCCTACATATTCCCATAAGCTCCTATATATTCCCATAACTTCCTACTTATTGCCATAAGCTCCTACATATCCCCATAAATTCCTTTATATTCCCATAAGCTACCACATATTAACATAAACTCCTAATATTCCCATAAGATCCTACTTATTCCCATAAGCTACTACATATCCACATAAACTCCTACATATTCCCATAAGCTCCTACATATTCCCGAAAGCTCCTAATATTCCCATAAGCTCCTACATATTCCCATACGCTCCTACATATTCCCATAAGCTCCTACTTATTCCCATAGGCTCCTACTTATTCCCATAAGCTCCTATATATTCCCATAACCTCGTACACATTCCCATAAGCTCCCAAATATTCACACAAGCTCTCACATATTCCAATAAGCTCTTTATATTCCCATTAGCTCCTACATATTCCCATAAGCTCCTACATATTCCCATAAGCTCCTACATATTCCCATACGCTCTTGAAAATTCCCATAAGCTCCCATATATTCCCATAAGCACCTAATTTTCCCATAAGCTCCTACTTATACCCATAAGCTCCTACATATTCCAATAACCTCCTACATATTCACATAAGCTCCCTGATATGCACATAAGCTCCCAAATATTAACATAAGCTTCTAATATGCACATAAGCTCCTATATTCCCATAAGCTTCTACATATTCCCATAGGCTCCTACATATTCCCATAAGCTTCAACATATTCCCATAAGCTCATACATATTCCCATAAGCACCCAAATATTCCCATAAGCTCACACATATTCCCATAAGCTCCTACATATTCCCATTAGCACCTAATATTTCCATAAGCTCCTACATATTCACATAATCTCCCACATATTCACATAAGCTCCTACCTATTCCCATATGCTCCTAATATTCCCAAAAGCTCCTACATATTCCCAAAAGCTCCTTATATTCCCATAAGCTTTTAATATTCCCATAAGCTTCTCATATTCCAATAAGCTCCCACATATTCCAATAAGCTCCCACATATTCCAATAAGCTCCCACATGTTCCCATAAGCTCCTACTGTCTGTAATCATTGTATGGGTTTAAAATAATTTTATCTTTTGATGTATTAAACCGATTTGTGTAATCAGAACAGCTCATGTACTATTCTATTTATATCTCAATGACGTCATAATGGAGGGTCAAATTGCTCGGTGTAGCCACTGCCATCTGAATCACACTAGGCCGTGGAGATGAGAAAGAACGAGATTGATGACGTCACGACACTTACCCAGCCATTTTGAATTTCATTCTGAGTGTTGCTGATCAGTGGTTCATTTCATTTTGTCGTGGAAATTAATTTTGTTATTTATTTAAAAAGTTTTGACACTACTACACCAAACCTCTACGTCAACAATTTACTGTAAGTATTTTTCTTTACTCTTACTTTATCGTTTTAAAACAAACATTGCATTTTGTTGTCAGTCTTTTCATGGCATGTTAAAAGTTAACTGTATTCTATTGTAAACGAAGTTGATTTGAAATGAAAAAGAAAATGTTACTTATAATTTATTAGCTACAACCATATAGCATCCAATTTTTTATTACACACCATAAAAACATTTTGAAAACGTAATGTGTCTATTTAATTAATATTTATTCATTTTTTATTCAGAACCTAGTACATCTCAATATTAAATGTATTCTATCTCTAGTGAAAGAATATCTCGTAGTTTGGATTTCTTAAATCATCAAACATTACATTTTCATATTGCTCTTATAAATGTCTTTCTTTTTTATTTCAGTGTACAATGCCTAAGTGTTGTGTACCTGGTTGTCGTGGAAATTATGCAGCTACATTAACTACACCATATGAGAAGGTCAGCATCTTTCAATTTCCATCTGACGAAACAATGAAAAAGAAATGGCTGAAATATATTCCCCGTGATTTAGAAGTTTCTAAAACTACAGTGGTTTGTGAAAAGCATTTTGCACCACAATTTATAATTCGGATAGACTCGGCCACACGTCCTGATGGTACCATTATTAGTGTTCCACGAGATCGACCTAAATTGGCTTCTGGTGCCTATCCAACCATTTTTCCCAATACTCCATCATATTTATCCCAGGACCCACCACAGCCACGTAAAAATCCAGTCACTAGGAGGGCAGAGGCTGCACGTCGAGACGATGAGATTTTGAATACGTTTTTGGAAAATGATAAAATTAATGAGTACTCTGACCTGATGGATAAACTAAGCATTTTTATGAAAGACTATCCACAGTGGAATTTCAAACAGACAGATGAAAAGGTTTGTTTGTACAAACTTGATATTCAAGATGTGCCGACTGTTGTGGTATCTGTATGTATTAGTTTGAATTTAAAAACCACTGTTTTCAAAGGTAAATTTAAGGTATCTAAGGCAAATTTAGCTTGGATTTTAGGTAAAAATAGCCATTTAACCTGTTGGTCAGTGTTGTCCAGTATCTTGAGTCATTTTAATAGCTTAGAGTTAGACAGAAAAGTAAAAGAGCAAATTGATATTGTTGGTAGTTCCTTGCAGGGTTTGTGTGACAGGCTGTCTAGTCTAGGTGGTACGTATGATGATGATGTCAAATTTAGATTGTCCTTTATTACTGAACAGTTCTTTCTTTTGTTTGCTTCCAAAAATAAATACAGTCCTCAAACATTAGTATTTGCCTATCAGTTGATGACTATATCTAGAGCAGCTTATCAGTGTACCAGGGATAAAGTATTGACTCTTCCTCATATTTCTTTTTTAAATAAATTGTCAGCTCCATTAAAAGTTAAATTAACTGAGAATTCTAATGCTGCTTACTCTTAAACAAAAGGCAACAGTCTTACAGCCAATTGAAAAGGTTGTTATTCTTTTAGTAGATGAAATTTATGTCAATTGCAAGGTAACTTATAAAGGTGGTTCTATTGTAGGAAAAGCTGCTAATGATTCCTCAGTTGCAGCAGGCACTGTATTAACTTTTATGATTTGCTCACTGTTATCTAAAAATAAGGATGTTGTTTCTATGGTACCTGTCAGTAAATTAACAACTGATTTTTTGAAAGAATGTTCTGTGAAAGTGTTGAACATGGTAGAACAGTCTGGTTTTCAAGTACTGGCTATCTTATCTGACAATAATCTTGTCAATAGAAAAATGTTTATGTCCTTTGGAAGTGGTAAATTGGTGTCTTCTATTTGTCATCCTTGTAATGAACAGAGGAAATTATTTTTCTTATTTGACAGTGTCCATTTAATTAAATCTATACGGAACAATTGGATAGGACAGAGTGATGACTGTCAAACATTTAGGTTTCCTCCTTTTAATGAAGAAGACAGTTCTGTAGAAACATGTGCCAAGTTTTCCCTTATTCGACTGTTGTATAGCACAGAAAAAGACAATTCACTTAAATTGGCCCCAGGTTTGACTTATAAATCAATTTACCCATCAAGCATAGAAAGGCAAAATGTTAGTTTGGCATTAAAAGTATTTGATGAAAAAGTTATTGTCTCTTTAAAACATCTGGGTGATAAAGAAAAAATTGATGTTAGTGGTACTGTTGATTTTCTTAGCCGGCTTTTGAAATTATGGAGAATGTTTAACATTAAATCTTATGACAAGGGTTACTTTAAAAGAGACCCAGATAGTAAGCCTTTTAAGTCCTCAACAGATGATAGATTAGATTTCCTGAGGAAAACATTAAACTGGTTAACTAAGTGGGAGAGCTATAACTTAAGACCTAGATCTGGTGGTCTTAGTAATGAGACATTCATAGCTTTAAAGCATACAGTTTCAACATTTATAGAGCTTATTCCTTATTTATTAGATGTCTTAAAATTTCGGTATGTGCTAACTGTTAAATTTCAGACAGACTGTCTAGAGAGTAGGTTCGGTAAATATCGCAGATTGTGTGGCACTAATTATCATGTTTCTGTTCAGGAGCTCTTAGAGTCTGAAAAAAAACTTAGATTGGTTAGTTTGCTTAATGTGACCTCTGCTTCACATGGTAAAATTTCTATTACTGATGTTTTGATTAATTTTCAAGATAATAATTTAGAAAGCAGTATTTCAGATGATAGTATCAATCATTTTGTTGATCTCATTGATAAATGTACAGAAACAGATTTAACTGAGTCAGAGAAGAAAGTATTAATTTTTATTGCTGGTTATATAGCTTTTAAGTTGCGCAGTTCAAATAGGATTAAGTGTGGTTTTTGTACAAAAGAACTAGCCATAGATAAAACTCTAGATATTTCATTTTCAACTCAATTTCACTCATATTTACATGATTTAGATAGGGGTGGATTAAAATGGCCTAGTCAGGTTTTAGTTGATGTACTGACTGTTCAGTTTTCATTGTTTAAAAAACTTATCAGCAAAGGGTATGAAGATTTTTTCCTGGCACAAAGTAACCAGAAACAGGTTTTATTAAAATTATTCCATACATGTCTTCAAACACATTTTTCACATCTAGGTGATTGTATCTGTGGGCAAACTTTAGTAAATGTTTTTTATTAACATCCAGCTATCTGGCTAACATACTTCTAAATAATTACAGTAAATCTGAAACAGATAAATGTTCACATTTAAAAATAGCTAAGAAAAGAAAATTACAAACTTACACCAAATAGTTTTGTTAATAGGGTTTTAGTGTAAAGGATTTTTTAAGTCTATTGTTATTGGTTTTTGCAGGGGCAGGGGGAGCACAAGTATTCTTTTTAATGTCAGTCTAAACATTGTCAGTCTAAACATGTTTTTTTTTTAATTTTTAACTAATATTTTTGGCAAAATAATTAACATTGTTTCAAGTATTCATTTCAGGTAACTGTTACCACTAGGCGAAGGCCTAGGTAATAATCTGTTCTTAAATTAGACCTACTTAAGATATTTAAATTGTTGGATATTATTATAATATCATTACTTGAAAATATCTCTTAAACAAATTAGACATGCACACGTTATTTCAAACAGACAGATGAAAAGGTCTGTTTGTACAAACTTGATATTCAAGATGTTTTTTTTTCTATATTTTAATTTCTTTGTGTGATACAAAAAATGTTGTTTTATTTATTTATTTAAATGTATGACTAAAATAAAAGCTGTATCAATATTTTCTCTTTCATATAAATACGGAGGATGTTGTTGGACTTAACTGAGCATATTTTAAAGGAATAAACTTATTAAAATTTTACAATGTGTTGTCGTACTTTTACTGATAACTTATTAGTTGTAATGTAAAATGTTATTGTTTACTAGTATAATTGTTTGTCTAAATACAGTTTTGACTGTTATATGTCCAATATTTACTTAGAGTTTGCATATATAGAAAAAAAAAATTAAGCACCAGTGTGCTGTCTCAAATCAAAACAGTAACACGCAAGGCTAGCCTTAGTAGCATAGTAACACACTCGCCAGCCTGTACTATTCAGCTGGCGGCTATGGGTAGCTATTTTCACGTCACAGCACAGTGGAGTTGGCCCGTCTATGACGATGGCAGTGGTGTAGCACGCGCGGCAATTAAAAAAGTTTCGCGGAATTCTCTCGATGAAATACAAACTTGTTTATTTACCATTTGTTTATTTCATTTGAGAAACTTGAATCCGATTTGTTTACAATATTCCTCATCGAATAGTTAAAGCACACTTTAAGAATTATGCGTTATGGCACAAGTGAACCATGAACTCAAATCTTTACAAAAAAAAAGTAGCTCTTGCCTTTTTAAAGTTCAATAAATATTACATGTTTCTTTATGACTTTTGTTTTCGCCAGCTGCATATGGTAACTACGTCTCTACCTCACTCACTGTTCAGATCACAAATGGTAGTTGTTGTGGCATCCAGCACCGTCTTAACGTGTGGGTACACTACTGCTTTGGTCCCTCAGGAAAGGGGGGGAGGGACGTTTTCTAAAAAAAATTTACAGGTGTATCATGCTTAATTTTTTTGCTTATGGACCATTTACATTGAAATTTTTTGTTTGGTTGTAGTATAGGCCCTAGAACAATATATTGCATTGGCCGGGGGGGGGGGTCCATAAGGCTCTTTAAACGGCCCTAAGTGATACTAATGCTGAACCATTCCCAGAACAGGGTTGGGCAAACAGCGGCCTATGGGCCGATCACGGCCTGTTTGGCTGTTTAATCTGACCAGAGCTTGTTCTACCTATAAAGTAATGGGATTTCAGCTCTGCCAGTTCATTATGTTCCGTATAAACAATCCACCCATCTGTTCTTGGCCCCTGCAGTCTACTTTGGCGCGGCCACTATTTGCCCACCTCTGACCTAGAACAAACATGGGCGTACTACGGCCCGCGGGCCAAGTACGTCACACTTGACTTTTGCATCTGGCCGCACATTTAATTTTAAGAACATTTTATTTTGTTTTTATTTTTGTTCTACACTCCACCAATCTGTTCTTGGACCGGCCATTTTGTGGCCCGCGATTTAAAAAAAAAGTATGCCAACCCTTTATATAATAGTAATCACATTAATAACGACACAACTTCCTCAGCGATATATATATATATATATATATATATATATATATATATATATATATTTATATCAATTTGCCAACGAATGTCCTGTTTATCGCGCGCGGAATAAAAAAAAAAAACATCACCAAATGGCAACAGCAACAGCAATAAAATGCGCCACAGTGAAACATCAACAGCCAATAAATAAATCAAATTGATGCAGGTTTGATTACCGGCGATTAATTTGACCTGCATGTATGTTACAAGGGAAACAATAAATCAAAAAATAAATTACGTCCCCTGTTTTTATATTTCTGTTTACTTGACATAGTAAGGTGAACCCATCGGGCAATAAATTCTGGTACTTTGGTCTTTTGTTTACATAATTGGTTTTAAAACGTATTCAAAAATATGTACCTCTTTCTCTCCTGCACCTTTCCCTCCTAACCCCCCTCCCCCAACCCCCACACTATATTTTGAGGTTCGCTGGTCATGGCTTACTGAATTAAGTAGCTTGTTTGTATTCAAGTAATCTGTTGATTGAAAAACATGAAATAAAACGTGTACCGACATAAGGAAAACAAAAGAAACGGAATCAGTATTTTAACAATGTCACAGATGTGTTTATCATGTGTTTATCATGTGCTTATCATGGATGTTGTTATGGCAGCTACGCCAACGATTTGTTGTTCCACCCCCTCCCCACACACACCCACATAGTCACAGGTCGACATGACCCAACACCTACCGGATCGATTAGTCACGGTAAAGTAGTGCGCTGGTGTGACCGTGGCGACCTCACGGTTGACCGGGGACGGAGAGTACACAATATCACCCCACACACAATCCTATCGCGAGGTGTTTATCTATTGGTCCTTTTTTTTTTTTGTCTGAGTCTCTACCATAAACTTTTTTGAATCGCGGACTGACGCGGACCACAATAGACTCACAAATAATACAGAAAGGCCGGACCAGTTGTAAATGGACCACAATAGATTCACAATAGCTCGGATCAGTTGTAAATGGACCACAATAGATTCACAATAGCTCGGATCAGTTGTAAATGGACCACAATAGATTCACAATAGCTCGGACCAGTTGTAGATGGACCACAATAGATTCACAATAGCTCGGACCAGTTGTAGATGGACCACAATAGGATACGGTGAATACACAGTTTTGATAGGCGGCGGACGTTTATCCCACCATAAACATGTTCAGATTATCATTATAACATAGTTTGGAGTTAAAAGGCCTAACAGATAACGCTTGAATGCCAGCCTTTGAATTGAAAATAAAAATAATATTGGTAAAGTAATTTTGTATTCATTCAAAAGTATCACGATGTTGTTTGAGTTATAAATAGTAACACACAGATTGATATGTTATTTCTGTGATAGCAGTTCATAGCAGTCATTTTTAGGCGCCAACCTGTTATTCCCGGTAGTTTATTAAAGAGAGGTAACTGCAAGATTATTTTATTCATAGATATAAAGAACTAGATCGACCACACTTTTCATTTAAGTTCTTAAACGGAAATCGTTCATGGACATACTTCATGGGCCACCGCCATTTAATTTGGTGCTCATATAAAGTACACTGACATACATAACTCACATTGATAAAACAAAAAAAATATTTTACGGCGATTTTATGAAAAATAAAATCGAACATTATTTCTCTGAACTAAGCAACAATGAGACCTAGCTGGACACTAACTAAATTTATATATTGACGAGACGTTTTCATAATATATATTGTTGCATTGAAAACAGGCTTCCTTAGAGACTTAATCAAACTTTCAGCATTTTTTTTAAGCAAAACACAGGATAAAATGACGCTTAATTTTTTAAAAGTTAAATTAGGTCATTTCATTTAATTATAGACAGGCTGTCTATAGTATATGCATTGACTAGTCAGGACCCCATGAATGTAAGAGGGTCCCGTTATTATGCCATAATTTATGGCTTGGCAACTTTAGCGACCGCCTATGATCATCACTCCCATTACGCCCTTTTTAGATTTAATTCCTATAAAATATAATGCTATGGTACCTCTCCACCCAGACTAGTCAATTACATTTGCTTATACTTCTGACTGAAAGGGATCCACTTTAGTCCATCGTATGGGTCTTCATATCATCCTCCGGTTGGCCTGTGGGTCCATAATGCTGTTTAGACAGTATGCAGTACTGATTCAATAGGCATAACGTTTATATCACACAGTCAGTGTGATTACTGTGTAGAAGATGTATGTATTTTTCTAAAAAATATTTGCAAAAGAAAACACATATCCATTTTTTATCAATATACTAAAATATTGCCATCTCTTTGACTTTGTCTTCTATAAAGAGCAAATAAAAGTATAACTATCTTGACTTAAGCGAAGTCTATAGTTGGTCTATAACATCATGCCAAACATTTTTTTTAGCTTTGTAAAAATCTGACATAAGTATTTTAGGCACCGTCAGTTTTTATTGTAATGTTACATTGGTATTAGACTTTTTTTGTAACAATATAAAATATTGTAACTAATTCAATGTAATGATAACAATACAACATTTTAATAAACAAAACAAAAAAAAAAGATAAGTCAAAATACAATTTAGATATTTTAATGGTGATAAAATATTTTTTACAGTAGTATCAAAGAGTAGATATGTGTAAGTTGTCATTTTTTTCTTGTATAATGTATAAAAATCTAATTGCATGAATTATTTAATTAACAACATTTACATTATAATAAGGGAAAACAATTATAATGAAAAAAAGTAAGTACTGCTCATATTAATCTTAGTCTTGTGAAATGATAGAAGCACAGTTATTCATATCATCTGTTTCATATTAAATAAAAAGATGTAATCTTTCTAAATGGTTTTTTCTTTTTAAATAGTAAATATTTTAAATTTAAATCATGTGTTATAAATATATACAATATTCTAATAATTAAAAAAATTTGTGACATATCATTCTACTTTATGCATATGATTTAATGAAATAAACTAGCCACTTTATTATATTTCAACATTTCAATAGACATGATCATACAAAGCAGCTTAATTTAAAAAATAGCCAATTGACAAAATAATGTATTTCTTGCAACATGTGACTGGAAATTAACACTAAACAAATTTGCTTTCAATAGTCACTTTTTCTGAAATAATATAAAAAATGGGTACATATCTTTTAAAATAGTATTAATAATGACAATAGTTATTAATAAACATAATATTAATCATTTTTAATGATAGTTACATGAACTATATAATTTTCTTTCTAAATACATTCATTCATGCAATAGTAAAAAACATTCTATCAGATATCGTATTATTGAAAAGTGCAGCCTTAATTAATTATTGATGGCAAGATAGTGCATCACCCTAAAATGAAATTTCTTTAAATTAAATACCAGTACATTTAAATTATATCTAGCTTTACCTTTTAAAAACTAATTTTATTTTGTGAAGTTAAATGGATTCAAAAGTCATGCAAATTTTTGGTTTCTGAATATTACAGTTCAACTAAGCTTTTGTCTAATACTATTTTTTTTCATTGCTATGTTGGTTAGTGTTACTGTATGGTAGCATCTTAATTTAAAACTTCACTACAAATAAGTTTTAGAAGAATGTGTACATGAGAGTCAATACCATTGCTCGTTTTTTAAAAAAGTTCAGTTAAGTCAGTAAAAAGTTGCTAGTAGGCAGTAACTGCATCATTATCTATTTGTAGGATATTAAAATTATTTTGAGGTACACCATTTGTGATGTTGCAAAATGTTCACCTGAATTCCAGCATTAGCCTCTACATAAAATGCTCTGAATTCCAGCATTAGCCTCTACATAAAATGCTCTGAATTGCAGATGGATAATTGTTCCAACCACAAAAGTGTCCCATGGATGGAAAAAAAGACCAAAATATCTAAAACATTATTATATATTAAAATGAAATTTACTGTGCCTTTGATAGATTAAAATTTTTTACATCTTGACTCTGATGCAAACTTCACGGCAAAAGCCACAGACAAACTAAGTGTTTGTGTAGCTAATCTAACTTTCATTTTGTTATTTTATAGTGTACAAGTTTATGAGAGCGTTTGCTGGCTGCCCTTAGACCAATGAACACTTGAAGCTTTTCTAAATTTACTATTTTTTACTAGGCTGTACCTAAATGGGTTCTTATTTTACCTAATTAATGTAATGCTGATCTAATGTTTTTTATTAAATGACAGATAAAAAAAAAGTATGCTGATTTAGAAGTCTACAAGATGAATGAATTTACTGTTGGTCTAGACTGCAGCCTAAAAGTGAAGATATTTTAACATTAACAGAATGAGCATCGTGGTTTAAGATACTACAGAGATATTACATTCATAAAAGTTTTTAATAGCTTCTAAAATTATATGTATTTAATTTTCTGCACTAATACCATGAATAAAAAGATACCTAAAAGGCAGATACGAGGCATGAGTGTTGCCGGTCACCACTCTTAGAGAAAAATGTATTGATGTTTTTATGCTACATACAAAGCACAAACGAACAAAGATCTATATATTTGTATAAAGTATTGGACTTATAACATATACAATTTATATATATCTAATGTAGTCATTTTATTATGAATGATTAGCACGTTTGCTTTGGATGAACTGTAACATGTTTTGGATGAACTGTAACGTGCTTAGGATGAACTGTAATGTGCTTTGGATGAACTGTAACATGCTTTGGAAATACTGTAACGCGTTTTGGATAAACTGTAATGTATTTTAGATAAACTGAAACATGTTTTGGAAATATTTAAAGGATTTCAAACACTGCAAACTTAAGTAGAGATTTCTTTTGAGTGAAACAACTGAAATCATTTAAAAAATACCTACTTATAAAGTTGAGTTTTAGCAGCTGGCATTCAAGGATCTGAGGAGTTCACTCGTTTTCCAAAGATGTTGTGGACAATATTCATGACTGTATCTTTGTACTGTTTATTTGATTACAATAGTAATATCTTTTAAAAATTATTCATTAATTAAATTTTATAAACTGTACTGTGTTTTGGATGAACAGTATTGTGCTTTGGAAAAACTGTAACATGCTTTGGATAAACTGTAACATGCTTTGGATGAACTGTAAGAAGCTTTGGACGAACTGTAACGTGCTTTGGATGAACTGTAACGTGTTTTGGATACACTGTAACGTGTTTTGGATACACTGTAACGTGTTTTGGATACACTGTAACCTGCTTTGGATGAACACTAATGTGCTTTGGTAGAACTGTAACAAACTTTGGATGAACAGTAATGTGCTTTAGATGAACTGTAACGTGCTTTGGATGAGCTGTAAAATGCTTTGGATGAACTGTAATGTGCTTAGCATGAACTGTAATATGCTTACGATAAACTGTAACGTGCTTAGGATGAACTGTAACGTGATTTGGATGAACTTAAATGTGGTTTGGATGAACTGTAATGTGTTTTGGATATATTTTAACGTGTTTAGGATAGACTGTTGTAACGTGTTTTGGATGAACTGTAACGTGTTTTGGATAAACAGTTACGTGGTTTGGATAAACTGAAACGTGGTTTGGATGAACTGTAACATGTTTTGGATAAAGTGTAACATGTTTTGGATATACTTTAACGTGTTTAGGATATACGGTCACGTGTTTTGGATGAACAGAAACGTGTTTTTGATGAACTGAAACGTGTTTTGGATGAAATGTAAGGTGTTTTGGATGAAATGTAACGTGGTTTGGATGAACTGTAATGTGTTTTGGAAATATGTAAAAGAATTTAAACACTGACATCATTTAAAAAATACCTATTTATATTGTTGAGTTTTAGCAGCTGGCATTAGTGGATCTGAGGACTTCACTCGTTTTCCAAAGATGTTGTGGACAATATTCATGTCTGTATCATTGTTCTGTTGATTTGATAACAATAGTAATATTTTTAAAAAATTATACATTGATTAAATTTTGTAAACTATAACTTCTTTTGGATGAACTGTAACATGTTTTGGATGAAATGAAACATGTTTTGGATGAAATGTAACGTGTTTTGGATGAACTGTAATGTTGTTTGGATGAACTGAAACATGGTTTGGATGAACAGAAATGTGTTTTGGATGAACTGTAATGTTGTTTGGATGAACTGTAAGTGGTTTGGATAAACTGTAACATGGTTTGAATGAACTGTAACATGGTTTGGATGAACTGTAACTTGTTTTGGAAGTACTGTAATGTGTTTTGGATGAACTGAAATGTGGTTTGGATGAACTATAACGTGTTATGGATGAACTGTAACGTGTTTTGGATGAACTGTAACATGTTATTGGAATATGTAGGAGCT
This sequence comes from Bulinus truncatus, assembly GCA_021962125.1. Taxonomy (NCBI): domain Eukaryota; kingdom Metazoa; phylum Mollusca; class Gastropoda; family Planorbidae; genus Bulinus; species Bulinus truncatus. Next base: position 727,616 of record JAGDYQ010000108.1, on the reverse strand, counting down.
TATGGGAATATGTAGGAGATTATGGGAATATGTGGGAGCTTATGGGAATTATTGGGAGCTTATGAGAATATGTGGGAGGTTATGGGAATATATGGGAGCTTATGGAAATTTTTGAGAGCTTATGGGAATATGTAGAAGCTTATGGGAATATGTAACATGTTTTGGATACACTGTAACATGTTTTGGATGCACTGTAATGTGTTTTGGATGAACTGTAACGTGTTTTGGATGAACTGTAATGTGTTTTGGATGAACTGTAACGTGTTTTGGATGAACTGGAACGTGGTTTGGATGAACTGTAACGTGGTTTGGATGAACTGTAACATGGTTTGGATAAACTGTAACATGGTTTGGATGAACAGAAACGTGTTTTGGATGAACTGTAACGTGTTATTGGAATATGTAGGAGCTTATGGGAATATGTAGGAGCTTATGGGAATATGTGGGAGCTTATGGGAATTATTGGGAGCTTATGAGAATATGTGGGAGCTTATGGGAATATATGGGAGCTTATGGGAATTTTTGAGAGATTATGGGAATATGTAGAAGCTTATGGGAGTAAGTGGGAGCTTATGGGAAGATTAGGTAATTATGGGAATATGTAGGAGCTTATGGGAATATGTGGGAGCTTATGGGAATGTGTGGGAGCTTATGGGAATTATTGGGAGCTTATGGGAATATTAGGTAATTATGGGAATATGTAGGAGCATATGGGAATATGTAGGAGCATATGGGAATATGTAACATGTTTTGGATACACTGTAACATGTTTTGGATGCACTGTAATGTGTTTTGGATGAACTGTAACGTGTTTTGGATGAACTGTAATGTGTTTTGGATGAACTGTAACGTGTTTTGGATGAACTGGAACGTGGTTTGGATGAACTGTAATGTGGTTTGGATGAACTGTAACGTGGTTTGGATGAACTCTAATGTAGTTTGGATGAACTGTGACATGGTTTGGATGAACTGTAACGTGGTTTGAATGAACTGTAACGTGTTTTGGATGAACTGTAACGTGTTTTGGATGAACTGAAACGTCGTTTGGATGAACTTAAACGTGGTTTGGATTAACTGAAACGTGGTTTGGATAAACAGAAATGTGGTTTGGATGAACTGTAACGTGGTTTGGATGAACACAATCGTGGTTTGGATGAACTGTAACGTGGCTTGGATGAACTCTATAGTGGCTTGGATGAACTGTAACGTGGTTTGGATGAACTGTAACGTGGTTTGGATGAACTCTAACGTGGTTTGGATGAACTGTAACATGGTTTGGATGAACTGTAACGTGGTTTGGATGAACTGTATAATGTTTTGGATGAACTTTAATGTATTTTGGAAATATGTAAAAGAATTTCAAACACTGACATCATTTAAAAAATACCTATTTATATTGTTGAGTTTTAGCAGCTGGCATTAGTGGATCTGAGGAGTTCACTCGTTTTCCAAAGATGTTGTGGACAATATTCATGTCTGTATCATTGTTCTGTTGATTTGATAATAGTAATATTTTTTAAAAATTATACATTGATTAAATTTTGTAAACCATAACTTCTTTTGGATGAACTGTAACGTGGTTTGGATGAACTGTAATGTGGTTTGGATGAACTCTAACGTGGTTTGGATGAACTGTAACATGGTTTGGAAGAACTGTAACGTGTTTTGGATGAACTGTAACGAGTTATTGGAATATGTAGGAGATTATGGGAATATGTAGGAGCTTATGGGAATATGTGGGAGCTTATGGGAATATGTGGGAGCTTATGAGAATATGTGGGAGCTTATGGGAATATGTGGCAGCTGTAACGTGTTTTGGATGAACTGTAACGTGTTTTGGATGAACTGAAACATGGTTTGAATGAACTGTAACGTGGTTTGGATGAACTGTAACATGTTTTGGATGAACTGTAATGTGTTTTGGATGAACTGAAACGTAGTTTGGATGAACAGATACGGGGTTTGGATGAACTGTAACGTGTTTTGGATGAACTGTAACGTGCTTTGGATGAACTCTAACGTGGTTTGCATGAACTGTATTATGGTTTGGATGAACTGTAACGTGGTTTTAATGAACTGTAACGTATTTTGGATGAACTGTAACGAGTTATTGGAATATGTAGGAGAATATGGGAATATGTAGGAGCTTATGGGAATATGTGGGAGCTTATAGGAATATGTGGCAGCTGTAACGTGTTTTGGATGAACTGAAACAAGGTTTGAATGAACTGTAACGTGGTTTGGATGAACTGTAACATGTTTTGGATGAACTGTAATGTGTTTTGGATGAACTGAAACGTGGTTTGGATGAACAGAAACGTGGTTTGGATGAACTGAAACAAGGTTTGAATGAACTGTAACGTGGTTTGGATGAACTGTAACATGTTTTGGATGAACTCTAATGTGGTTTGGATGAACTGTAATGTGGTTTGGATAAACTGTAACGTGGTTTGGATGAACTGTAACGTGGTTTTAATGAACTGTAACGTGGTTTTAATGAACTGTAACGTATTTTGGATGAACTGTAATGTGTTTTGGATGAACTGTAACGTGGTTTGGATGAACTGTAACGTGGTTTGGATGAACTCTAATGTGGTTTGGATGAACTGTAACGTGGTTTGGATGAGCTGTAACATGGTTTGGATGAACTGTAACGTGGTTTGGATGAACTGTAACGTGGTTTGGATGAATTGTAACGTAGTTTGGATGAACTGTAACGTGGTTTGGATGAACTGTAACGTGGTTTGGATGTACTGTAATGTGTCTTGGATGAACTGTAATGTGTTATTAGAATATGTAAGAGCTTATGGGAATATGTAGGAGCTTATGGGAATATGTGGAAGCTTATGGGAATATGTGTGAGCTTATGAGAATATGTGGGAGCTTATGGGAATATTAGGTAATTATGGAAATATGTGGGAGCTTATGGGAATATGTGGGAGGTTATGGGAATATGTGGCAGCTTATGGGAATATATGGGAGCTTATGGGAATTTTTGGGAATATGTAGAAGCTTATGGGAGTAAGTAGGAGCTTATGGGAATATTAGGTAATTATGGGAATATGTAGGAGCTTATGGGAATATGTAGGAGCTTATGGGAATATGTAGGAGCTTATGGGAATATGTAGGAGCTTATGGGAATAAGTGGGAGCTAATGGGAATATTAGGAGCTTATGGGAATATGTGAGAGCTTATGGAAATATGTGGGAGCTTATGAGAATATGTGGGAGCTTATGGGAATATGTGGGAGCTTATGGGAATATATGGGAGCTTATGGGAATTTTTGGGAGCTTATGGGAATAAGTAGAAGCTTATGGGAGTAAGTGGGAGCTTATGGGAATATTAGGTAATTATGGGAATATGTAGGAGCTTATGGGAATATGTGCGAGCTTATGGGAATATGTAGGAGCTTATGGGAATATGTGCGAGCTTATGGGAATATGTAGGAGCTTATGGGAATATTAGGAGCTTATGGGAATATGTGGGAGCTTATGAGGATTATTGGGAGCTTATGGGAATATTTTAGAGCTTATGGGAATATGTGGAAGCTTATGGAAATATTAGGAGCTTATGGGAATATGTAACATGTTTTGGATACACTGTAACATGTTTTGGATGCACTCTAATGTGTTTTGGATGAACTGTAACGTGGTTTGGATGAACTGAAACATGGTTTGGATGAACAGAAACTTGTTTTGGATGAACTGTAACATGGTTTGGATGAACTGTTACGTGGTTTGGATGAACTCCAATGTGGTTTGGATGAACTGTAACGTGGTTTGAATGAACTGTAACGTGGTTTGGATGAATTGTAACGTGTTTTGGATGAACTGTACTGTGTTGTGGATGAACTGAAACGTGGTTTGGATGAACAGAAACGTGGTTTGGATGAACTGTAACGTGTTTTGGATGAACTGTAACGTGGTTTGGATGAACAGAAATGTGGTTTGGATGAGCTGTAACGTGGTTTGGATAAACTGTAACGTGTTTTGGATGAACTGTAACGTGGTTTGGATGAACAGAAACGTGGTTTGGATGAGCTGTAACGTGGTTTGGATAAACGGTAAGGTGGTTTGGATGAACTGAAACGTGGTTTGGATAAACTGTAACATGCTTAGGATGAACTGTAACGTGGTTTGGATGAACTTTAATGTGCTTTGGATTAACTGCAACATGTTTTGGTTATACTGTAACGTGTTTTGGATGAACTGTAAGGCGCTTTGGATATACTGTAACGTGGTTTGGATGAACTGTAACATGCTTAGGATGAACTGTAACGTGCTTTGGATGAAGTGTAACGTGCTTTGGATGAAGTGCAACGTGCTTTGGATAAACTGTAACATGTTTTGGATGAACTGTAATGTGGTTTGGATGAACTGTAATGTGTTTTGGAAATATTAAAAGGATTTCAAACACTGCAAACTAAAGAAGAGATTATTTGAAAGTTAACTAACTGACATCATTTAAAAAATACCTACTTATAAAGTTGAGTTTTAGCAGCTGGCATTCAAGGATCTGAGGAGATCACTCATTTTCCAAAAATATTGTGGACAATATTCATGTCTGTACCTTTGTACTGTTAATTTGATTACAATAGAAATATTTTTTAAAAATTATACTTTAATTAAATTTTATAAACAGTAACATGTTTTGGATGTACTGTAACGGGCTTAGGATGAACTGTAATGTGTTTTGGAAATATTTAAAGGATTTCAAACACTGCAAACTAAAGAAGAGATTACATGAAAGTTAAATAACTGACACCATTTAAAAAATACCTACTTATAAAGTTCAGTTTTAGCAGTTGGCATTCAAGGATCTGAGGAGATCACTCATTTTCCAAAAATATTGTGGACAATATTCATGTCTGTATCTTTGTACTGTTAATTTGATTCCAATAGTAATATCTTTTAAAATTTATACATTGAATTTTATGAACTGTAACATGTTTTGGATGAACTGTAACGTATTTTGGATAAACTGTAACATGTTTAGGATAAACTGTAACGTGCTTTGGATGAACTGTTAAGTGCTTAGGATGAACTGTAACGTACTTTGGATGAACTGTAACGTGCTTTGGATGAACTGTAACGTGCTTTGGATGAACTGTAATGTGCTTAGGATGAACTGTAATGTGCTTTGGATGAATTTGGTTGTTTTGGATAAACTATAACATGTTATGGATACACTGTAACGTGCTTAGGATAAACTGTAATGTGCTTTGGATGAACTGTAACGTGCTTTGGAAACACTGTAACGTGTTTTGGATACACAAACAGCTGACAAGCCTATGTTAACAAACAGCTGACAAGCCTGTCGTTTAACAAACAGCTAACAAATAAGTTGTTTAACAAACAGCAGACAAGACAAGACTGCTGATCAACAAACAGCCGGCATTTTGAAATTTAACTTACCAGTAGGTGTGCCTGGTTCCTGTAGTTGTTCCATTCCTGGGATATTTTCAATGCCATATTTTTCCATTCCCTCACAAATAAAATTATTGAGCAAATATCGGCCCTGATTTGTTAGAATTGCAATCAATACTTGGAGAATCAATGTTTTACAGGTTTTTTTACTTTTTTTTCACGAAAAAATTTCATTTAGCTCAGAAAAAAACTAGTTGAATTTACTCAGTGTAAAACTGTTAAAATACACCTTAATAACCATTATTAAAAAATTTTATGATGAGGTCTTTTAAGATTATGTATATTTCTCTTCACAATGTCTGCTAATTTTTCTGAATCTATATAACCAGGCCTACTTTTAAAAAGAGGACCTCCTGCGTTGCTAGAAGAGTATCTTTCACAGCAAAAATAAAGTCGCCCAGGTTATCTATACTTCTCCTTCTAAAGTTTTGAAATCTGGCCTATAAAAAAACAAAATAATTATGAAGCAAGCAAATTAAACCTCCCAAAAGTTTAAGCAAAACTGAATCATGAATGCATGAAGACAAAAAAAAAAATCACCAACATATCAAATAAAAATAAGTTTTGAATGTAAAATAAATAATTATATAAATTTAAAGGATAAACTAACTATTTATTAAAATTATATTACCTGCATTCTAACACCATGTGCTTCAATGAATTGCACTAAGTCTAGAAAAGCAATCTATTAAGAAATTTTAAAAAATTTACCCAAAATTATATTGAATTTAAAAAAAAAATTTAGGAAAAAAAGCAATGAAAAAACATGTTAACAAAAAAAATATTTTAAATTTTTGACAGCACTGAAATACTTCCACATAGCATTTGCACTCTCAGCTACAGTAGGGATTAAAGAAAAGCACAATTAATCAATTAGTCTACATCAGTGTTTCCCTAAGTGTGGTATGCGTACCCCTGGGGGTATTCTCAAAGAGTTCAGTGGGTAATGCACAGCTAAAGAGAAAACAAAGAAATGGGGGGGGGGGGGCTTTGACCTAGGGTACGCAGTATTACAAATTCAAAAGGTGGATACACAGATGTTAAAAGTTTTGAAAACACTGGTCTACATTATTTACTTAATTGTATTAGTGTAGGTAAAGTACAAGAAATGGTTATGAGTAATGAAGATCAATACTGGTCTGAAATTGAAAGTTACATTTTCAATGTTCATAAAAATAGCTCAAAGTGTGTCAGAAATATGAAATATCAACAAGTAAATTGTAATTATTTATTTAAAGTACAGTGACAGTGTGTACACTATTACATAAGTGAAGAGTTAAAAACTTCAAGTTGAAAAATATAACTAAAAAATACTGCTGATTCTTAGGTACTTCAGTTGCTATGTTGTGGTCTGCTAGAAATTACGTACATTTTCATTTTCAGTTTTTTTGAAAAGCAAAATGGGGGCTCTCTAATTTAGCAAAATTAATATGTATTACAAAGAAATTTAAGAAAATAAAGTAAAAAATCGATAAAAAGGTGAATTTTGATTGATTTGATATATTTTTTATCTTCCTTTATTGTGTTGTTAAAAAGTTGCACTTCATTGAAAAAATAGGTCAGTTTATTTACAAAAAAAAAGTACTTTAGAGTGTTGTCTTATTATGAAGATGTCTTGGCTAAAATAAATTTTTCATTTTCCTGTAAGTGTGTCAAATTTCAAGCTATTTAGACTTGTAACAGAATGTTAATTTTTTGTAGCAGAAATTTCACCATCTCTGGATTATCAAAATGTTTCTTTTTCCTGACAGGAAGTCTTCCATTGTTTACAAATTTTAATGAAAAAATCGTTTTTTTAGTTCTTAATATGGTCCTCAATAAATTTAATCTTTTATTTAGAGATATTTCTAAAACAGTATTAAAAGAATTTTTACATAGTTTTGATATGTTTTAGGCTTATTGTTTGTTAAAATAGCAAATTTATAACTAATTATGAGTGCTAGTATTTTTATTAAGTATTAGCATGAACCATGCCTATGGCATGTGTTGATGTGATGACTATTTTGAGCTTAATGCTAGCATTTTAGAATTAATTTTTAATTAATCTAACTTTTAATAGTTATTTATATTTTAGTTATATGAATATATTTGTAACATTAAAATCAGTAATTTGTTTAAGAATAAACAAAAAGGTTAGCTTAGTCTACTGTTATTACTAAGACTAATGTGTGACTATAACTTATAACTACAAACAGTGTGATTGTACACACAGCTCTGCTAATAATATGAGCTTTTTGTCTTTACCCATTGTACCATTTAGAATTTACCCCCACCTTCACCACCCCCGGCATGTGAAACTTTCCCCTCCCATCTTAGTGAGTATGTTACGTAACCCAAGGTCATGTCAAGCCAAGCTCCCAACTTACTTAGTTGCCTTAATGGCACATGCATAGCAAGCGTGATCACCTCCACCCCCGACCTTTATTAAGTTAAGTTAGAAATAAGTTAATAGATAGTAGATGAGAGAAAGATGTAGTAGAGTATAGCGCTGACAGGCTTAGAGTAGACATAGGTAGATATAAGTAGTTTGTTATAGTAGAAGTAGTCAGAAGATCTTTAAATAAGCGAAGTTGTATTATAGTTGTATTAAAGTATTTGTTATATTGTGTACTGCATAGAGTTTTGTTCTTCATATAATAGTCTTGTAGAACATGAACTAACATATTTGGTGAGCTTTTTAAAATCACCGTAACATATTTAGCACATTTAAAAGTCGACGACGTCACATATTTGGTGAGCCTGCCCTCAACATATAAATTCTGATACCACACTTATATTGTGTGATAAAGTGAAAGATAATAAATCTGCCCTAGCACGTCCATTCAGTGCGTTTCTTTTTTTTATGAAAATGTTAAAGATATTAACATATTATGTAATTAAATAATTTAATAAAAAAAACTGAATTAAATTGAAATTGATAATCAAAGGTTGAAACAACAACAAGTTCCATGCATTAAGTGCAAAAACAGTAAAAGCAAAAACAAAATTTTCTATAACACTTCTTATTTATTGTCATTTTTTGCACACAAAAATCATTTTTTTTGTTTTTCTGTGTTAGAAACTATAAAATCTCCAATAACAAACAAATAATTAAACATTTCTCATTAGTTTCTCAAAAAATAAATATGTTTAATGGTCTTTGAGTGCAAAAAGTAGCATTCAGGAAAGACGAAAATTAGGACCACCACCAGCATTATATGTATATTCTGTGCAACCTTTTTGAAAATAGTGGTAAATTTCTTTATAGTTTGAAAGTAGATACACACATTTATAACATATTCAAATTTCATCAGAATATCTCAAGTGGTTTTAAAGTTATAAGCTTTTTAGTGACAAAATTACAAATTTGGGTCACTAATTCTGACCTTTTTTTGCCCTGTTTTCACAGACACATAAAAATGTCCATAACTTCGCTTCTAATTGAGCTAGAGAGATAATCTTTGCTGTTTTGAAAAGGGAAATGCTACGCTTACGTCAAGCGCCATTCTATTTTTCTCATTTTTTTTCGGGTACCGGTGATTATATTAGGGTTAGCATTTCACCACTTCTGTTTCTTCTGGTTCTAGACTGGGTAACCAGAGAGGCTTATGCTGACTCTGGTAAAGGAATCCAGTGGAACCTGGTGAAGAGGCTAGAAGACTTAGAGTTCGCAGACGACCTGGCCATACTGTCCCACAAATTACAAGACATGCAAGAGAAAGTCTCAGCCCTGGATAGTACTGGACAGAGATTGGTCTCAAGATAAACCAGCAAAAAACAAAGATTCTGAAAATCAACCAACAACAAGATGGCACAGTAGAAGTAGGGAATCAAAGTCTACAACAGGTAGAAAACTTTGTATACCTAGGGAGTGTGGTCAGTATAACAGGAGGAACAGACGAAGACATAGAACGTAGAATAAACCTGGCACGCCAAGCATTCGCTAATCTAAAAGCCGTCTGGAGATCCACATACATTTCTTCTAAAACCAAATTAAGAATCTTTAACACCAATGTGAAATCTGTCCTACTCTATGGGTCTGAAACTTGGAAAACAACAGAGACAACAAGCAATCGACTACAGACCTTCATCAACAGATGTCTAAGGAACATAATGAAAGTAAAGTGGTATGACAAGTTAGAGAACACCAAATTGCGGGAGAAGTGTGGACAGAGATCCATTGTGCAACAAATTCTAGAGAGAAAGTGGAAATGGATTGGACACACTCTTAGAAAAGATACAAACAACAGAACCAGGCAGGCCTTAGACTGGAATCCTCAAGGCAAACGTCACAGAGGAAGACCCAAGCGCACATGGAGACGCAGTATACTAGATGAGACCGGGCGATCAGGGAAGAGCTGGGAAGAGCTTAAAAAACTTGCTAGAGATCGTGACAAGTGGCGAGCTTTCACAGAGGCCCTATGTTCCACAAGGAACTAAAAGGAAACATGATGGCATGATGATGAGCATTAGAGTTAGGGATAGGGTTAGGGACAGTATTAGGGTGTGGAGAAATATCTATTGACGTAATCCGGAAAAAAAAAATACGAATTATGTCTTGATGTTACCGTGGCCACTGCGTAAACAAAAAGGGTTAGGGGTTAGGGATATGTTTAGGGTTAGGGATAAGGTTAGGGTTAGGGACAGTGTTAGGGTGTGGAGAAATATCTATTGACGTAATCCGGAAAAAAAAATACGAATTACGTCTTGACGTAAGCGTAGCCTGTGCGTTTTGAAAATGGTTTAATAAGCTCTTTAATATGGTATCATTCATTTTGGTGAATTTTTAATTTCACTTTTTTCACTGAAGTACCTACTGATTCTAATTCATTATTGTTCTTTAACTAAAAAATACTGCTGATTCTAATTCATTATTGTTCTTTATCTTTAATACCACATTACACTATTATCTTTCGGTAACTATCTTTCTAAATAAGTACAAAATGTGTTTACAAAGTCAAAGACAACTACCGTATGTTTTTTTTTCCCAAAACACGTTCACTAGTGTCGGAAAGAAAATCAATGTCGTAAAATGTCGGATTTCCACATACCTAGGAACAGTAATTTACCTTATTTTGAGCTGAGAAACAAGAAAGGTTCTGCTGTTTTCTTTAGTGTTGTATTAATGTTGTTAATATGGAAATCACTTCGTAGTACTATCTCTGAAGGAATTAGACATTTCCTTGTCTAATTGAAGCAATTAATCTACATTTGGCATTCTTTGAATTCCACACTTCCGCAACAACAGCCATTAAAATACTAGAAATTTTTTATTTTTTCTCATAGAAGAGTAGCACCAAAGCTTACGTCGCGCCTTCTAACAGAAATGAAATCATTAGGGGGTATAACGTCGATCTAGTTCTTTATATCTATGATTTTATTTATAAGTACAAAACGTATTTTACAGTTATCTTTCCTTGTATGATTTATTGTTTATTAATAAATCCCACATCATTGCATAAAGTACCTTATTTATTAGCACTTTGACAGACAAAGATACAATTTTTCTTCTGTCTTATATTAGCCTTAGGATATCAAGTTTACTCCAAAGAAAACTTGGAATTACATTAAGTATAAAAATAATTATCATGTTCAGTGTTACTCGCTCAAAGATATTTAAGCGAGTACATGTACATCATAAATGTATTTTTTTTTTCGGTTAAATGATATATCTGTCTGAAACAATTCCTTTTAACTAAAAAATACTGAACAAATAAAAATATAAATTAAAGAAACACTAAGGAAAAAAAATGAACATTTCTTTTCATATCAACAAAATTTATTCAAAAACTTTTATAGTGTAACAAATGGCTTGGAGATCTTTTAATTGCTCTATTAGGCTAGCTGAAATATATTCTATGATAGATTAAATATCAATCTGATTTGATTTTGCTTTCAGCATTTCTACAATGGCTAAGCCTGCTTCTGCATCAACATTATCCATGTATTGAAGGTAGTGTATCTTTTTTATTTTGGGACAGATTCAAACATTTAACTTAATTGAACATTTCTAACAAAAAAATAACATCTAATTAGTCATCATATAATTTATGACATTTTTTTTGTCTACGAAAATTCAATACACAACTTTTTTTGCATGACAATACAGAAGTTATCTAAAAAATAATACTGGCAAATTATTATCCATGTATTGAAGGTAGTGTATCTTTTTTATTTTGGGACAGATTCAAACATTTAACTTAATTGAACATTTCTAACAAAAAAATAACATCTATTTAGTCATCATATAATTTATGACATTTTTTTGTCTACGAAAATTCAATACACAACTTTTTTTGCATGACAATACAGAAGTTATCTAAAAAATAATACTGGCAAATTTGAAATATTTTATTTCACTCTCAGCCATAAATTTAGGCTTTACGATATATTGTATTATCACAAAATCGTTTTAACTTATCCAGCCAACAGCTCACTGAAATGAAATAGACTGGTATTTATAATATTACAAATGTAATATTTGAACTAAAATATGATTCTTGTATTTAGTTAGCATTAAAAAATATTTCATCTTTAATTATCAGAAAAAATAAATGAATACAAGAAATTGGAGTACTACGAAAAAACAAGAATTCTTTTTCTTCTTCTAAACTGCTTATACACAGACGAAATATCAAATAGATATATTCTGCTAATTTTTTTAAAGCTTCATAGATTAGAAAGACATAGAAATACCATTTACACAGCACTTTGCGTTTAAGAAAAATTAAGTAACAACTAAATCATAAATGCCATTTGTATCAGTGTTGACAAAACAAAAAAACATTTTCTAGCTACTTGTATCTGATTATATGATTCAAATCTTTGTTATTTACACAACTGATTATAAAATGCATATTTTCAGTTTAAACTGATAAAATTCACTTCACAATATTACTGCACAGTCATGAAAGAAACAAAGCCATTTTTTAAATACCTTTGTTACAATAACAATATAATAATCTTTTTTCAACTTCGAAAGTCTGCACAACTCTGAAAAAAAACAAACAATTTCAGCAGATGTCACCTAAAAAGCCGGACATGGCAGAGGTTTCCCGTCCAGACCAGCTAAAATGTTATCCACCGTCAACGTGCACATTTCTATTCTAGTTTCTAGGGTCGCACTTGCCAAATGAGGTGTTATCAAACAGTTCTTCAGGGTTAAAAGTTTATGATTTACCGGGAGGGGCTCAGGAGTAGTGACATCCAAACACGCTGCCCCTATTTTATTGCTCACCAGTGCCTCATACAAGGCATCCTGATCAACTAAAGCACCTCGAGTCACATTTACAAAAACTGCATCCGTCTTCATTCTGTTAAAAGCTGCGGCGTTAAACAAACCCTGATTTTTTCCATTCACAGAACAAGTGGCTATGATGAAATCTGAAGCTTCCAGAAGTTCCTCAAAGGTGACGAATTCAGCCTTTACTTCATCTGCTTCTTGTTTTACAGAGTTACTACAGTAGAGAATTCTGGAAGGCTCAAATGATGCCAGTCTTTTAGCAGTAGCTAATCCAATTCTACCAAGTCCCACAATGCCGATGACAGAGCCTGAAACTTGTTTACCAGCCAACCAAAGAGCATTTTCCCATTTCGTTCCCCACACGCCAGATTTCACTGACTCAAAAGCTGAAATGAAGAAAGAAAAAGTATTTAATGTATGTAAAAAAAATTATTTTTTTTTTACCAATTTTTTATTTTTTTATGGAAATAAACATTTTGTTTGAAGAAAGGGCCAATCTAAAAAAGAGATATTTTACTTGATTTTAAATGCATTTGAAATTAGCAAAACAAAATTCAAACTGGGGGGGGGGGGGTATTTTAGCAATGTAATAAAACCTTAGCAGTGAACCTACAAGACTTACTTCATTCCTTCATTCAACATGTGCTAGTATTTTGGTCTCATTGACAAAAGCGGTGTTTTGATTGCATTTACTTACAGTCCACCAAATTTATAAGCTTTATTCCCACAGACTACTAGTTTCATAAGTTTCATTTAATAGACCAACAAATTTACGAGCTTTTTCTGAAGACCACTAAAAGTATGATTATTTATTCCCATATATCAACTTTAATTTTTTTTAAAAGTCAATAAGGACTGTATAAATAGTTGATAAGAACTGTATCACAGTTAGATGCATGCTATAAGGGGTGTTCATCTTCAAATTAGAAAAAAAAACAATGAGGACATACAAAAGACTTTAATTATTTTGCGCTAAAGCACTTAAGTATTTTGGTAGATTTTCTTCGGCTGAAAAGCAAAAATTTCTATGTAGCACTAATATGGTCTGCAGACCACTGGTTGCTAACCGGTGATTAAGACATTGCAAAGACATATTTTAAAGGCTGAAAACTTGTCTAGTTATTATGAATTAAGGGCCTGTAATACATTTATCCAGCGCCACCAATAATGGAGATCAACAATTTGTAAATGGGAGTGGGAAGAAGTGGCATAGAAATTGTATTTCTGGAACATTCCTTTCATCTGAGAAATTTAGCAAACTCTTTTCAGAAAATTTCTCTGAAATCTTAAGTCATGCATTTTTTTTAAGACCTTAAATAAACTGACCTTCGTTAATTCTTCTTGCACCAGCTAACACGAGGCTTACAGTCATTTCTGCAGCTGCCTTGGTCACTGTGCCTGCAACATACCCAACCTTGACCCCTCGCTTCTGACATTCTTCTAGGTCAATATGACCCAAACCAGCTGATGCAGTACCGATGACTTTTAACTGGGGACCTAAAAAATGTCATAATTATTCCATTTGAAAAAAAAAATTATGATTAAATTTTAGTCTGAACAATGATGATGAAGTATATGGCTATATTTTAAATTTTAAAACTTCATATGTATGGAAATTGAAAGAGATTTAATCCTTAAAATAGCAAATTAATGTTGAATGAAAATTACTACAAAAACATTCATAACATAGAATTGAGTTTTATTTATATATAAATTATTAAGGAAACTACATTATAATAAAATATGCATGCTTGATAAATAAAAGTATACTACATGTACATTCTTTTCAAATAAATAAATTCTTTGTTCATGCTAAATCAAATTCTTTTATAGAAATTAGAAAAAATTAAATTTACCTGCAACATCTAATGCTTCTTTATTGATTGTGACCAGTGGAATGATAAATACTGCACTTACACCAGGTAAGGCTTTAAGAAAGTCTTCCTGTGTTATGAAGGTCTCGCTTTCAAGGACAGTCACATGACAATGCTCTCTGAGACGTGACAAAGGTTCTTCAGGCCAAGGATGAGATACTAATACTTTGGGAAGTGATTTAGAATTATCCATTATTGCAGTTATGGACAATGAAATCTGAAAAATTAAATTATAAATTAAGCATAATTTAGTTGTTTTTTTTTTCGATATGTTGATGTTTTGAGAACTCAATAAACCTTTTTTAAATGACAGAAAATTATTTCGTAGCAATACACTTATGTATAGCGCATTAGCCTTAAAAATCATAAGTTTATAGTGGTAAGCATATAATTGATAAAACGTAGACCCTTATATAATTCTAGTAAATGTTATTTTTAAACTCCTTTATTTAACTTGCTGTCTCAATCTCTGGCTGTTTGCCTGTCTATCAACTTTCAAATTTATCACTATTAGAAGATTTATATTTTAAGCAGAATAAGCATAATGTGCTGTATAGCCATATGATATAAAGCTTTTTTTTTGTAATTTATCATTTTAGGAGAAAAAATTATTTTGATAATGTGTGTATTGTGAAGAATTATTTTTTTCTACTTTTAGTACAATTTTATTTAAGTATTTAATATTTATTTCATTTAAATTTGCATATGACTTCTAGCATCAACAAATATAAGCAGCCTATAATATGGCTATAAATTGAAATATATCATAATAATATGATTATAATAAAAATATTAAATCAGACAGTAAAAATTAATTTCAATATGAATATTAATGATAATCATAATGGCGAATGCCCAAGCAATATTTGAAAATTATTATAAATTTCAATGAATGAATGATATTGTCATTATTGATAAGGCACTTGTTACGGACCAATTTAATGTAAATGAAATGTAATAAATTTACATTTAGAAACATTCAATTTTTTTAGAATATTATTTATCACGTCTATAAGAGTAGCGGATCATGCTATTGATGAAATAATATGTAAAATTAGGTTAGATATTTTACCAAAACTTTACGCTAAACACTTGACTTGAATGAAGTAAAAAGTGAAAAAAAACAAAACAATATGGGTTCAAAGGTTAGAAGGTAAGGTCATTAAATAAAAAGATTCGCCATAAAACTTTTTTTTTTTAAATCGTTAATAATGAACAAAAAAATCAAGCTGCCAGTTATAATAAAGTATCTAATTGAAACATAATTCAAATATTTTTTAACACATTTTTTATACGCTAACAATTAAAAATTTAATTTTCCCCTGCAATAGTCTGAAATCTAAAAACGAAATCGTGTACCATATAATTATGAAACTTAACGCGTGTCTAACCTATTAAACGTGTTTCCAGTCCTAAACTATATAACAAACAGAAAGATTAAAATGATGAAAAAAAAAATTCTGGTCACGAAGTAAATTTGTCTGCTGCCAACTTTGAAATTTTGATTAAAAAAATATCTATAATACGAATGATTTAAATAAAGCTTTTAAAATGATTAGTTCATTGACGTCACAGACAATCTTGTATTAAGATCCATTTTTTGTGATGTCTTCCTTCGCGAGTGGCCGATCCATCTCCATTGTCCCCTGGACTATTGTAGATCTATGGGATCTTGGTTTGCCAGCTGCCAGAGATCTTCGTTCCTGAATTTATCTAGTCACCTTATCTTTAGAATATTCCAGAGGCAGTCATTTATACTATTCACTAGTTTGAATATCTAAGATAGTCAGCAATCTCGACATTTTAATTAGACTGGCAAGTACTACATGAATTGTCTAGTGCTAACACGATCAATTTTTTTTTTATAGAAACAAACGGAGCTGGCCATAAAAGTTTAGCTTAGACTTTAGCCAATGAGCAGGGGCGGATTTAGGGTGGGGGGGGCATGCAAGCTACAGCAAGTTTAGGCAAGACATCATTAAATTATAGAAATATTTTTTGTTCTAAGACCAATTTCAAAGTTGTCTAGATCCGCCCATGGGCGTATTCATGGGGGGGGGGGCAAGGGTGGCATTTGCCCCCCCCCCTACATTTTGAAAAAATGTCATATAAGAGGGGGGGCATTTGCTTCCCCCCCCCCCACATTTAAAAAAAATGTCATAAAGTTGTTATTTGCCCCCTCCCCTGGAAAATTTTTGCCCCCCCCCTCTGGAAAAATTCCTAGCGACGCCCATGGATCCGCCCCTGCCTCTGAGTACACGGACTGACAAAACGTCGGTCAAAGTCCTTGGAGTAAAAAGATTAAAAAAAATAGATTGTTATTAAAAAAAAATAATTATGGTATGAATTACATATAAATTTCGGCTTTCTATTGGATCCTTCACAAATCCGTCACTTATAGCACCTCAGGTGCATCTGCTCTTTAAAGCTGCGTGTGTAGGGGTGGGGGGAAATATGACAGAAAGGTAGTGCCAAGAGAAGATGGGTGGAGTGATTACATGTAGTCATAAAAAATGAAATGTAAACATCAGAGATGGATTTAGGTCTATCGAATATTTAGGAGCTGGGGTTTATTTTCACGTATTTTTTTTTAGCACTTAGTGATCAAAATAGTTCCACTGCTATCCATCTTCTGGTGCTATAGAAATATACAATGACCTAATTATTACTTATGAAGAAAAAATGGCAAAACATGTCAGAAAAAACAAAATTCTTCTCATCTGAGCAATTCTTAGGGATTGGCTAATAGTCGTTGAATGCCTGGAGCTTCCAATATAAAAAGGGCCCCCCCTCAAATCTGCGTTAATCCCCGATGGATTCCCCCCCCCCCAAACATCTCTTAAAATCTTTGCCTAGTGCCCTCAAGAATGGCTCTGCTTTCCATGGACAGGAGGAACAAGATTATAGCAGGGTCGATAACTCTCATAATCAGTTTTCTGTACCATAAATAATTGGGTTGTCTCTCTTTATACAGCTACACAGGAACATGAATAACTGTGAATGAATCATTTAGTGCACACAAATTGAATACATTGGAAGCAAGAGGCCCAAGTGAATTAAACGCATGTGTAGATTTGAGTCATACCCTTACAAAGTGAATCACAATATACAGACTGCTGATTTGTTAACATGAAGTGACACGGATGTCACAGACTTGGTGTCGGATGTGATAGCGATTACAGATGCCAACTCACTACAGCGAAAGTATGAATGAAATAATTACAAAGTTACAGCTACTGCACCAGGTCACGTGTTAGTGTCTCTCTTTATCGGTGTGTGTGTGTCTTTGTGTGTGTGTGTCTGTTGGTGTATCTCTGTCTGTCTCTCTCATGTCTATGTGTGTGTGTGTGTGTGTGTGTGTGTGTGTGCTTGACTGTCTGAATGTGAGTTTGGTTATATTTAAGCATCATCTCTCAATCGTAAACTGTATGTATTTAAATATTTTTTTGAAGACTAAAAAAAAAATGTGAGTTAGTTTGTTTGAGTGTGTGTTTGTGTGTATGTTTGTTTGTTTGAGTGTGAGTCTCTGCATGTGTGTTTGTGAGTATGTTTGTTAGTTTGCTTGAGTGTGTGTGTTTGTGTGTGTGTTTATCTATATATAACCTCACCCTATCTGTCTGTCTGTCTGTCTGTCTATCTATCTATCTATCTATCTATCTATCTATCTATCTATCTATCTATCTATCTATCTATCTATCTATCTATCTATCTATCTATCTATCTATCTATCTATCTATCTATCTATCTATCTATCTATCTATCTATCTATCTATCTGTCTGTCTGTCTGTCTGTCTGTCTGTATGCCTGCCTGCCTGCCTGCCTGCCTGTCTGTCTGTATGTCTGTCTGTCTATCTATCTATCTATCTATCTACCTATCTATCTATCTATCTATCTATCTATCTATCTATCTATCTATCTATCTATCTATCTATCTGTCTGTCTGTCTGTCAGTCTGTCTGTCAATCTGTCTGTCTGTCTATCTATGTCATTTCGCTTCCTTCCTTTTTCGTTTTCATACATCTATGGACTTCCAAACATTCAGGTTAAACAAATAGCAATACACTTTAGCAATACAATTTAGCAATACAATTTAGCAATACACTTTAGCAATAGAATTTACCAATACAATTTAGCAATACAATTTACCAATAAAATTTACCAATACAATTTACCAATACAATTTAGCAATACACTTTAGCAATACAATTTAGCAATACAATTTACCAATACAATTTAGCAATACACTTTAGCAATACAATTTAGCAATACAATTTAGCAATACAATTTAGCAATACAATTTAGCAATACAATTTAGCAATACACTTTAACAATACACTTTAGCAATACAATTTAGCAATACAATTTACCAATACAATTTAGCAATACAATTTAGCAATACACTTTAGCAATAGAATTTACCAATACAATTTAGCAATAGAATTTACCAATACAATTTACCAATACAATTT
This sequence comes from Bulinus truncatus, assembly GCA_021962125.1. NCBI lineage: Eukaryota > Metazoa > Mollusca > Gastropoda > Planorbidae > Bulinus > Bulinus truncatus. The sequence goes on along the minus strand of JAGDYQ010000108.1, from coordinate 708,624 downwards.
ACCAATACAATTTAGCAATACACTTTAGCAATACAATTTAGCACTACAATTTAGCAATACAATTTACCAATACAATTTAGCAATACACTTTAGCAATACAATTCAGCAATACACTTTAGCAATACACTTTAGCAATACAATTTAGCAATACAATTTAGCAATACAATTTAGCAATACCATTTAGCAATACACTTTAGCAATACAATTTAGCAATACAATTTAGCAATACAATTTACCAATACACTTTAGCAATAGAATTTACCAATACAATTTAAAAATACAATTTACCAATACAATTTACCAATACAATTTACCAATACAATTTACCAATACAATTTAGCAATACAATTTAGCAATACACTTTAGCAATACAATTTAGCAATACAATTTAGCAATACAATTTACCAATACAATTTAGCATTAGACTTTAGCAATACACTTTAGCAATACAATTTAGCAATACAATTCAGCAATACAATTCAGCAATACAATTTAGCAATACACTTTAGCAATACATTTTAGCAATACAATTTAGCAATACAATTTAGCAATACACTTTAGCAATAGAATTTACCAATACAATTTAGCAATACAATTTACCAATACAATTTACCAATACAATTTACCAATACAATTTACCGATACAATTTAGCAATACACTTTAGCAATACAATTTAGCAATACAATTTACCAATACAATTTAGCAATACACTTTAGCAATACACTTTAGCAATACAATTTAGCAATACAATTTACCAATACAATTTACCAATACAATTTACCAATACAATTTACCGATACAATTTAGCAATACACTTTAGCAATACAATTTAGCAATACAATTTACCAATACAATTTAGCAATACACTTTAGCAATACACTTTAGCAATACAATTTAGCAATACAATTTAGCAATACAATTTAGCAATACACTTTAGCAATACACTTTAGCAATACAATTTAGCAATACAATTTAGCAATACAATTTAGCATTACACTTTAGCAATACAATTTAGCAATACAATTTAGCAATACAATTTAGCAATACAATTTAGCAATACAATTTAGCAATACAATTTAGTAATACAATTTAGCAATACAATTTAGCAATACAATTTAGCAATACAATTTAGCAATAGAATTTAGCAATACACTTTAGCAATAGAATTTAGCAATAGAATTTAGCAATACAATTTAGCCATGTCGATGTTTTACTGTTTAATGTTGCCATGGAAACCAGAAGAGCGGACATTTTGTTAAGACTTTTGATTGGTGCCATGCTTTAAGTGCCTCACACACACGTCATTTGATTGGCTGTAATGATACATGACGACCACAGAGCGGGGTTGTCGAATATAAAATTGGTTGAAATAAATTTTAGTAAACAAAGGAAACAATTTATAAAAAAATAATGAACCAGTTATGTAGTTAAATATGCATTGTATGTTGGTATGCATATATGTATGTCTGTCTGTATGTGTGTGTGTGTGTATGTATGTGTGTATGTATATATGTATGCATGTATGTATGTATGTATGTATGTATGTACGTATGCCAATAATAGCTCCTTATTTGTCATATTACACTCATCATATTTATATAACTGATTCACTTGACATACTAAACGACATACTAGGGCCATTGGCCATCCCATAATTCTAAACTACAGCAATGCAACTTTCACGAACGTTTTAATTTGACAACAATTGAATCGTGCGCGTTATTTTTTTTTCTCTTCGTCTCCAAAAAAAAAGAAAAGTTTGTCAAGCAATTTTTGTATTTTTTTTTTTTAAATTCCCAAGCTAAAGGCGTCTTCTGGTGATATTTGACAGGTGGGCCCAAACTCATTTTCTCTTCCGGCAACGCCTTCACAGTCGATCAGAGCTAACCGTAGGTCATTTTCTTTTCGGACGTTTGGCTTCATTGAGGACATGAATATGAACAAGTGAGAAAAGAAAAGTTGAGCCAATTTTAGGTTGGTGAAGGGGGTGGGGGGTGTGGGCAATCCTTCAAACGATTAACAATCCTCATCGTCCGCTCCTGCACAACTGGACCCCCCCCCAATGTTTATTTGTGACTAAGTCACTTAACAACTTTCACAAACGGGACAATGTTTACCGCATTCCTACGTCACTTCCGCACATAGTGGAGGAGTGGGAATAGGAGTTGGGGGTGGAGGGGGGGGGACCAGTCACTCAGTCATGTTATTTTTTTTGTCACTTTCATAAAGAAAAAATGAAATAGACAATAGAGACATTTTCTGTATAAGACGAGTAGCCCCCCCTTGGGTTGAGTTTTGTTTTGTCCCATTTGATCTTCGTCCGTTACCGAGTGTGTCTTTTGTTATGTTTCAAGGGGAGATAAGCTAGAATGAGTTTTTTGAAGAAAAAAAAACTGTTTCCGATTGGACGGAATGATTTAACAAGGGGTGATCACCGTGTGTCAGATATTATGTAAGATAAGCCATCTTTAGCTGTTGTCAGATATCATGTACTTAGATAAGTCATCTTTAGCTGTTGTTGTGCCATGAACTCATATGACCATCTTTAGCTACTCTTGTGCCATGAACTCATGTGACCATCTTTACCTACTGTTGTGCCATGTTCTCAGATGACCATCTTTAGCCACTGTTGGTAAAGTGACGAAGGAAAATTTGCGATGAAAAAGGTAAGTGTGAATGCTCAATGCACAAATAAAGTAGTTTAATGTAATCGAAATGGTTTGAATCTTACAGGTCTGTTTTGAACACGATGTTATGTGAGGTGTGTGTCTAATAGCACCACATCTCACGTGCTGCAATCTAACACAACTATCTAACTATCTATCTAAAACACATTTAACTAGCTGTCAGACTAAACACCTATCTAACACACATTTAACTAGCTGTTGGACTAAATACCTATCTAACACACATTTAACTAACTGTCAAGCTAAATGCGGAACTATCCTACTATCTATCTTTCTACCTATCTAAATACCTATCTAATTACCTATAGATCTAATTACCATTCTAAGTGCCTTTCTAATTATCTATTTAACTAATTATTATCTAATTTCCAAAAGAAACGTACAAATCAGGACTAGGGTGCCATTTAGTTTTGTATGTGTAAGAAATGTAAACAACTTCTATTTAATATTGGACACGACACAATTTAGCAGATACAGCGAAATAACAGACAACCCCTTTCATTGTACAAATAAGCACAACGGTTCTCGTGAAATGGCAAACATAGCCGCTACCTAAGAACCCTGCTTTTAAGGGGGAAACAAGCAGAAATCTGAATTTTGCCAAGAAAAAAAAACAATTAAAAAAAAAAAGTATAATCTGTTGTTATAACAAGTTTAATCTGTTGTTATAACAAGTCTAATCTGTTGTTATAACAGGTTTAATCTGTCGTTATAACAAGTTTAATCTGTTGTTATAACAAGTATAATCTGTTGTTACAACAAGTTTAATCTGTTGTTACAACAAGTTTAATCTGTTGTTATAACAAGTTTAATCTGTTGTTACAACAAGTTTAATCTGTTGTTATAACAAGTTTAATCTGTTGTTACAACAGGTTTAATCTGTTGTTATTACAGGTTTAATCTGTTGTTATAGCAAGTCTAATATTTTGTTATAACAAGCCTAATCTGTTGTTATAACAAGTCTAATATTTTGTTATAACAGTGCTCATTGCCTGAACCATGTTGATACTAAAGAATTGTCAACTGGTTTTACTGGAATTATTAAAATGATGACATTTGAGGGAGTTCAGAGGTCAAAGATCCCTGATGTGAAAGGTTATTTAGGATCCTTGACAGTGTTTTTTTGCCTAAGGGTTTCCACAATGGTAAATGTACAAGAGCTTAAGGCCCACAAGTTTACCTTGCCTAGAGGACCCCCCCCCTCTTCAAATAGAAAACGATTTTAAAAATATTATTAAAAATTCTCTAACAAACTATACATTCATACTACAAGAAGTCATACTATGAACTTCCACAATTGAGCCAGATTTACATGTCATTTTCCTTTTTTGTCTTATCTATGTTTGAAATAAATTTATTTGGCAAGTATTTTATTGACCCTTACAAAAACTACAAAAAAAAAAATAGACAAAGTCTCTCTCTCTCTATATATATATATATATATCTATATATCTATATCTATATATATATATATATATATATTCTTAAAAATATTTAAAAAAAAACTTAGCTAATGTGTTTATGTGAAAAAAAAATCAAGAAAACAAAATCCGCATTAAAAATAAGTTTGTCATGAAGTTGAAAGTTTCCCAGTGAAAGTACCCGGCCATTGGTTGAAAAAAACACAAAAAGTTAAAACATCGCCTGGTCTTACTTAACACAAACATGAAGGGTCACTAACAGTGTAAAGTGGACTACAGCCATATGTGTGTGTGTGTGTGTGTGTATAGGTGGGACTCTGTTTGTTTGTTTATATATATATATATGGGTTTGGGGGGAAGGGGTGGGTTGGGGTATAAGTTGACGTAAAGTGTAACCGGAATTAAACATCGAAGTGTTGCCCAAGAAGTCACAATGTGTTGAAACAGAAGGACGGTGGTTTTGGTAATGTTTTCTATAGTCGCCATTATTGTGTGTGTAAACAAACTGTAGGTGGTGTGACACAACACACTTCAAATGTGTAGGTACAGATGTGTAGATTGCAGTTGTTGTGTAGTATTACGTCTGTACAGTAGGTAGGGATACGTTTCTATCTATCTATCTATCTATCTATCTATCTATCTATCTATCTATCTATCTATCTATCTATCTATCTATCTATCTATCTATCTATCTATCTATCTATCTATCTATCTATCTATCTATCTATCTATCTATCTATCTATCTATCTATCTATCTATCTATCTATCTATCTATCTATCTATCTATCTATCATTTCTATCTGTCCATCCATTCATCAATGTATTCATTTATTTAATCAATATAATGTCTATCCGTTTGCCCATGTATTCATCCATTCATCTATCACCCTATCCATACATAGATCCATCCATTAATCCACCACACCAGTCTATTTATTCACCTACGTATTCATTTACTCATTGAAATCATTACAAATCTAAACTTCCATTAACTTTGTATACTTACTAAACTAAACAACCCATGCCAATTTACTATTATCTTATTTCTAGAATTCATCTAAACGAACAATCTCCCATAAAGGTCTTTTACAATTCACTGTATAATGTTTGGCATATTCTCAATTTCTCCATCCATGCTGTTTGAGACTTGGCCATTGCACTCATATGTCTTTCTCAGGCGTCCGGTTTAAATGATTTGAACTCTAAGCCTTCTGTCTTAATGGTCAGGCGTCTAACTTAGAGTGCCTTCGTTAAGTAATCATATAACATTCAATGAATATCACGAATCGCTCATAATTTATCATGAATCAATAGCTTCATGTCGATCAGTAAATAATCAATCCAACTGTATTTATCATCTCTTTGTAGCCAATAACTTCATATCGATCAGTTTAGCATCAATCAAAATTTATTTATCATCCATGTGTACCAAAAACTTTATATCGATCAGTAAATGATCAATCAAACTGTATTTATCATCTCTCCGTAACCAGTAACTTCATATCAATCAGTTTAGCATCAATCAAACTGTATTTATCACCCGATCGATCTCATCCCCACAGGCTGTCCACTATGTCCATCTCAGCCAACGCGACCAGCAACTCCGACGTGGACTCCTACTACCTCCAGGTGGCCCTCTGGCCCGCGGTGGTCTACACCCTCCTCCTGATGACGGTGGGCACGGTGGGAAACATCCTCGTCCTCATCGTCTACCGACGCTCCTACCGGCGGTCCGTCACCCGGATGTTCATCTTCGCCCTGGCCGCACTGGACATCGGCAACTGCCTGATCACCATGCCGGCCGAGCTGACCATACTGACCCGCTTCACGTCCTTCCCGTCGCCCGTCTGGTGCAAGGTGACCCGGTACCTGACCTATATATTCAACGGGAGCAGCTCGATCATCCTGATAGCCATCGCATTGGACAGGTACTCTCACAAGTATACCGCATTACACACAATGATGCGCATCGTCAACTTAAAATGGATTTTCCCGAAAAGCCGCCATGTTTGTGTGTCAATATTTTGGTGCTGCACCATTAAAAAGAAAAATGACACAAAATGGCGGATTTTTTTTGTTCAGCCATTGGTAGAAGACTTTAAAGATAGCGATGCGCCGTTCTGTATGCTATCCTTGTTCATCCACTGTATTTAAACCATCGTTGGGCCAAAGTTATTTTTCCCGTCTAGCATTCAACTTTTAAATATCCTCATTCATGAATTATTCTATTTTGAACATACGATTCAATATCATACGATATTATATATTGTAATATACGATTCATTGTGGTTGTAATCCAAAATATTTCTTTTTTTAATACCATTTAAATAACAAGGGAGATAAATACAATTGTTTAAGGAAAATGGGGTAATTTATATTAGTTACATTGAATGACTTCCCCTTAATCATTCACTCAAAGCGCCTCACAGCCATGGCTGAACTATTTCAAATGTGTTTCTTTTCAAGGTACTCAGGTGTGGAAGGCAGGGGGGTGGGGGTGTGATATTGGGGAGGGGAGGGTGCGATACAACTCTGGGCGTCGCGATAGCTGGGCTACCTAACTGCACGCCACATATTGCACTAACATTTTTTTTTCGTACAAGTTCTTTTTGCCCCAAATCTAAACTCAACATTCACAGAAACAGTTTAAATTTAGATTACGGCTGGGGCTGAGGGGGGGGGGGGTGAACAAGTGCTTGACTTTCAAACCAGTCGTCCCCGGTTCGATCTTCGGTGAAATCGGCGCGAATTCGATTCAATATTCCTAGTGACGGCTGCTTGAACGTCCCCCCTTTCCCCCCTCCCCCCCCCTCAAGCCAACACAACACTAAATGGGTTCCTGACTTTAGTTAGGGAAGTAAAGGTGGCTGGCTGGGCGTTGTGCTAGAACCACACAATGTGCCTCAGTGTGCCGTGACTATAGTAACATAAGAACTCTAACATTTCAACTGCCCCCGATGATCCCCATTGGACAAATTGAACTTGACTTACGACAATTACTGATGTTGCTATTCAATTAGTGCACTCTTGCTAGTAATGCACAACACATATTGATACAGTTTCTTGTATTTATTTACACATATGTAAAACATTATTGTTTTTCCATTTACACATGTAAAACATTGTTGTTTTTCCATTTACACATGTAAAACATTATTGTTTTTTCCATTTATACATGTAAAACATTATTGTTTTTCCATTTACACATGTAAAACATTATTGTTTTTTTTCATTTACACATGTAAAACATTATTGTTTTTCCATTTACACATGTAAAACATTATTGTTTTTCCATTTACACATGTAAAACATTATTGTTTTTTTCATTTACACATGTAAAACATTATTGTTTTTCCATTTACACATGTAAAACATTATTGTTTTTCCATTTACACATGTAAAACATTATTATTTTTCCATTTACACATGTAAAACATTATTGTTTTTTCCATTTACAGATATTTTAAAGTGTGTCGCCCGACCCACCAAGGGATGGACATTGGCCGGGCCAGACAGGTGTGTTTCGGTTCATTCCTCCTCGCGGCCATTCTCTCTATCCCCGCCCTTATCATCTACGGCGACATGGTCATCCCGGTGTTGGTCGGCGACGACCAGGTCTCCTTGCTATCGCTGGACCATCTCAGACAAAACGAGTCCGCGTACTCACTGGGCAGTTCCGGGACCGTCATAAGGGGCACCTTCTGCCTGCTGACCACTGAGTACATGGGCAGCATCCTGCCCACGATGTTCTACATCGGCATGCTGGTGCTCTACCTCATCCTCATCTTCTTCGTCATCTTCTTCTACAGCCAGGTGGCCAGGACCATGTTCGTGCTCACCCGGAAGCACTCGATGATGTTTACCTTCTACACGCAGCGCCAGAGTTCCAGCCCCCACTCCGCGGTCCTGGACGACCGCCAGCCAAGCCAGAGCTGCGGGGCGTCTAACGTGGTCATCCGGGAGGCCAGCACCTTCGACGAGGACGGACCGTACGAGCACTGCGACCGACAAGATGGAGTATCCACGGCCGACGACTCTCACGCGTGCGCTCAAGACGAGTTGTCTCCTCCTGGGAGACAGAAATCCACCAAGGGAACCCCCGACGTGAACAATTCACGCAAAGATTATAAAAATTCGTCCGTAAAAAGCCAGCAACAGAATAACCACGACCAGACAAATGCCACTTTACATCCCATTACGTGCAATGCCGATAACAAAAGCCACAAAATCGAGAAGGGCCCAACTAAAGCTGCCAAATTTGGTTCTTTGGACAGGAACAAAGTTCACAGCGATGTTATCAACTTTCACAACGACATTAACGCACTTGGCAGCAAGAAATTTCGAAAGTCCTTCAAGATCCCGAAAATCAAAGTCCAGGACACGAGTCAGAGCACAGAAGGTTTGAACCACACGTCTTCCATGCGCAGCGTGGACGCCAAGACTCTGAACGTCTCCAGCAACAGCCTGCTGTTGAGGAGAATCAAGAGCGCAGAGAACGTGAACGCCGTGACGAAATTGAACAAGCTGCACATGCCGGAAGTGAACAGCCGGAAAACTGCCGCCCCCGTGTTCCCCGACATGTACGAGGACCTGCTGCCCAAAGTCTCCTGCCAGAAACACCGAAAGGACAAGGCCCGGGGGGTAGGGGACGTCGGTCACGTCACTAAAAGCTGCGTCAACCTGGACTACGTGGGGGGAGACGGCGACAAAGACGCTCCTCACAGGACGAACTCGGAGAAAACTTTGACGCTCACCAGAAAGACCTCACCCCAGGGGAAGAAAAAAATCTGCGTCCTGCCCCTCACGGGGCTGTCCTCGAAAACTGTCCTACTGGCTCAGGACGGCCACAACGAATTGAATATATCAAAGGGGGATAATTCATTAAAGGGAAGTAACTCTGCGGACAAAAAAGAGAAGCTGGCGGCGAAGAAATCTGGTGAAGCCCTGAAGGTGCCAACTGAAGAAGCTCCTGACGTGACGCTGAGACCGAAGAGTCCGGACGCCGTGCCGGCGAGTCTCAGCTCCCACGTTTCGGTGTGCAGCCGGAAATCTCAGGAGGGCCCCAAGGCCGCCCGGTCGCCCCGGCAGGAGATCGTGAGCACTGCAGACATCCTCCAGGAGAACCACAACCGCGGCTCCCTCCACCCTTTCCGGACAAGCCGGATGCTGTTCACCATCTCACTGGTGTTCGTGATCAGCTTCCTCCCCTTCTTCATCATCGCCCTGGTCAGGTCGTCCATCGGCTACACCTTCCTGACGTCGCTCAGCAACGCCCAGCTCGGGGTGGTCAGCATCTTCATCCGGTCGTCGCTCATCAACAACGCGGTCAACCCGATCATCTACGGTCTGCTGAGCAGCCACTTCAGGCGTGAGTGCACCGGGCTGGTCTGCTGCCTGTGGAGAAAATAAAGACTTAGCGGGCCAGTTCATCGTGGACAGTGGTCAGCCACGTAACATAAGCGGCGCCGGAAATAGAAGACCTGAGATGTGTGAACATTTTAATGAAAACAATTTGTCATTAATCTATTCCGTTGTAAACTAATATAGGTCATCGTGGGTCAATTATTGATTAAAAGCATTTTGCCCCATTTCTAAGCAAAAATTAAACTGGCAAGAACAGGCGATGTATCCCGTTATTTTACTGTATATTTTTGCATGAAGTTATTTAATGTAACTAGTATACATTTTAATCAATATTTTCTATAAACCACCTTTATATTTACCTGTGATCGATCAAACAGACTTATTTGTTGTTTGGCAATGAGTGACCAAGGAGACACAAGGTCAAGGCAAATCCAAGTGACTGCCGAGGACTAAAATTAAATCTGACGCTACAGGGTTACCAACAAGTATTATTGCAAATAATGCCAAGGCATCTGTCTAGGGCCCCATGAATTCTAGGAGCGGCTAACGGCTGAGTGTGTAGTCATTAGTGGGGGGCGGAGTAGTGGGGGACGGAGTGGTGGCGGACGGAGTAGTGGCGGACGGAGTAGTGGCGGACGGAGTAGTGGGTGACGGAGTAGTGGCGGACGGAGTAGTGGGGGACGGAGTAGTGGGGGACGGAGACGAGATTGCTCAAAGGGAGAGAGTGCACACTCAAAATAAAGATTGTCTCTTTCTGATGAATTTATAGATAGATAGATAGATAGACAGACAGACAGACAGACAGACAGACAGACAGATAGACAGATAGACAGACAGACAGACAGATAGATAGATAGATAGATAGATAGATAGATAGATAGATAGATAGATAGATAGATAGATAGATAGATAGATAGATAGATAGATAGATAGATAGACATTTAATTGTGTAAAGGCGTATACAACACAGTGCTAATGTTATGATGTACAGATGATTACGTCATTATATATATATATATATATATATATATATATATATATATATATATATACAACTATTCTTCCACATTTCCTTTTATCACAGAATTAATTGAATGCACAATAAAAAAAAAATTGTGCGCATGAATAATTTCAAGGCATCCTGCGGCTGAACGGGTTATCGCCTAACTTTAATAGTCCACCCCCGCCCCCCCCCCCACCGTTTAACTCGATAAAAACTATAACAAAAACAGCCTGCATCGTCTCAGGAGTCGCCTTGCCCTACATTCTATGACATCTTCTTTATTTTGTATGCGGGTTGTTTGTTATTCGACTATTGTTCATTTCTAGCACAGCTGTAGGTTTAACAACATACCATTAAAATGAAACGAAAACATAAACCCACACAATGGGATAGTGATGATAAGTGCGACGGATGGCCGAGTCGTGTAGATGCCCGACTATCAACCTGAGAGTCCTGGGTTCGATCCTCTGTGTAACAGCTTGAATGAGTAGAGAGTTAACTCAAAAGTTTTTTTTTTCATAACGTTTATTTGAAAAATGCGAAACTATATTTCCTGACAGAGCCATAACGCATCAAATTTTCGTATGCAGTAAATAGTCTAATATGGCTGTTGTTATAAATTGAAGGATTTCAATCCAAGCGCTACCTATCTTTCATGAGGTGCTATTTACCTGTGGAAGTTTTATAGTCGTCATAACACACGGATTTATCTTTTCCTACATTATTGGGTCAGTGTTATTGGTAGGTGTTATCGATCATTGCTATTTGTTAGTGTTATTGGTCAGTGTTATTGATCAGTGTTATCGGTCAGTTTGTTGGTCTGTTTGACTGGTCAATGTTATTGGTCAGTTTTGTTGGTCTGTTTTACTGGTCAATGTTATTGGTCAGTTTTTCTGGTAACGTTTAATGGTCAGTGCTATCGGTCAGTTTTGTTGGTCAGTTTTACTGGTCAGTGTTATCGGTCAGTTTTTTTGGTCAGTTTTACTGGTCAGTGTTATCGGTCAGTTTTGTCGGTCAGTTTTACTGGCCACAGTTAGTGGATTATGCTGGCCCCGGGGGGGGGAGGTACAATCACAGCTGGTTGTTTGCTCTAGCCTGCGTCTGCACACACTGCCCCACTCAGCGTTGTTGGTAACGCTAGTATTCCGTTGTGCGTGTGTGTGTGTTTGTGTTTTTTTTTTACTCCCTGTTCTCAAACTTTTTCACGACTGCACCCCAAACCCCACAGGGTACGTCCTCCGGTACCACTCACACGAACTGACCTGGGTCAAAGCAGAGGCGTATTTACCAAAACTGTGGCCCTAGGCGCATGACCAATTTGGGGCCCCCTCGCCTGTAAGGCATTTAAAAAATGATCAGAATACAACAATAGTCAGAACACTCATGTATTGTTTAACATGCATACTACATAGTTATGCATACTAGCAAGAACTTACAATTGTCAGTTTATTACAGTTATATAACTTTTTTCCTGCTCTTCAATCTCGCGAACGTGTCAATGTGTGCATTGAAATCGTATTCTAATGTCTCCTTTGATTCAATGTATAAAATAGACAAATCACGCAGCCTACATTGGCTGATGGAATTCCGCAATTATTTCTTTTAGAAAACCAGGTTATTGGGGCCCCTAAATTATCTGGGGCCTTAGGCGCACGCCTAAATTCGCCACTGGGTCAAAGTGTCGCGGGGTCGAAGTGTCGCGGTGTTTGGAACCCCCCCCCCCTCACATGTATGTTCTACAAACTCTTTGGGGTGATGAATCGAAAAGTATATGTCTCTGCGTACTCCTGCATATTTTTTGCCGTAACCTTAGGGGTATGCAGGCCCAGCGACATAAATTTTGGGCCCCCTGGGCAAAAGTTGATTGGCCAGCTCAGTCCGGGCCCCTAAGACTCGCCGGGCCCCTGGGCATTTGCCCCCCCCCCACCCCCTCTCGGCGGCACTGGGGGGGGGGGGTTGAGAATCGCTGTTTTAAATGGAGTTTTAACCTTTACGTGTGTTGGGAAAGTTGAAACTACACATTGGTTAAACAGTTTGTATCCGTTCATCTCATTGGAGAGATCCGCGCATAGGTTTGTGTGTGTGTGTGTGTGTGTGTGAAAGAGTCGCGCGCAGAGTAGGTCACGTGTTCAGCCAAAAAGTGTCACGTACATCCCAGCGTGACGTTTACAGCCAGACGACACATTCAGCCGTGAGTACTTATTTAAGACAATCTAATGCTCAGACAAAAAGTGTGAAATTAAGGTGGTCGTGGATTTGTTGAGCTCAATGGACAAAGTAGTGGTTTAGGGTTCAATTATTTCAATTATTTCAATTATCTGTTCACCTCCACTCAGTGGCGTACCGAGCATAACTCGCGCCTGGGGGCACAATACCTTTTTTGCGCCCCCCCCCCCATTCAAAAACCATATAATATTATATGTAAAATATACCACTGGGCGCCCCTTTTGTGAGTAGCGCCCGCGGCATGATGTCCCCTTGCCCCCTCGCTACGCCACTGCCTCCACTCAGAGGCGTACTTAAAGTGGGGGAGGGGGGTCTAAATTCGGAAGTCTCCACCCCAGCTTGAGGGGGGGGGCTCAAAAATTATTTTTACATTAAATATTAAGTACATTATCTCATGCCATGATGTCGAATGTCAAAATGCATGCCCCCCCCCCAAAACAGGCCGAGCCCCCCCCCCCGGGCGTCCAAATCCCAAGGTTCGTCACTGCCTCCACCGCATGGTTAGTTTCACTTGGTTTTGGTTTGCAAGGACTGTAAGGACGTGTACAATTTTGTAGTGCCCATAGCATGGAAACATAAGACTAAAACAAAACTTTAGTATGCCGCAGGGTTATAGACTGATATTGTACATCCTTACAGTTTTGACTTTATAATCTCTTTCAATTAAAAAAAAAAACATAATGAAAACAAAAAAAAAATGATGAGTTAACTTCACCAGTTTATAAGATTGACTGGAATATTTTTTTTTAAAATAAATATTTTATTGACAACGAAAATATGGCGCTCGAAATTTCACCTTCAGCAGACGTGAAGGAAATAACCGCGAACCGGTTGTAAAGTACCCGGATCAAACACCGGCTAGACAAAGCAAATTTAATAAAAGCGTCTTTAAAAAAAAGCTTTCATAAAATTTACGTATTACGGCTTGTTGCTCTAAAAAAAAAATTACGCAGATTAAATACCTGAAGAAAAAAAAAACACCTTGAATATATACTGAGGTGATTGAACATTATGGGCTTTATATAAACCGATTGATCTTACATTCAACTAAAGATCATTGTAAACTGAAAAGGAATAGACCATTTTCCAATTGGAAAAAATTTTTCTAGAAAATTCAGAAAGTTCCGCTTATTATTTTTTTTTCTATTTATATTACACTATTATAAATTTCTAATTTTAGATTTATGACAGAATAATGATGGCTGAATGGGGGAAAACCCTGTTGTCAGGATACTGTGTTTTTGGTGGAAGACGGACTTGTGGGTTGATTCCGGGCATGTCTGAGTGGGGTGGGGGGGGGGTTGGGGGACGGATTGCGTGGGTTTGATCTGGAACGGTCGTCACGGTCAAGACGTTGACTGAATGGAAGGTTGACCGGTGTAACAAGTGGGGCGTGGCTGTCATTGGCTGGAGAGATCAAGAGGACCAGGTGTTGTTGTAGGGCGAATTGTAAAGGGGTTGTGGGAAGGAGGGGGTAGGGGGGTTGAGAGAGAACGGGTATAATCGAGGTCAAGAAGGGAAGCTATATTACGTGAACTTCATGAGAGTTTTCACCCCGTGTGTTTTGTGTATTGGTTACGATTCATATATTGGATTATTATAACAACATGTTTCATGACTTCAATAAAGAACTTCCTGTGAATACACTTGTTGAGAAAGAAAAAGTGTAAAATATTGGAATAAGTCAGTGTTTCCCAAAGTGTGGTACGCGTAATCCGGGTAGGGAGGGGGTACGGGAAGAGATTGCCGGGGGGTACGAGCTTCACCGGGATGAGACCCTTTTGGTATGCATGCAGGGCCTAAATAAAATGAAAATGAGGGGAAACAATGACCAAAAAACAATATTTTGTAAGTGGGTTTTTTTTTCTTAATAGGGGGTACTCTGTGTATTTGGAAATAAAAAAAATAGGGATACATAAATGTCAAAAGTTTGCGAAACACTGGTATAAATCAAGATCGGCCGTCGCTAATAGTCTAATAGCTGGTCTGAGTCATTAGGTTTATGCAGAAGACTTAATTGGTATGTATCATATCTTAATTGTTCTGCAATGTCTTTATTCTTTGTTAATCTCATCTGTTGAAGATATCACGTGTCAATTATTTTTATTTGGATGTTTTTATTGTTTTTTTTTTAATTGTGGATTTTTGAATTGAATTAATTCTGTGATGTAAAGAACTCGATTTTCTATATCCCGGGTACGGGTTCGATCTCCGGTGAGGACCAATGGATCTATTGGTTCTGAACAGCCCCCCCCCCCACCCGCTATATCTCCAATGGTGCCTGCAATCTACAAGCAATCTATTAGGAAGGCACCACAAGCAGAGCAAGTAATGGGTCAAATGGGTCGCAAAATTGGATGGGTCACGTGAGTCATGGGTCAATGTTCCCTGACCCACGACCCATCCTTGGTCTCCGCCCGACCCTAAAAAAAAACCCGTCGTCGCGCGATTTTTTAAATTTCAAAATGGTTTCTATGGCGACGGCCGCCATCTTGAAAATAACAAAATTCGATGGGTCATGGGTCATGATGGGTCTGGGTCAAGAACTTGATGGGTCATATGGGTCATGGGTCAAGCTCAGTGACCCATTACTTGCTCTAACCACAAGACAACAGTCTCATTAGTGGTTTATATGAACTGAGAGATTTCATCTCATCCTTACAGGGACTCAATGAGATTAGTGGTCGTGCAGTGTAGAGCACTTGGCTATTGACCGGAAGGGGGGGGGGTCTCCCTGGTTCGAACCTCAGTAAGAACCTTGGGATTTTGTTCAGGTCTTTGTGAAAGTCCCACAAGTCCACCCACCTTTAAATGGGTACCTGACTTAAATTGGGGGAGTAAAGGTGGCTGGGCGTTGTGCTAACCACACACAATCCCTTCATATGACGAAGTTATAGAAACAGATGAATTCTACTACACTTCATCTGCCCCGATGAGCAGGAAGAAGTATATAAATAGCACTGTTTACTTAGCAGTTCCTACTGAAAAAAAAACGTCTGGAGCGGTCGAGTCGTCAACATACACCTGGTGTTGAAATAGACAAAAAAAAAGGTCACCACGGTCTTAACGTATTTTTTTCCTATACGTTTAGTCGCCTTAGTCCTCAAAGTGGGTATCTGGGTATATGGGTAGTACTCCATTCATCTGTTTCTATAGCAACGTGTGGCTAACACAACGCCCAGCCGTTTTTGTTTTTTCACTTCTTAGCCTACGCCCACCTTAAGTCCGGCACCCATTTAAAGCTGGGTGGTGGACTTGAGGGGGTCCTGGGTGAGTTTCCCTTGGTTCCCTTAACGAGGATCGAACCCGAGACTGTCATGTCGTCAGTCGAGCGCTCTACACCACTCGACCGGAAGGGAATGGTCGTGCGGTTAAGGGCTTGACTGTCGACCTGAAGATCCATGGGCTCGATCTCCGGTGAGGACCAAATGGATATTTCAGGTCATGGTTAAAGTCCCCCCTCTTTATCTCCCGTGGTGCCTCCATGGCAATGGCACCATCGGCTTGGGTGGGGATGAAAGAGGGGCACCATTAGTGGTGTGTAGGATCATAGAGATTTCATCTCATCCTTGCAAGGATGTCATAATTTTAGGGGTCCCCCTAGCCATGGCCTAGTCGGCATGTTTGTAAAAGCGGCCCTTGGACAGCCCGTCCCAGTATACACAATATATAACACATGTTTCATACAGCAGAAAGAAACACGGGCTTCCATTGGATGGAATATTACATTGATTTCCATTCGATGAAATTCCGAGTGGGCCCCCTGATTAATAATATAATTTGTAATTGCATGTACAATTAAATACGCTGGCACACCATTGGTTCAGTGCGCTCCCTGCCCCTTGAGGATTCTTGGGCAGGGCCGGATTTAGACGTGACAAAGCCTTAAGCCATTTGAGATATGGGGCCCTCTATTAGTCCAGATATTATATGTCAGTGCCAAATATTTAAGTATAATATATATATATATATATATATATATATATATATATATGACAATCGCTCTCCTGACCAAACTTGTGTTAACACAGTATGGAAGTACCATATAGTTTTATTACATCGTAAATTTTCCTTTTCTATCCACAGTTTGGGGGTGGGGAGGGGGGAATACAGGATAGGGTACAGAGGTCAAGGGCGTTTCAAAGGTCAGCCTCTTTTTTTGTTCTGTTTTGCTAATTTGTAGGTCATACTCTCATCAAGTTTCACAAAACTTTGTTTACAGTTGATTCTATACAAGGATTTTTAATCATACATTGGGGCTAACAAGGTAATTCCATAATACAGACAATGAAGTATGTTCTATTAGTTTTATTAAATAACTTCAATTCGTGTCTTGTAGGCTTAGAACTTTATGTCTTAATTCAGTGGAGCAGTGGGGAATGCGTGATATTATTGTATATAAGTGACATAGTATATAATTACTCGAAATAACATATTTAAAAAAAAATATTCCTGTTTTACAAATTATTTATCCCAGACTTATTCAAAGATGAATGTCATTAATATGCTTGTGGGGTGAAGTCCCTGTAAATGTGAGATGAAATCTCTTAGATCCTATAACTCAGTGGTCCCTCCCCCCCCCCACCAACCCGATACCGGGCCCCGTGGATCAATCGATACCGGGCCCCGTGGATCAATCGATGTCGGGCCCCGTGGATCAATCGATACCGGGCCCCGTGGATCAATCGATGCCGGGCCCCGTGGATCAATCGATACCGGGCCCCATGGATCAATCGATGCCGGGCCCCGTGGATCAATCGAAACCGGGCAGTCAAAGAATTATTAAATTATTCCCATTTCCATTATTGGGACACGTGATCTCCCCCCCCCCACACACACACCAACCCCCGCTCTGCATACTTGGCTTCGACAGACACACACACACATACACACACATACACACACATATATATTAAATTTGAATCGAAGTACATTTTATACACACACACACACACACTCATTATGTACTTCGATTAAAATTAAATGTGTATGCAGAATTAAACAGACAACGGGCATACAGACTAACAGGCAAACGGACAAACTGGTCGTATCTATCTGACCTATCCACCTGTTTCAATTAAAGTCTGTGAATTGGTAAACTACGGGTTAGATTTGTCTACAACATGTTCTGTCCGACACTTTCTATCAAAGTGACAGCTCAACAATCTGGTCCCTGCACTAATACTAAAGCCATATCTGTGACGAATTGATTCCCTTGGGTCTGTCATTGCTTTTTTAATAATGTTTTTTTCTCTCTCTTCACATAGACGACACCTTACTAGTCGAGAAGAAAGCTCTTAACCAATGGCTGAGATTGAACAACTTATCAAGGCCAGCCACGAGGCTAAAACTAAGGCACACTGCCCTTACAGTAAGTTTCAAGTGGGGGCCGCAGTGTTGACTTCTGATGGTAAAGTATTTACAGGTATGCGTTGTTTTGATTGGTTGGTTTAATTGGCTGGTTTTTTTTTTTAATATTGGATTGGAATGATTTACGGATCACAATTCACGCGTTTATTATCTATGGTGGATGGATTGTTTAACAAAGGCTTATGGAACAGGCTGAAACATGGGTCGATAGACTGATTGATTGGTCCATGTATCGATAGATTAAAAAGATATATTAGACTAGGCTAGACGTGATTGAAATGGATCTATAAACTAATATAGATTGTTTATACATTGTTTATGAATTGTTTATACATTGTTTATAGATTGTTTATAGATTGGTAGATGGATTACTCGATACGCAAATATGCTTTTTGTAGAGAGACAGATAGGTAAATAGATAGTTAGAATAGATAGAATGGTAGTAAGATAGCAGGTAAGATGATAGACTTATAAATAGTCAGAAGGGTGAGTACATGTGTGCTAGGCTGAATAGTAAATAGATATATAGCTAGGTGTGTAGGTATATATACATATGTATGTGTGTGTGTGAGAGTGTGTGTGGAGACTAGGTAGATACTATGAAGTTACATTTTAATAGTTAAGTAGATCTCTAGTCATGCATATTGACAGCTTTGTTTGAATGCGCTGTTCTCCATTATGTTGTCATTATGTCTGGCCAGGCTGCAATGTAGAGAACGTTTCCTACTCACTGACCGTCTGCGCCGAGAGAACGGCGCTGGTCAAGGCCGTTTCAGAAGGTCACAAACAGTTCAAGGCCATCGCCATAGCCTCGTGAGTAGCTCCGCCATTTTTACCCAAAGATCAATTCTGTGTTGTTGTTTTTTTTTTTTAAACTAACGCCATTGGTTAAAATGTATGCACTGACATATGTGTGAACTGTCTACAGAAATCTGACCGACACATTCATCAGCCCCTGTGGCGCCTGCAGGCAGTTCTTGTTGGAGGTGAGACTCTAATAATATAATAGCGATGTGGGTTCTGCGTTAATCGAAAGTAAAGAATTAATACAACAGTATTCCCAGTTTAAAATACAATCATGAAAAAAAAATCGGATCTGCCCGAAACCAAAAATAACCTAGCCTACCGATCAAGCCTAAGGGGATATAACTCTATGCAAAGGTTTTGCAGGGTACTGCTAGTGTATTATAATTGGAAGGCTTAACAGATTGAGAAAACAGATTGGGAAAACAGATTGGGAAAACAGATTGGGAAAACAGATTGGGAAAACAGATTGGGAAAACAGATTGGGAAAACAGATTGGGAAAACAGATTGGGAAAATTGCGTGGCTGATTAGTCAGGCTGTTTGATGCAGCTAGCGATCCGCTCCTCTCGACTCGCCCAAATCAATGACGTTTACATATAATGTTTCAATCGTTTCATATAAATATAAACAATTCACCAATCTGCTCTTGGTGGTCAGACCCTGTGTCAAATTTAAGAGCCCTACGTGGCCCGGGGTTCGAAAAATGTGCACACCCTTGGTATAGAACGTGCAGGAAACTATAGCCTGCCTTTCGTTATGCTACGTTCAAGATTTAATTGATAGCTTTGAGGGTAAGAAAATGCAGAGAAGAGAAAAAACCCAAGTATTACGTCATTACTAGCTGTTGAAAAAAAATCTTATTGAAAACAATACGCTGAAAAAAAAGTGAACTGCAGTTTCGGTTTCAAAACAGAAATTCTGTGAAATGCGCTCTTTACGTTTATGGAAACACTAACCCAAACGGTCTGCACCAACAGTTCTCAGCATTTTTCGTAACTGTCCCTTAAAATGTATAAACGTATGTCCATGGGTACCCTATGTACGTAAGTTCGCGAATAAATGTATTTATTTGCATAAAGGAACGCGCCTACCTTTCCATGGTAAAACCCGTCATGTACCTTAATCTACCCCCCCCTCCCCGGCCAACCTTAAAAAAAATTGAGAACGTCTGCAATTTCAAAGTTGCACAAAATACAAGTTTCTCGGTAGAGCTTTTGTCATCCGTCACATTCTAGCGTGTCATTTCGACATTGTTTATGGCTGTCTTTGACCTGTTTTTTAGACTTTACTGTCGCAAGGAGAAAACTAAAACACCAACAAGCGCAGACTGCCTGGTTTTATATACTCTGGCCTACATTTCTAATGTCGTCTGCAGTTCCCCCCCCCCCCCCACATGTCGGCTGCACTTCAGAAAAGTGTTAGGGTCATCATGGTAGAGAAATTGGTTGCCTCAGTTACTTTAACCCCCCGTTGGAAGGGGTGGGGGGGGGAAGCAAGGGAAGGCAGCCCATAAATCTTTGAAAGTAAAGCCCTATCACCTTAGTAATCCCACTAACCTTGACCCAGAGGCGTTGAAAAGGTACTGGGGGGAGGGGTTCGTGGGGCCGCAAAGGGCGCTGAACTAGGAGGGGGCTCCGAGAGAGATATTGAGAGATAGATAGAGAGAGAGAGAGAGAGAGAGAGAGAGAGAGAGAGAGAAGGTGTTAAATGTTTTTTGCACTATTCACATTGAAAGGAGGGCGCTACAAAAGCTGGCTACGGCTCTGCCTGGAGTACTGGGCCCTTTTTATGGGATGGGGCGAAAAATAGGGGGCCCATTACTGTTAATCTGATCCTGATTAATAGTACTAGTGTATATGATAAACTTGGACAGTTGTCATGTTATTAGAACTTTACATTATTGATAATATATTCTCAGTAGTCTTATACAATGAGATAAGTAGAATATATATATACATTTACTTTTTCTCCTAGTTTGGCAGTAATTATGACGTGTACTTGACCAAACCAGATATGACCTTCATCAAAGTGACCACTGGAGAGCTCATGCCCCATGGGTTCTGTCCCGTGGATCTTTTAACATTTCAAAATAAATCTGATTAAATTTACAATATCTGCAGGATGATCAATATTATGTCATGATTACGCCCGACGAAACATTCTGTTTACATTGTGTATATGTTGGATTATATTGATGTAATAGTGTACTTTTAGATCTCATAGTAATATTTATATAATATGAATATACAATCAATAATAAAGATATGATGTATTTTAAACCATCGCAAACATGTGTCTATCACGTTTTTTGTTGTTCAATTAAAAACAAACAAAGTTAGTTTGATAACACGATGATAAAACTTGAGCTGAGTGCGCACGCTGGTACCATTAACAAACAACGCGTTTAAATGTTTCGTTCAGTGGGCCTATGTAACGTTATGTCGCACACAGCCAACATCTTCTGTCACACACAGCCGACATCTTCTGTCGCACAATGCCAACAACTTCTGTCACACTCAGTCAACATCTTCTGTCACACACAGATTTATGTTTGATAACTTTATACCTGCAAGTACAGATTTATTTGTAACACTAACAATGTTAGTCGAGAACGTTTGCTATCGAGAGCTGCTAATATTTTCCAATAGATACAGTACATGTATGGTACACTACTTGTAAGACGTAGGACAGATGAATTGTTCATAGCTATGGTAGCGGCCGTCTAAATGAAAGTCTATGATAGGGCTCGTACCTGAGAAAAGGGTCTGGGGGGTGGGGGGGGGAGTAATGCGTCTCTATGAGTGGCAGTCATAGAAGCCATAAATACACTGTTCTTCGTGGAGAGAGAGGGTTGCTTATTTTACGCCGCCATTGCCAGCATGATAAGGTGTAGTGTGCCTACCACACCGGCATTGTTGGTGGAGCTGATGTACGTCTGCCATGACTACAGAGCGGCTGGGTGAGTGTTCCCTCTGACATCTGCCGGGAAGGCAGGGAAAAGGGTTTTAAGACTTGCGCAGACTGGCCAGACCAGCAGGGGGTGTGTACTGCTGATCGGCCAGATTGGCAAGGCAAATGGTTTTTTTCCTGCCACTCGGACATAGGGGAGGGTGTAATGTGCCTGAAGCCTCAGCCAGAAATGGCAGGCTGCGTAGGTGTGCTTGAGTGGGACATAGTTGAAGGGTGTTGTGTGCCGACCACATCCGTCACCACCGCCAATTGTAAATACTGCAGTCTCGGTTTATCATCACTGACCACAGTACCACGTCCGTTGCAAAAGGTGTTTCATTTTTCATGTCCAGGAGAACCCCAATGATATTGTCCTCCCCCCCCCCATAGACCATGGTGTGTCTCCCAGACCAGGATAACCTGACACAGTTGGCACCTCGTTGACTTTATTGATCATGGTAACTCCTGTCCCCCCCCCCCCGGGGGGAAGGGGGGAGAGAGAGGGCTGTGACAAGGATTTGATAAAACTACACTTTGACATTTCAAATACTGAAAAAAAGAAGAACACAGAAATGGTGATGTCATGACTATGGTAAGCTTTACTCGTGTTTACACGATATATGTATGTCACATTTAGTTCAGTGTGTGTCACATTTAGTTCAATGTGTGTCACATTTAGTTCAATGTATGTCACATTTAGTTCAATGTATGTCACATTTAGTTCAATGTGTGTCACATTTAGCTCAATGCGTGTCACATTTAGTTCAATGTATGTCACATTTAGTTCAATGTATGTCACATTTAGTTCAATGTGTGTCACATTTAGTTCAATGCATGTCACATTTAGTTCAATGTATGTCACATTTAGTTCAATGTGTGTCACATTTTGATTAAAATTAGTGTCACGTGTCATATGTTATGTCACATTTAGCTCAATATTTATTGATTGATTTCACAATCAGGGGAGGGGGGGTATAGCCTCCCGTTTAACTTGTTCTGCTCCACTGGAGTGAGGGCATGTTTAATATTGCCCCCCCCCCTTCTCAACCTAGTACACCGAATAACCCAGTGACTGGAGCGAACAAATAATGTTTAAATATAAATCTGACATAACTAAATTTAAAAAAAAAAACTATTTACTAGAAAACTGTACTTTTTTGAAAACAAACAAACTCAGAACACTATTTTTACTGGTTACATGTGCCATATCTATAAGTAAAATTGCAACAGACATGACATATATATAAGACAGCCGGTATTATTCTGCATCTCGTCGACACATCCAGCACATCTGGCAACCTTTTAAACACAATTAAGGTACGAAATATTATTTTTTTGTTTCTCATTACTGTAATAAGAGAGTGTTCATTTAATAAATTGCCTGTAGACCAGACATGGGCGAGACTGCGGCTCGCTGACAAGGTACGGCTCGCTGACATCTTACGGCTCGCTGACATGGTACGGCTCGCTGACATCTTACGGCTCGCTGACATGGTACGGCTCGCTGACATCTTACGGCTCGCTGAAGCCTTACAGCTCGCTGACAAGGTACGGCTCGCTGACACCTTACGGCTCGATGACATGGTACGGCTCGCTGACATGGTACGGCTCGCTGACATGGTACGGCTCGCTGACAAGGTACGGCTCGATGACATGGTACGGCTCGCGGGACTGTTTAATACGGTCAATACAACTTGATTGTATGAAGACTTGTATTTAATTCATACATCTCTAGATCCGGCACTTCTGTCTAATTTTTTGGCCTGCGATTGAAATAGCTTGTTCAGTTATAGTACAGTCTATTATATTATCACACCTGGCCCAGCAAATGATTATCACCCTTGGCCCAACGAATGATTATCACCCTAGGCCCAGCAAATGATTATCACCCTAGGCCCAGCGAATGATTATCACCCTTGGCCCAGCAAATGATAATCACCCTAGGCCCAGCAAACGATTATCACCCTTGGCCCAGCAAATGATTATCACCCTTGGCCCAGCAAATGATTATCACCCTAGGCCTAGCAAATGATTATCACCCTTGGCCCAGCAGATGATTATTACCCTAGGCCCAGCAAATGATTATCACCCTAGGCCCAGCAAATGATTATCACCCTATGCCTAGCAAATGATTATCACCCTTTGCCCAGCGAATGATTATCACCCTAGGCCTAGCAAATGATTATCACCCTTTGCCCAGCGAATGATTATCACCCTTGGCCCAGCAAATGATTATCACCCTAGGCCCAGCAAATGATTATCACCCTAGGCCTAGCAAATGATTATCACCCTTGGTTCAGCAAATGATTATCACCCTTGGCCCAGCAGATTATTTTCTCCCTTGGTCCAGCAAATGATTATCACCCTAGGCCTAGCAAATGATTATCACCCTAGGCCTAGCAAATGATTATCACCCTAGGCCTAGCAAATGATTATCACCCTTGGCCCAGCAAATGATTATCACCCTAGGCCCAGCAAATGATTATCACCCTAGGCCTAGCAAATGATTATCACCCTTGGTTCAGCAAATGATTATCACCCTTGGCCCAGCATATTATTATCTCCCTTGGTCCAGCAAATGATTATCACCCTAGGCCTAGCAAATGATTATCACCCTAGGCCTAGCAAATGATTATCACCCTAGGCCTAGCAAATGATTATCACCCTTGGTTCAGCAAATGATTATCACCCTTGGCCCAGCAGATTATTTTCTCCCTTGGTCCAGCAAATGATTATCACCCTAGGCCTAGCAAATGATTATCACCCTAGGCCTAGCAAATGATTATCACCCTAGGCCTAGCAAATGATTATCACCCTTGGCCCAGCAAATGATTATCACCCTAGGCCCAGCAAATGATTATCACCCTAGGCCTAGCAAATGATTATCACCCTTGGTTCAGCAAATGATTATCACCCTTGGCCCAGCATATTATTATCTCCCTTGGTCCAGCAAATGATTATCACCCTAGGCCTAGCAAATGATTATCACCCTAGGCCCAGCAAATGATTATCACCCTAGGCCTAGCAAATGATTATCACCCTTGGTTCAGCAAATGATTATCACCCTTGGCCCAGCAGATTATTATCTTCCTTGGTCCAGCAAATGATTATCACCCTAGGCCTAGCAAATGATTATCACCCTAGGCCTAGCAAATGATTATCACCCTTGGCCCAGCAAATGATTATCACCCTTGGCCCAGCAAATGATTATCACCATAGACCCAGATTACCACAACTAAGGTCGCCTCTAATCGATGATATCGTTGTAACCGATCTAAACAATACAATTGCTTCTGTCCATAACCTTTATTTATTTATTTTATTTCACCTTTCGCCTAGTTTTCACATGGAAATAATATTCAAATAAAATGGTCGCTGTATGCTATTGATGTCAGTTAAATAAAAGTTAAGTTCCCTTATGCCCATAAGGGCTCATTGGGGCAGATGAAGTGTGTAGATTACATCTGTTTCTATAACCTCGGCATATGAAGGGATTGTGTGGTTAGCACAACGCCCAGCCGCCTTTACTCTCCTCAACTTAAAGTCGGGTACCCATTTAAAGCTGGGTGGACTTGAGGGAGGCGGGGGGCGGGGTTCACCAGGACTTTAAAATAAAAAGTCCCAAGTCCACAACTGAGGTTTGAACACAGGACTCTCTCAGGTCAACAGTCGAACTACACCGCACGACCACCCGTCCCACTGAGCTAAATAAACAGTTTTTTTTTTCTTAAATGAGAGGGTTTTTGATTCAACACACTAAACATTGTAAACAACATTTAAAAAGAAAGAGCAATAATAAACAACCAAACACACACACACACACACGTAACAGCGTGTAGGTATGTAACAGACAGGTACAAGTCCACACACAATATAGCATATACCACACAAAGATTGAGTTTCATGTTGACAATACATCGTGACTCCATTCACAATGTTTGAACAAAGACCTGAAAAAGATTTAAAATAAAAAAACCAATAAAAAAAAACTTGAGACCTGCCAACTTTCAATTTACGCACCTTAATATTAAAACGTCCAAGTAGAAGGGATATTTTCATTATATATATAGTCACAGTAAGTCCCAGTTTATCCCGGACACATCATCCTTCCTACCCTGACGTCATCTGAGGTCAGTAATACACTGGCCTTGAGGGTTAAAGGTCATACCCCTTTCTACCACTTCTTCAAGACAGTCCCAGGTAGGTCACTTTAGATAAGGGTAAATCTTTTATCTATCTATCTATCTATCTATCTATCTATCTATCTATCTATCTATCTATCTATCTATCTATCTATCTATCTATCTATCTATCTATCTATCTATCTATCTATCTATCTATCTAATCTATCTATTTTGTACTCAGACCGACATATTAAAACAAAAAAATCATTGACCTCATAGATCTATTGTAAACAAACGACGAACCCACGTGACATTAGCCGCCATCTTGTTGTACCTTGATATGTCTGACCCGTCACAGAGGTAATGGATGACACCCATCACATTGAGCGGCTACTCCAGGCCAGTCACGATGCCAAACTGAGGGCGTACTGCCCGTACGGTCATCAAGCTGTGGGAGCGGCAGTACTCACTACAGATAATCAAATAATTGCAGGTATCGATACTCTTAGCATAATATGAAATGCAGTGTTCGATTTAAGAAAAAACCAGTGCCGAGGATGAAAAAAAAATTTCTGCAGAGCCGGGGATAAATGTCTATGGTTTCATCCGGCAGGGATATATCAGCTAAATCAGAGCCGGGGATAAATGTCTATGGTTTCATCCGGCAGGGATATATCAGCTAAATCAGAGCCGGGGATAAATGTCTATGGTTTCATCCCCGGCAGGGATATATTAGCTAAAGCAGAGCCGGGGATAAATGTCTATGGTTTCATCCCCGGCAGGGATATATTAGCTAAAGCAGAGCCGGGGATGAATGTCTATGGTTCCATCCCCGGCAGGGATATATTAGCTAAAGCAGAGCCGGGGATGGCAGTTCTCAGTGCCGGGAGATATCGAGACCTGATGGTAATGTAAATAATGTTGTGCAACGGAAAACGCGCCTGACTACTGATCTGAAGATTTCAGGTTCGAATCCTGGTAGGCTTATTTTACTTAGTTTTATGCCCTCGAGCCATGTGTGCAGAACGATAGGGCTGGGGTCCGTACCGCTGCTCAGGTCAGCTCGAGTATATGTTCTTTTCATTGGACTGATGGACTGTGGTCTAGTTACTTAGACATTCTTGAATATACATGTCATGGCCGAAGCCAGGATTTTGTTTGGGGGGAGGGGGGCGTGCGGATTGGGAAGTGGGGGGCTGTGCGGATAGTTTTGTATAAGAAAAAAATAGAACTTTAAAATTCATTTATGTTGTCTTGCACAAGTATATTTTATAATAAAATTTGATTTTTAGAATAAATTGGTGGGAGGGGGGGAGGGGCTACAGCCCCCCAGCCACCTCCCTGGCTACGGCCTTGATACATGTATATAGTAACTGGCGATGGGATGATTTATTGGAATCTGGAATCGTATAATTTCTTGGGTGTCTTAGTAATTGTCGTATTTAAACCTTATTTCCAATTTCTTAACAATTGAGTTTCAAGTTTCTATGTATTTTCCGAACTTTCTCTGCTAATCTATTTAGCTGTTTGAATAGGGGTCGAATCGGGAATAGTATCGAAATTGAAAATAGAATCGGAACTCAAAATACGCTAGTATCGTCGTTGAATTAAGTGTGTTTAAAAAAAAAAAAGATAAAGTCAGGCAGACAGGTAGACAGACACACAGACAGACATATACACAGGCAGACAGACACACTGGTAGACAGACACACAGGCAGACATATACACAGGCAGAAATATACACAGGCGGACAGACACACAGGCAGACATATACACAGGCAGACAGACACACAGGTAGACAGACACACAGACAGGCATATACACATTCAGACAGATACACAGGTAGGCAGACACACAGGCAGACATATACACAGGCAGACATACACACAGGTAGACAGATACACAGACAGACACACAGGCAGACAGACACATAGTCAGACAGACACACAGGTAGACAGACACACAAATGTACACACTGAATAAGGTTGTTCTGTGTAATACTTCAAGTGTACACACTGAATTAGGCTGTTCTGTTTAATACCTCAAGTGTACACACTGAATTAGGTTGTTCTGTGTAATACTTCAAGTGTACACACTGAATTAGGCTGTTCTGTTTAATACCTCAAGTGTACACACTGAATTAGGCTGTTCTGTGTAATACCTCAAGTGTACACACTGAATTAGGCTGTTCTGTGTAACACCTCAAGTGTACACACTGAATTAGGCTGTTCTGTGTAATACCTCAAGTGTACACACTGAATTAGGCTGTTCTGTGTAACACCTCAAGTGTACACACTGAATTAGGCTGTTCTGTGTAATACCTCAAGTGTAATTTCACCTGTTGCTGCAGGCTGCAATGTGGAGAACGAGTCTCGCCCTCTGACGATTTGTGCCGAAAGAGTAGCGCTGGTCAAGGCCGTGTCGGAAGGTCACCACAGGTTCAAGGCCATCGCCATAGCCTCGTAAGTTATTTTTAGAAACCAAATTCTTTATTTACTTTTTGGTTGGGCTCGCGAACGTTTCCTTTAAATCTGCTATGAAATGACACAGTGGTTGAGGTACAAGGGCACCTGATGTTCAATGATTTGCAATGATTTGCTCACCAGGAGTTTAAGACCTTTCCAACGCAGGTCCTGCTGCTACAGCGAAGCGGGTTTTTAGTTGTAACAGAGTGCGGTTTATATATATATTTTTTTTCACAGAAGCCAACCTGACGTGTTTGTGACTCCTTGTGGAGCTTGCAGACAGTTCCTGTTAGAGGTAAGTATATGATACCCTTAACTCAACACATGAATGCTTGGGTAATGTACCCACCTAAAGATACCTTTACATTAGCTGATTAAGTATCAATAATAAACAATCTATAAATCTAAACGGGCACCCACTCTGAAATATTTAATCATGATAATTTATTTAAATATTTGTATGATTTATAATGATCTTATTTCTAATCGTTTTCTTTATAATAGGTCAAAGCAGTGGTCGGCAAACTTATCAGCCAAAGAGCCAAATATGAACATTACAACAATTAAAAAAAAAAATTGGGAGCCAAATCTGCTTTTATTACACTAAATAAGTAGTACACTAAATAAGTTGTATACTAAATAAAACTAAGTGCCAGACCCGCACTTAAGGAGCCAAGGAGCCACATGCGGCTCCGGAGCCGCACTTTGCCGACCACTGTGTTAAAGGAAGAAAAAAAAACAAATTCTCTTTAGACTAATCAAGGGATATAACCGTGTTTAACTACGGCAAACACTACTAATAAATGGGCTACTTCCCTTGCATTAATTATTTGAGATCTATCCGAGAACGTGATCATACAGCGTGCTGGAAGTTCAAAGCAGTACACACGCGTGCTACACTGTGTGTCGTCTCTCTCTCTATCTCGTCAATCGCCAGCGTCTTCCAAAAAATGTAAACAAAACTTCGTATTTTAAGCTTTATTAGGGTCAAATGGGGGGGGGTGTTAGGTGCATACTTACTTAATTACAAATTATAAAATTAAAATTTATTGCAAAAATTAAAAAAGAAATACATTTCAGAAAACGTTTCGTGACTTGTTATTTATATTAATTTTTTTTTATTAATTTCTTATTAACAACATAGTTAGAAAATAACATATATATATATACGTTCCCGAAACAAAAAGATGCTACACATTTGTTATCGAACCAATTTGATGCCGGATTACTCTATCTCCATTTTCTGACGTGTGTTGGTTCATTATCTCTCACCATAGCTGCCAACTCTTTGCCAAACGTCTCATAAAAAAAATAACCGCACTTCGCCGATTCACACTCATAGCAGACGACAAACCAAACAAACAATTCATGGCCTCCTATTGATAGAATTAGAACTGTTTTTTTTTTTAATGTATTTTATGAAACAAAAAAGTAACAGAATATGATTTTCAAAAAAAAAAAAAAAAAACGCATTAAAAAGTGTAATTTATTAATCTCGTTAATCACACAATTATAATCGGTTTTTGGCGGTTTACGGTGGTTTATGGCGGTTTATGTTGGTTAATGGCGGTTAATGTTGTTTAATGGCGGTTAATGTTGATTAATCAGTAGACATAATAAATAGTGAAAAAAATATTGTGTTAATATCAGAATATGTGCTATATCCCCCCTCCCCCCAAAAGATATCTTTAATTCAATTATACATTAAAAAAATTATAACAGGGGAAATAATACGTGGCTTTTGAAAATCGAAACGTTTTACAAGAGTTGCCTACCTGTATTTAAAAAAAAAGATAAAAGGGATTGCTATATACTATTATTTGATTTTTTTTTCCTAAATTCAATAAAACGATCCAATTTGTTAATTAAATATTAGAAATTTTTTTTTTTTTGCCTTGGGTGAATTTGTTTGAGCAATGTTTTAATATTACCAACAAATATAAAAAAAATTATTTCGCACCTTATTATTATGTTGAGGGGACGGGTGGTTTGTACATAAAAACACTTTCATACCCTTATTGATACTGGCTTTGGGGGGGGGGAGCACGAGAGAGGGAGGGGGTGGGGGTGAAAGAGGGAGGGGGAGGAGGTGAGATTAGGGTCTAGTTCTGTTGGGGTACCGTAAATGTCAACAAGACCGACCTTAAAATTTAGGTCATTAAAAAGTGGTTGGTGGGCTGGCCGGAGTGTTACCCGGACCAGAGGAACATGTACGTACCCTTTGCAACCCCCCCCCCACCCCCCTACCCCTAACTCACACCCCCCCCTCCCCCACCCATCACTATTCTCCATACTGCAGCCTGGCAGTTTGACCTACATGAATGTAAACACGTTCAGGTTTCCTTCCCGCCACCCCAGCCCTCTCTCCCACATCACCGTTGTACCAGCATCCCCCCCTCCCCCCCTTATAACCGCTCTCAATCTCCAGATCCTAAGTTGGGACCCCTCCCCCCTACTTCCCCCCCCCCCCCAGTTCCTGCTCATTATCACCTGACATTCGTATATACATATATACAAACAAGTATGTATGTATTTTTCTATATTTATCAAAGTCTTTTGAACTGTTGTTGGTGAAAAGAGAGGAGGAAAGGGGTGTGGTTGGTGGGTGGTGGGGGGGGGGGCGGGAGGGGGCTTGTTACGTCTGGAAAAATAAAGAGGAAGAAAAAAAAAACCGGAAACGAGGCACCCCGACCTTTGACCTTTTGTTTTTATCGAGACCAATGCGAGATGATTAGCACTGGCAAAAAAAAAAAAAGTTTCCAGGAAGTAGCTACACTTGTATTTGTATTTGATACGCGGGAGCCGCAGCTGAGAACGAATGGCTCCGGAGCCGGTTTCAGAGCCGCTGTTACCAATTACACAAAACAGATTTCGTTAAAATGAAGTCAAGGGGAGATAAATTCTTTTTTTTTCGTAACGTAGAAGTAGCAGACGAGACGTTTTCTTTTCGATTTTGAAATGGGAGGGGGTGAGAGAGAGAAAGATAGAAAGAGAGCGAGGGAGATAGATAGAGAGAGAGAAAAGCATTGTTTACGAACAATGAAAAGGATTTCACATCCTTGTTTGTCGATTCGGAGCGCATTATTTTAGTCCAGTGTCTTCGTTTCATTCCGATGACTGAACTCCGACTCGAACCATCGTCTTTAAACTACTGTTTAGATGCTCTTCCAACTGCACCAAATTTAATGGCGAGAAGTCTAAACATTTAAGTGATTTATGTCTACATGCTCTTCCAACTGCACCAAATTTAATGGCGAGAAGTCTAAACATTTAAGTGATTTATGTCTACATCAATGTTAAATCGAAAAAAAAGGTTGTCGAATGATTTCATAAATCATAAATCAAAAATCGATGTAATCCCTACTATATATCTGATAAATCTGAATGAAGCTCGGAGGTTTATTGATGTAAAGCTGAAAGTTACGGACTTACCGCATCCCATGATTTGCGTTTGTGCATATTTACAATAAAACCGAAGGGACAGCACTGTGTTACTGTACAGAGCATTCCTTTTACATAATTACCTTCCCCGTCATGTTCAGTAAGGAATTGATTTTTGGTAAAGACACATTTATTTTTATTAGTCATAGAAAATTGTACGCATTCGCAAATTTGATTGAATGAAACTGTAGCCTTGATTGTAGCATATAAATTTATTTCAATAATTGAATGATATAATGTAAAATGTAACAGCAAAAACAGTAGCTCCTACGACAGTTTTTTTGTAGGAAATATTTTTGTACATGATAAGTAAAATGATTAGATGGATATTTTTGACAAATATTAATTTCGCGTGACGTTATTTTGGAGTTTTTAAAATGTCTACAAAATAGACAAACTTGGTGCGGTCCACTATATGCGTTGTTACAATTACACACACAGAAAGTGTAAGTGATTGCGTGGAACTGGAAATGTCAGAGAAACTATTTTCGGGAGAGGGAGTGTTGGAAGAAAGGAGAGGCGGAGAGAGAGAGCGGGGGGGGGGGGGTTGGAGGGGGTTTTAAGAGGGCGAGGGTGGGGGCGTACACGAAAAGATCAAACGCCAGGTCCGGGAGCGCTAATGACAAATGTAAGCGGAAGTGAAACCTTTCATTGAGTCAAAGGTCAGGATTGCATGTCGCACGCAGATGCAAGAGGAAATAGTTTTGTTTTTTTATTTTATATTTTTTTCTTACAGGTTTTTTTTTTTTTTTTTAAAGTTGCTGACGTCACTAAACTGAAGTGCGGCGCAGTGGCCCAAGGGGGTTGGTGGGGTGGGGGGGTGGGGGGGGGTGCGGAATGGCTACGTGCCTATCCTAGGCTAACCAGGCTGATGCCCTACGCCCTCACTATCAAAGCACACACACACACACACACACACACACAGACACACCCCTCCCCCTTCCCCCAACCTCTGCCGAGTATAAATATGTGTGACATCTGAAGGTAAATAATAAATTCACCTAAAAGGTGTGTGTGTGTGTGTGTGTGTGTTTGTTAGCCACCATGCTAAGTAGTGTTACCCAGATTGGCGGGTTTCCCGCCAGTTTGGGCGGAATTTATTGGGCATCGGTGAATTTTTCGCGGATTAGACTTATATAAAACAAACAAAGACGGCATACTATCTGACAGTAGGTGTATATGTAGATATTTTATTTTTTCCATTCTAGTTGGCTAGATGGTTGTTAATATGGATGGCTTTCTGTGGGTTTTTGTATTATCTGATAAATTTACTTTGCATAGAAATGGTTCTATTTACTTCACATTACAGGTCTCTATTGGTTTTTTTTTAACGCCGCCATTGCCAGCATGGTAGGGTGTAGTGTGCCTACCACACCAGCACTGTTGGCGGCGCTGATGCACGTCTGCCATCCCTACAGAGCGGATGGGTTTTATTCCTTGCCCAAAACTGGCCAGACCAGCAGGCTGTGTGTACTGCCGATCGGCCAGAATGGCAAGGCGAGGGTTTTTTCCTGCCACTCGGACAGAGGGGAGGGTGTTGTGTGCCTGTACCCTCAGCCCGAAATGGCAGGCTGCGCAGGTGTGCTTGAGTGGGACGGAGTGGAAGGGTGTTGTGTGCCGACCACATCCGTCACCACCGCTAGCTGTGAATACTGCGGTCTCGGATAGTCCTCACTGACCACAGTACCACCACCCTCGAAAGTAATGGGTTTTTTTTTCCTGACTAGAGATCCCCTATGATCCATCCCCCGTGGATCATGGTACATCTCTCAGACCAGGAAGGAGAGCTTACAAAATATGCCAAAATATATTATGATACTCTCCGAAACAAAGAGTACAAATGAGAAATTATAGAAAGAACAGAATAATGCTATAGATTTTTGTCAGATTATATCATTTAACTGAACTCAAAATTCTTAGAGTGTTACACAGAGAATTTAAAAAAACAACTGAATTAGTTAAGAAGGAAAAGAAATAATTGATACTTTATATTTATTACATATTGATTAATAGTATTTGTACATTGATTTTTATTTTATCGGATCATCAATTAAAAAAAATACGAAGTAAATGTACTCATAAAAATAAATCCACAAAACTTGGTGGGTTGTGTCCCTTGTTTTGTGTAACGCATTAATATTTAACACCAAAGACAAAATACATTATTGGCAAGTTTCGCAGCAGGTTAAAGCAAACAAAAAAAAATGTCAGAATAGACATAATGTGCAGCAGGCGGAGACGGTGATGAAACAGAAACATAACAAACAGTAATGATAGAACGTAAATAGATACACCCAGGGCCGGATTTACAATTTTTAGGGGCCATGGGCTAACAAAAATTTGAGGCCCCATTTTTGAAAAAAAAAATTTAACTAAGTTGTTGTTTACTACTCAACATTATGGGACCCTTTATTTCGCTCGGGGGGGGGGGGCTCGGCCACGGGCTAGTGGCCTGTCTGAAAATCCGGTCCTGTAAATCAATACCTAAATCACTATTTAAATACTGTAATGGGCCTTTCACTTTCTACATGGCCTAATTCTTCAACCACTTCTAGGTAGGTTCATGTGTCTAGGTAGATCCATGTGTCTAGGTAGGTCCTTGTGTCTAAGAATGTCGATGTGTCTAGATAGATCAATGTGTTTAGGTAGATCCACGTGTCCAGGTAGATCCACGTGTCCAGGTAGATCCATGTGTCTAGGTAGATCCATGTGTCTAGGTAGGTCCTTGTGTCTAGGTAGGTCCATGTGTCTAAGAATGTCGATGTGTCTAGATAGATCGATGTGTCTAGATAGATCAATGTGTCTCGATAGATCAATGTTTCTAGGTAGGTCCAAGTATCAAGGTAGGTCCATGTGCCCAGGTAGATCCATGTGTCCAGGTAGATCCATGTGTCCAGGTAGATCCATGTGTCCAAGTAGATCCATGTGTTTAGGTAGATCCATGTGTTTAGGTAGATCCATGTGTTCAGGTAGATCCATGTGTCCAAGTAGATCCATGTGTCTAGGTAGGTCCTTCTGTCTAGGTAGGTCCATGTGTCTAAGAATGTCGATGTGTCTAGATAGATCGATGTGTCTAGATAGATCAATGTGTCTCGATAGATCAATGTTTCTAGGTAGGTCCAAGTATCAAGGTAGGTCCATGTGCCCAGGTAGATCCATGTGTTTAGGTAGACTCATGTGTTCAGGTAGATCCATGTGTCCAAGTAGATCCATTTGTTTAGGTAGATCCATGTGTTTAGGTAGATCCATGTGTTCAGGTAGATCCTTGTGTCCAAGTAGATCCATGTGCCCAGGTAGATCCATGCGTCCAAGTAGATCCATGTGTCCAGGTAGATCCATGTGTCCAAGTAGATCCATGTGTCCAGGTAGATCCATGTATCCAAGTAGATCCATGTGTCTAGGTAGGTCCTTCTGTCTAGGTAGGTCCATGTGTCTAAGAATGTCGATGTGTCTAGATAGATCGATGTGTCTAGATAGATCAATGTGTCTCGATAGATCAATGTTTCTAGGTAGGTCCAAGTATCAAGGTAGGTCCATGTGCCCAGGTAGATCCATGTGTTTAGGTAGACTCATGTGTTCAGGTAGATCCATGTGTCCAAGTAGATCCATGTGTTTAGGTAGATCCATGTGTTTAGGTAGATCCATGTGTTCAGGTAGATCCTTGTGTCCAAGTAGATCCATGTGCCCAGGTAGATCCATGCGTCCAAGTAGATCCATGTGTCCAGGTAGATCCATGTGTCCAAGTAGATCCATGTGTCCAGGTAGATCCATGTATCCAGGTAGATCCATGTGTCCAGGTAGATCCATGTATCCAGGTAGATCCATGTGTCCAGGTAGATCCATGTGTTTAGGTAGATCAATGTGTCCAGGTAGATCCATGTATCCAGGTAGATCCATGTGTCTAGGTAGATCCATGTGTTTAGGTAGATCAATGTGTCCAGGTAGATCCATGTGTCCAAGTAGATCCACGTGTCCAGGTAGATCCATGTGTCCAGGTAGATCCATGTGTCTAGGTAGATCCATGTGTTTAGGTAGACTCATGTGTCTATCAGCTGCCATCTCATATCAATCAAATATATTTATGTTTAAAAACATTTTCTGTGTGTGCGTGTGTGTGTTTGTCAACGGGGGAAATCTTTTTAATGTAACTCGCTGGCGCCAAAAAGGACAGGAGGGGGGGGGCACTAGAAAAAAAAAAACACTACTCCCCTACCCCTCCCAACCCCTTACACCTTCCCCAAAATTCGGTAAAGTAACGGACCACGTTCAGACAGAAAACTAATTCAGTCATCAAATCTGAAATCAAAAAAGTCAGGAGTCACTCCGAGCGCGGTTAGACAGACCGGAAGTTTGATTGATGTCTATGATTTTTTTTTTAAAGAGCGAGGCTCACCATGGTTACCGGTTGCGTCGTTGACAACCCACTGAGGGCCAAGGGGGAATTATCCAGGGTAAGCTGATAGAGTCGATGGGAGATTATCAAATGAAACTGTAACAGCTGATGACGCCCCCTTAAGAAAATTACGCGCGATGCAGCGTGCAGCAAACAGCACCCCCCCCGCCCCCCACCACCTGCTGACTGTTTTAAAAGAATGTTGGTTTTTTGATTCCCTAGACGACGCAATTTTATACAGCTGAACTGCTGCTCACTAAGGTGTGTTTGTCTGCTGCTCACCAAGGTGTGATTGTCTGCTGCTCACTAAGGTGTGTTTGTCTGCTGCTCACCAAAGTGTGTTTGTCTGCTGCTCACCAAGGTGTGTTTGTCTGCTGCTCACTCAGGTGTGTTTGTTTGCTGCTCACCAAGGTGTGTTTGTCTGCTGCTCACTAAGGTGTGTTTGTCTGCTGCTCACCAAGGTGTGTTTGTCTGCTGCTCACTAAGGTGTGTTTGTCTGCTGCTCACTCATGTAAAGGTATAATTGTGTAAAGGTATAGAAGTGTAAAGGTATAATTGTTTCGTGTAAAAATATAATTGTTTCGAAACAGTAAGATCACTTTTAATTTAACTAAATCCGAGTTTTTTATATTTCCGGAAGTAAGAAAGAATTATTTAAGACAGTTGAAGATCCACTCTCGTATAGGACAGACGTGTCATTGTAGTTATTCTGAGTGATATATATTGTGGTATTCTGAGTGATCACGAGAGAGTTATAGTTCACCTCCATGTTGGAGATATTGTGCTAGACAGTTTATTATATACATGTACTTGGATATTATAGATGGATCCTTTGAACTTGATTGAGTTCCTATTTGAATGTGATAATTTATTGGATTGATTTCTACAATATGTACTCGGAATTTATTTCATCATTTTTATTTATAATATTATTGTGTCGAGAATAAATACTTGAATCAGCAAAGTACTCTTATATCAAGTTATTTGATGTTGTGATTTGTAAATAATAAAGAACCGCCACAGCTACCAAATACACGCCTCCAGTTCACAATAATATAAAGAAGTAATAACCTGTCAAGGCTGATAGCAGTGATAGCCCAAAACATAAACCCTGACAATGGTGGCAGCGTTGACGAACTGAACCTGAAAACTGAACAATAAGAACTACGAACACAGGAAAGTACAACTTCCATTTTGCTGGACGAGCTGAATTCATCTTCCAGAGGCGGCACCAGAAATCTGATAAATTGTGGCCAACATGGAGAACCTAAGCATCCCGAAGACCAGAGAGACCAGTATACTGTTAACAGTTTGCAAATAAAAGTTCATCTTCCAGAGGCGGCAACAAAAGTTGATTCAACCCGACGGAGCCCCACGGTGACCCACATCCACAGTGACCCACATTTGCAAGTCGACGTGTCCGACACTGAGGTCGTTAGCAAGTGACACCTCATTTTGATCGCGGCATACCCTACTGCCCGATTAAAGTCACACTTTGGTACCTAGTTGCCAAATATAAGAAGATATACTTCTTACAGTATAAAAATTCATCATTAGAGAATTCATCATTATTTTCTCTCTGCTTGTGTATTCCGATGACGTCAGCACCTTCCCGTAGACGGCGTGCAAACCAGGTCAAGATGGCCGCTTGTTTTCTTGTAGACTGAGACTACACTACACATCTCAGACTGTGTTTGTTTACCTTGTACATTCAGGAAGAAACTTTCATTCACTGTTGGCCAGTGTTTACATTGACACTTTCATTCATCTACGGAAAAGGAGGCAAGGTCACAGGTCAAGATGGCTGTTTGCTACACTAAAGACTGTGCTTGTTAGTGCTTGTATTAACATTATTAGGAACCAGGAGCATCCGAGTTAAGCTTTTGACAAGAAGAAAGAACAGCAGAACAAGGAAGACAAGTAAAAAATATATTTACTTTAAATTTAAATAATTTTTTTTTTTTTCTTCTCTCCTATTTTATTTTCCCCTTATAATCAGTGTTCATTTATGTTATTTGTTTCATTAATGGGTGGTGGAGTGGTGAGTCAGTTGAACTAGTCATCTGGCGCTTTCTGTTAGGACATACTGATTTTCTTTCTGGATCTTTACACTTAATTGTGTGTTGATTGATTAATTTTGGATCCAGCTAGATTATCGATATCATGTAAATATTTAGTTGTCTGCGACTTGTTTGTTCATTGTTTAAACCCCCTTTGTTTAAATATTGTCCGAAATTTTTTTTTCTACCAGTTTTGTCGATGTCTCGTCTAGTTTAATCATTATTTTTCTCTCACGTCTACTATCAATCTACTAGGAATTTTTTTTTTTTTTCGCTGATTCTGTTATCGTTTAAGTCCTGTCTTGTAAAAACCTTATTTCTTCATAATTATTTTTTTTTATTACTTATCATTTATTAGACACTGAACACTGACCCCCCTTCTATTTTTTTTACTTCAATGTACAATATTGTATAATGATTTTTGCCATGTAGTCAATGCCAGTTAGTAATATTTAGTGCCAATTAATATTGATCAGTGCCAGTGAATTTTTCTTGAGGTTACATTGATTTTAGATTTATGTATTGCCAGTGATACAGTATCAGTATCATATATTTTTCTATAATAGTGATTTTTATCACTATATTTCCGTATTTGATATATCTGAACCGGCAATATGGAGGCTAAAAATTTAGAAGAAAATTTATGGGAAGTATATGAGAGGAGAGGTGAAAAATATGGTCTAACAGGAGAGAAACTCCTACAATTTATTAAAGAAAACGTTGAAAAAGAGGAACTTAAGGCTAAAGAAAGAGTAGATAGAGAAGACAGACTTGCCCTTAGAAATCTAGAAAAAGAGAAATTAGAAATGAAAAAGTTAGATGCAGACAGACAAGAAAAATTAGAAAAAGAGAAATTAGAAATGAAAAAGTTAGATGCAGACAGACAGGAAAGATTAGAGAAAGAGAAATTAGACAGACAGGAAAGGTTAGAGAAAGAGAAAATACAGTTAGAAATAAAAAGATTAGAAGCAGAAATAGAAATGAAAAGAATAGACTCAGAGCAACACACAAAAACACTGCAAATGAATAATACAGGTGGTAGACCACATATAGCTCAGTTTAATTCTAAAGATGGTAACATTGATGCATATTTGGCCAATTTTGAATCTATACTTACAGTTAACAATATACCAGAGTCTGAGTGGACTAAATATGTACTAGAAGCATTCCGTGGTGAATCAGTAAGCGTATTGCAAATGTTAGGACGACCAGAACATAAATCATATAATGAAATTAAGCAACACCTCTTAGATTTTCATAACAAAACTGAGGAACACTATAGGAATCTGTTCCACAATTCAATAATGACTGAAACAGAACACCCTACAGCCTATATAAATAAATTGGAGTCCTATTTAAATAACTACATTAAAATGGCTGGCATAAATGCATCTGATCCCCAACAAATTATAGAATTAATGCTAGTAGACAAAATTTTAAACATAAGCTCCAGCAAATTATTCTCTTTCATTAAATTAAAGAAGGTCAATTGCAAGAAAGATCTTATTTCCACATTATCTGATTATAAAGATAGTAATCAAGATGTCCCCATGTTCAAAAGTAAGAATGACAATACTTTTAGTGCCATTAGACACAAAAACAGATCACAATACAGTTACAATGATAATAGATATAGAAGCTTACCTGCCAGATTTCCTAATAGGATGCAAAGGACTTGTTATTACTGTCATAATCCAGGACACAATATAGCCAAATGCAAGTTATATCTCAACAGAAATAGATATGTGAATAATGGTCAGGTACAAGAAAGCAGATATATACCCAATAGACAGTATCATAGAAACAGTAATGATAGATCTTCTGGTAGATATCAGGGACAATATAGAAATAGACAGTCACCAAACAATAGTCCTCCTAGACATAATAATGATAGAGGCAGATCCTTAAATAGAAATAACAAAGTACATAATGTTAATGCTTTGCTAAGTAACAATGGTAATTTGATATTTTACCCCTGTTTTCTCAATAATAAACCGGTTATGTGTCTTAGAGACACAGGTGCTACATGTGTAGTGGTAGATGTATCTCTTGTTCCACATGAGTGCATGATGGACAGTTCAGAAGATATTAAATTAGGAAATGGTCACACACTTAGCTGTAAGAAAGCCATGATAGATATAGACACCCCATGGATTAGTGGGAAAATTGAGGCCATAGCTATGACATCACCAGTAGCCCCTTTAATTATAGGTAATATTCCAGACATTAAACCAGATAATTCTCAAGAGTTATTTACACTTTGGTTAAGTAACAAAGAAATAAACATACAAAAAGTACTGAAATCTATAGATAAGGACCCGATAGAAAGTGATACTACTACTATAATACAAACTATGCAGAACACTGAACAACCACTTAAAATTCCTAGATGGAATGGTTTAGGCAATGTACTTAATTATATATCTCTGGTAGAGAGTCATATGTCAGATCTCCCTCAAACTGAAATATCGGCAAGAATTGTGGACCTGCTGATAGGACACAAACATGCACATAACATTGCACAAGGCATTGCAAAGATATATAAGGGTGACTTAAATAAAATGAAAGAAGAACTAGAAGAAAAGAACAAAGTAGAGAAAAATAAAAGAATAGTTATTAAGATAGATTCTGAGGATGATATAGAGCACTCAAAACATATAAAATTAGCGCAAATATTAAATGTCACCACCAGAGCACAAGCTCTTGTTAAATGTGAAGAAGTACCTCAATTAGAGAACAGTGATATATTTACTATCTTGAATATCACTAAAGATAATTTGATTAAATTACAACAGGAAGATAAATCTCTACTTCCACATTTTAAACAATTAAATAGGGTTGGTAACAGACAAATTTCATATTTATTGGTGGATGATGTCCTTATAAGTCAATTTGTAGGTAATAAAAGCTGTACACAAATAATGATACCTGAGTCCCTTAGGACTAGAATATTACAAGTGTCACATGACAGTCCATTAGCTGGTCACATGAGCTATAGAAAAACATTAGACAGGATAAGAGAACATTGTTTTTGGCCAGGCTTAGAGAAAGACATTAAAATATTTCTCAGATCATGCCAAATCTGTACAACACTGAATAAAGACCCCTCAAACCATAAAGCTCCCATTCAGGAGATGGACACAAACCACAAACCCTTTTATCAGATAGCTATAGACATAATAGGACCAATACCACAACAGTCCCAGAGAGGACATAGATTTATTTTAACTATAATAGACTTTGCCACCAGATGGTTAGAGGCTATTCCTCTGGTGAATGTCACCTCAGAGTCTATTTGTAGTGCATTGTTAACTGTTTTCACAAAGTTCGGATTTCCTCAAATTATTTTATCAGACAATGGGACACAATTTGCATCCCAGATAACTCATGCCTTTACAGACATGCTAGAGATTACACAGGTATTCTCCCCTCGTTACAGACCCCAAACTAATGGTGCTGTAGAAAGAGCAAACCAGACCATTAAGAGCATGTTAAGGAAAGTAGTTGTTGACCAAGAACATAATTGGGATAAATTTTTACCTCTTGTGTTATTTGCCTACCGTGAAGTGCCTCATGAGTCAACTAAATACTCCCCCTTTGAATTAATGTTTGGTACAAACCCTAGAAGCCCCCTTAAAATTTTTAAAAACAATATTTTACCTTCTTTACAAGAAGAAAACATTCAAACCTCTGACTGGGTTGAGCAGATTAGAAATAACTTGACTTATGCAAATAAATTTGCAGAGGCCAACTTAAATAATAGCAATAAGAAAAATAGAATTGAAAAGAATAGAAATAGAAAATTAAGGACACTGAATGAAGGTGATAGTGCATATGCCTTATATCCACAAGACAGTAACAAATGGAGAGGTCCATATCAGGTTAAGAGTAGAAGAGGCAAGACAAACTACATGTTGGACATAGAAGGCAAAGATACATTATGTCACATTGACACCCTAAAGAAATATATTGACAGACCAAAAAAATATTTGAACTCATTCTTACAAACTGATAGATCCTCATTGAAGTATTTAGATAGTTTAGCTACACAATTAGTTCAATTTCAGAACTGGGCTATCAATAAAAAGATACCAGAAGATGACACTATAAAAATTTTTAAGTATGCTGTCACAAAATGCATTAATCAGAATAAACTTAATTGCAAAGACATTGATTCCTTCCAAATTAACCATTTTCATCAGTTGGAAAACTTGTATGAATCAATTGCCAATAACTTTACTAGTGATCAGGTGAAAGCAAACCAGTTAGTTTTAGACTTATTGAATATTCATTCTGTGTCTAATGATCCTCAATTATTGAATGTCATATCTCATGACACAGAAGACAATGATATTATCTGTAAAGAAATTCCAGTCATTAGTGAAGATCTTAATGATCTTACAAAAATAAATTATTCCTCAGACATATCTATTGATAAAAAGACTGAAGTAGAAAAGTTGATGCATAATTTCAGCATGGTAATTTCTAATAAGCCAGGGAGAACAACTAGCACTCAACACAAAATCAGATTAATAGAAGGAAAAACATTTAAAGCTAAATGCTATGATATACCATATAAAT
Organism: Bulinus truncatus; assembly: GCA_021962125.1. NCBI lineage: Eukaryota > Metazoa > Mollusca > Gastropoda > Planorbidae > Bulinus > Bulinus truncatus. Next base: position 665,732 of record JAGDYQ010000108.1, on the reverse strand, counting down.
ACAGGGAGTTATTAGACAAAGAAATAAAGAGCTTGTTAGAGAATGGTCTTATAAGACATTCTGAATCATCTTACAAATCCCCAGTAGTTTTAGTTAAGAAAAAGAATGGAACAATGAGACTCTGTTGCGATTACAGAGGTCTTAATACAATAACACAAATAGACAAACAACCTCTAGCTAATGTAGATGACGTAGTGAATGATATGGCACATGCCAACATTTTTTCTCATTTGGACTTAACGCGTGGCTTCTGGCAAATACCCATGGAAGAAAACTCTAAGAAATTTACAGCCTTTGCTACACATGACAATTTTTATGAATGGAATGTCATGCCATTTGGGTTAGTGAATAGCACTGCCACATTTACTAAAATGATGTCATCCATTTTAAAAAACCAACCTAATGTTAAACACTATGTGGATGATGTCTGTATTTTCACTCAGGACTGGGATACTCATATGAAAACACTAAATGACCTATTAATTATATTCAGAGATCATAATCTCACAGTGTCCCCAGAAAAAATTAAAATAGGTTTTCAACACATAGATTTTTTGGGCTACAATATAGGTCATGGTACAATAAAACCCACAATCACTAATGTTAGCAAAATTTTGGACATAAAAACCCCTGAAACTAAAACACAAGTTAGAGCCCTCATTGGACTATGTTGTTATTACAACAAATTTATTAAGAACTTTAGTGATATTATAGACCCACTTAGGGAACTCACTAAGAAAAACATGAAACAAAAAGTTATATGGACCAGTGAATGTCAGTCTGCACTTGACAAGATTAAAAATCACTTTAACAATCCTCCCATTTTGAAAGCCTTTAATTCAAACAGTAACTTGGTATTATGTAGTGATTCTTCAAATATTGCCATTGGGGCGTGCTTAATGGAAAAAGACAATAAAGTAAATAGACCCATATTTTATCTGAGTAGAAAACTGACAGAGACAGAAAGAAAATACTCTGTTATAGAGAGAGAATGTTTAGCCATAGTCTGGTCTATAACTAAATTACAGAAATATTTATTAGGTAGAAAATTTTCAGTGTGGATAGATCACAAGCCACTGATAGAATTTAAACATAAACAAATAAATAATTCCAAATTAACAAGATGGTCTTTACTTTTACAGGATTATGATTTTCATATAAAACATATCAAAGGTTCAGAAAATTTCATACCAGATATTTTATCAAGGCTAACTGAATAAATTGATCAGATATTTTGTTGCTGGCATAATAATTAAATAACAATTAATAACATACAAAATATTTTTCTTGATTGTTAAATGAAATTTATCTTAGACTTAATTAGTATGCATATATACATACATTGATAAATAATGATGTGATTTACATAGATATTATAAATGGAGAATAGTAATTTGAGTTAGCATATTTGGTAACACATAGTAATTTTTTTTTTTAGAAATTCTTACTCAAGAATATAAATTCATTCAGCATGATATATTATGATTATATTTTTGTTGATTATGGCACATTGTACTTCATGTTAATAAATGACTTAGCAATAATTTTTTTTTGAAGATTGTTAATGTTAGGTTGGTGTTTAAAAACACTGACATGGCAAATTTTTTTTGTAATAGAAAGACATTGTGAACAATTTATTCTATATAATGGCATTGAACAAATTTTTTTTGAGATGGCATACATTGGCATTGTAATTTATTTTTTTTTTTAAATATTGCATGAATTGACATTGATTAGCAAATTATTGTATATAATGGTATTGTACATTATTTTTATCATTTACTTAGTACATATTAGGAAGATTGTTTACATAGATTTTGGTAACATGAAATAACATTTTTTTTGTGACATGATTAGTTGTTACCATTACTTGTAATTATTTGGATACCACAAACTTGTACTTGTTCGCCAAATTTTGAGGTGATATACATATTGATATAACAGGATAAAAAAAAAAAAAAAAAAAGTATACCACTGTTAGACATTGTGTAATTTGAAACTGTGGAATATATTATGTTGGTACTATGAATTAGTTATAATGTTGAGATGGACTTAGGTAATATTGTTCATAATCATTTGTTTTTTCTCAATTAGTTATTGTACTTGGTTTATCCAAGGGTTGGTCGGAAAGGACCATATAAGCAGCAGGGACGCTGTATGTTGATTGTACCCCATGAGATCCAGCCAGGTGGCTGATGATTATTATTTATTGAATTAAGAGTATGGACATCGGTATTGTCATACTGTCTTATTTGAATTTCTTCGGATAACTACGCATATATTTAAGTTGGGCATAGGAATGCCATGATATTGTAATTGAGTTTAATGAATATATTGAATATATTTTGGCATCGCTTCGGCACGATATGCCATGTAGTATACAGTAACAATTGATAAAATAATTAATTTGATTTTGACAATGCTGTAGTATTAAGATACCACATTGTAAGACATATAATTTATGGTTGTAACTTCTGTCAATTTTTTTCATGATGTTGATGCAAATATATGCACCTATAATGTTATTTTGTAGATAACTTATTATAAATAGAAATACAAGTGTATATATATATTGATGTATATAGTTACTCTAGTTGCATAGAGTGGAATATTTTTTTTGATACATTGATTGTAACTTATCATAAATTAAGGATGGTACAGATCTATAGTGCAATTAATAATAGTTTTTTTTTAGAGAAATGTTGCACATTTTTTGGTGGGTGGGGAGGTGTAAAGGTATAATTGTGTAAAGGTATAGAAGTGTAAAGGTATAATTGTTTCGTGTAAAAATATAATTGTTTCGAAACAGTAAGATCACTTTTAATTTAACTAAATCCGAGTTTTTTATATTTCCGGAAGTAAGAAAGAATTATTTAAGACAGTTGAAGATCCACTCTCGTATAGGACAGACGTGTCATTGTAGTTATTCTGAGTGATATATATTATGGTATTCTGAGTGATCACGAGAGAGTTATAGTTCACCTCCATGTTGGAGATATTGTGCTAGACAGTTTATTATATACATGTACTTGGATATTATAGATGGATCCTTTGAACTTGATTGAGTTCCTATTTGAATGTGATAATTTATTGGATTGATTTCTACAATATGTACTCGGAATTTATTTCATCATTTTTATTTATAATATTATTGTGTCGAGAATAAATACTTGAATCAGCAAAGTACTCTTATATCAAGTTATTTGATGTTGTGATTTGTAAATAATAAAGAACCGCCACAGCTACCAAATACACGCCTCCAGTTCACAATAATATAAAGAAGTAATAACCTGTCAAGGCTGATAGCAGTGATAGCCCAAAACATAAACCCTGACAACTCAGGTGTGTTTGTTTGCTGCTCACCAAGGTGTGTTTGTCTGCTGCTCACTAAGGTGTGTTTGTCTGCTGCTCACCAAGGTGTGTTTGTCTGCTGCTCACTAAGGTGTGTTTGTCTGCTGCTCACTCAGGTGTGTTTGTTTGCTGCTCACCAAGGTGTGTTTGTCTGCTGCTCACTATGGTGTGTTTGTCTGCTGCTCACTAAGGTGTGTTTGTCTGCTGCTCACTAAGGTGTGTTTGTCTGCTGCTCACTCAGGTGTGTTTGTTTGCTGCTCACCAAGGTGTGTTTGTCTGCTGCTCACTATGGTGTGTTTGTCTGCTGCTCACTAAGGTGTGTTTGTCTGCTGCTCACTAAAGTGTGTTTGTCTGCTGCTCACCAAGGTGTGTTTGTCTGCTGCTCACCAATGTGTGTTTGTCTGCTGCTCACCAAGGTTTGTTTGTCTAAATAAAGGCTTGAAGACGGTAAATAAATTTTAAAAATAAATAAATATGGGTTAAACTTTATGACTGTTATTTAAACACACAAACAAAAGCAAGTGTATGCGAACACATAAATATAAGGTAAGTTTTATCAATACATGAAAATAAGGTAAGTTTTATTAATGCATATAAATATACAAAATTATAAAATAACAACAACATAAGATAAACCAAATTTGAACAATGCATAATGTGGAGAAATAGTATAGTGGAAGTTTGATGACGCAATTTGGTAGGCTCCGCCCACTAAAGACTCTATGGCACAAGGAGGTTAGATCTAACCTTCTTGCAATGGCGTCATTCCGCCATCTCGCGCTACGGTTTATTCCGAGTTCTAGTGTATACGTCATTTTGGTAGAAATGACGTATACTACAACCGACTGCGGCGAGCACGTGTTTTACTTAAGCAGTTGTGAAATCAGTCCAGCGTTGGGCATCGTAGTTTGCGGATGCATGTTGTAGTTTGTATCTAGACAGTAGTTATTGTACTCCTCCTGAGTTCACCATTATATGTCAGTTCATGTTCATGCAGTTATATTGAAGAATGAAATATTATTATTATTATTGTAACTTCAACTTGAGTCGACTTCGTTTATTAATGTTGTTGATGAAATTGTAACATTTACTACAAGTATATAAAAGAACCTCGCAACATCAACATTAACGAATTTCTCCGTGTTAGGTTTGCTGCCTGATCAACCCAATTCTCAGTACGTCTGTTCTGATTGATTCTGTTCTCTATTTCACAAAAAAATGTTCATTGATAGGGAAAGGGGTTATGACTTCTAAATTTAAATCGACATATTTGCCTCGACCTTCTTTCACTTTAAAAGCGACAAGTAACCGACAGTTTCCGGAGATGAGTTAAACACCGGTATGAGTCTCAGTTGTCATGTGAGTGAAATTACCGTAAAATTGGGGGAATTCCCTATTTCCACTCTTGTGTTGTTATTTTTTTAGTTTGAGAACTCTTTGACGCTTTTGTGTATGATTCTTTAAAAAATGAGACTAGGTGTGAAACGAAAAGTGTTTTTTTTTTATGAACGGATTTATGAATGGTGTTTTATGTTTTTTCCCTTTGGCCAGTCAAGAACTTTTACTCTTTGTCAAGTACACAATTAGAACTAACGAAACTACTCATAAAGGTAAAATAACACATTGTTTTAATTGTCCGCTACGCTGAGAAAAAATGTATTTCTGGAATGATTTATACGTATTTAGGTCAAGTCACGTGATAAAAAGGTTTCCAGCTTTTGTCTTTCTGGGTTAATTTTTATATATCTTTGAGGCCCACCTCTATCAATTCCATGTCTAGTTCAGGGCCGACGACAGAAAGTCTTTAACCCGAAGGTGGACACGTCACAATTTCAGTTAAAATGGGCCCCCCACTTTATCTTTAGATACCCAAATATTTTATAGCAGATTTTGGAAGGCAAAGGCCTGAGGCCCCCCTTAATGTCCCATGGGCCCCAAATACCCGAGTTTTTAAAAACACTCTGCGCCAAAGACACGGGGCTACTCATTAGAAAGCTATTTTATATCAAGCAAACAGCTCGCGGAACCGTTTGATGATATCATGAAATTTATTAGAGATCATATGAACACTCCATCCAACGGCCCGGCCCTTGTTTAAAATTTTGAAATCCAATATGTCCCACGCTTCGAAAAGTATGCCCACCCTTGCATTAGACACAGTATAAATAAATACAAACGAAGTTGTACCAAAAACAAACAAACGATACTCTCAAACAAAGAAGGAAATGAGTTGGATGGACAGAAAGAGGGAAAAAAAGGATAAGTAAAAGAGAGAGAGAGAGAGAGAGAGAGAGAGAGAGAGAGACGAGACGAGATAAGCGAGAAAGGGGTTCCAGACCTCCAGTGAAAGACATTCTGACTCCATGGCTTTTTGATCCAGGTGAGGTGACGTCATCACATCCGTTGCGATAATTACCTGAACAATTAAAAGCCAGAGAGAACAAAAAAGAGAAAAGTGCGAATCTCTGGAAAAAGGGGGTGGGGGGGGGTGGAGAGATTGTGTTGTGGCTTCTGCTTGTCTGTCTCGGTCTCTGTCCGTCCGTCTGTCTGTCTGTCTGCGCTATCAAATGACAGACTTGATAATTGTACGAGCAGCGCCGTGCTGCTGGTTGATAAAATAAAAGAATTGAGCACCAAGTCGAGACTGTCGGACGGTGGGACTGTCGGACCTTGGGTTTTTTTTTAATCTAAGTTTTTTTTTTTTTAAAGGTTTGTGTGTGTGTGTCATTGTTTACTTTTCTTTGTTTATTGTTCTGGGTTATTGTTTTGAAAGCAACCTTTCACCCTTACGTAATGATAAACGAACAGTACTGATATTCATTAGTTCCTCTGTTGTTGTTGTTATGTGTGTGTGTGTGTGTATGTGTGTGTGGAGGAGGAGGTGGAGGGAGGAGACACACACAGAGAGAGAGAGAGAGAGAGAGAGAGAAAGAGAGGGAGGTAGAGAGAAGGGGAGGCAGGGAGAGACAGAGAGAGGGAGAGAGAGAGATAGAAAGAAAGGGAGATAGAGAGAGGGAGGGAGGGAGATTAAGGGAGGGACCGTGAGAGTGAGGTAGAGACATAGAGAGACACAGTGAGAGAGACACAAGGAGGCATAGAGAGAGAGGAAGATGGGGGAGAGGGGAGGTAGAGAAACAGAGAGTGAGAGACAGAGTGATAGTGAGAGGATGTATTATAGAGAGAGGAAGATGGAGGAGAGGGGAGGTAGAGAAACAGAGAGTGAGAGACAGAGTGATAGTGAGAGGATGTATTATAGAGAGAGGAAGATCGGGGGAGAGTTATACAGAGGGAGGGGGACATGGAGAGAGATAGAGGCAGAGAGAGATAGAGGCAGATAGAGATAGAGGCAGAGAGAGATAGAGACATTGAGAGAGGCAGGTAGAGAGAGGGCAAAAGAGAGAGAAAGGGAAAGGGCGGGGTAGAGAAAAGAAGAGAGAAAGAAAGACAGAGAGAGAGAGAGAGAGCGAGAGAGAGAGAGAGACACGGAGATAGGGAGAGAGAGACAGAAGGAAGTTGTTTAATTTCACGATAGTGTAAGTTCTATTGTCGTCTTTTCAATGTCTGTATTGTGTACAGTTTTACCTCAGAGGGAGCTAACTGTCGTTGTGACTTTGACTTGATTAAGTCTGTCTCGTGGGTTTATTCAAATATCTACCGCGGTAGAGTGAATGGAACTAGTGTCACGCCATGGTGGTGACGATGGGGGCGGGTTGGAGGGCGTGGTGATGGATGCGGTGGTCGAATCCCGGGGGGGGGGGAACGGGCAATGTAAGTAACATATGTACCCCCGTGGTAACTCCATGGCCGTCACAGCCAAGACAATCGTGTGGGGGAAGGGGGCGCTATAGGATCGTCCAAGTAATGAAGATTACAAACAAACACACACACACACACGAACACAAACACACATATATAGATAAATAGATAGACAAGGGATATATAAATAGGTGGTGGATAGATAAATAGGAAGGTGAACACATATTTAGATTAAATGACAATAGATGGAGAGAAAATAGACAAATGGATAGTAGATTGATAGATAACAGATAAATACAGTTAATAATATATAATAATAGAAAGATACTTAAATAGAGTAAAAAAATAAGTAGATGGATAAGAAGACAGACAGACAGACTAATATATTGATAATAGATAGATACATACATAGATAAGACAGATAGATAGATAGATAGATGGTAGGTAGATAGATAGATAGATAGATAGATAAATAGATAGATAGATAGATAGATAGATAGATACATAGATACATAGATAGATAGATAGATAAAACCATAGATAATAAAAAAATCTTACCTTTCCACAATTAGTTTCTTTAAAATAAAGCTCATTTCCCCCCCTTCAAACCGTACCACAACCAAATGATATCGTTTAAACACCCCCTTAAAACAACAACAACAACAAAGTAGAGATAACATTGGCCTCGGCCTAATAGGCCTTACTTATTAGATTATATATATATATACATATTTTATATCAACCACTAAACCAGGTGCGCTACAGACTTGATACATTTCAACAACACGGTCATACTCTGCTCCAAACAAGGGCAAACCAGAATGCAGGCAGATTTTTTTTTTTAAAAAAAAAAGAACTGAACTGTATAATTCTATTAAATTGCCCATGTAGTCGACACTGTACGGCTTATCGCGGTTAATCAGTTCCAGTCTCTGTTTGCGATAAGCCAATTTCATGGGAAGTAAAAATTATTTATTTTTTCCCACATTAAATATTTTCGTAGTTTTAGTATAAATAACCTGTTTACGAACTGCTAAATACAATTTTTTTTAAAACTATTATTTTAGCCATATAGATATGAGATGACATTTTTTTCTTCTTTTAATAACCGTCTCAATAGTATTTGGACTAATTAGTTCGTTTGATAAGAGACAAAAATAATTTTGTGACATTTCAAAATCGTATTATGAAAACATGAAATTATATAATATACAGGCAGGGCCGCCGATAGGGGGGGGCAGGGGGGTCATTGCCAGGGGGCCCGCATCTGTAAGGGGGCATAAAGGGGGCCCGGCAGCCCCAACCATGTCAATTTTTTCACGACTCATTGTTTATTAAGGGGCCCGCAATGATGTCCTGCCCTGGGGCCCGCGTTGGCTCTCGGTGCCACTGTATACAGGCAAATAAAATGTCTTGTTAATTAAACATATATCGTAGCCTTTAAAAATAGAAAAGAATTCGATTTGAATCTGTGAGTGAATCAAAGAACGGAGTGGTGAGGGAAGACTTTTTACCTTTTACTATTTTTAGGCGATTCGATAATCGATTACAATTCAGTAATGACCGATTCACTAGCCGTTGCAATTGTTTATCTTGTCATATAATATTTACCAATAGGTATAGTTCCAGTTTGTTTATTAAAACATTCATTTAGTCACATCCGTTATAAGAGATAGTCACGGCCGTTATAAGAGATAGTCACGGCCGTTATAAGAGATAGTCACAGCCGTTATAAGAGATAGTCACGGCCGTTATAAGAGATAGTCACATCCGTTATAAGAGATAGACACAGCCGTTATAAGAGATAGTCACAGCCGTTATAAGAGATAGTCACGGCCGTTATAAGATATAGTCACAGCCGTTATAAGAGATAGACACAGCCGTTATAAGAGATAGTCACATCCGTTATAAGAGATAGACACAGCCGTTATAAGAGATAGTCACAGCCGTTATAAGAGATAGTCACAGCCGTTTTAAGAGATAGTCACAGTCGTTATAAGAGATAGTCACAGCCGTTATAAGAGATAGTCACAGCCGTTATAAGAGATAGACACAGCCGTTATAAGAGATAGACCAAGCCGTTATAAGAGATAGTCACAGCCGTTATAAGAGATATTCACAGCCGTTATAAGAGATAGACACAGCCGTTATAAGAGATAGTCACAGCCGTTATAAGAGATAGTCACAGCCGTTATAAGAGATAGTCACAGCCGTTATAAGAGATAGTCACAGCCGTTTTAAGAGATAGTCACAGCCGTTATAAGAGATAGACACAGCCGTTATAAGAGATAGACCAAGCCGTTATAAGAGATAGTCACGGCCGTTATAAGAGATAGACACAGCCGTTATAAGAGATAGTCACATCCGTTATAAGAGATAGACACAGCCGTTATAAGAGATAGTCACAGCCGTTATAAGAGATAGTCACAGCCGTTATAAGAGATAGTCACAGCCGTTTTAAGAGATAGTCACAGCCGTTATAAGAGATAGTCACAGCCGTTATAAGAGATAGACACAGCCGTTATAAGAGATAGACCAAGCCGTTATAAGAGATAGTCACAGCCGTTATAAGAGATATTCACAGCCGTTATAAGAGATAGACACAGCCGTTATAAGAGATAGTCACAGCCGTTATAAGAGATAGTCACAGCCGTTATAAGAGATAATCACAGCCGTTTTAAGAGATAGTCACAGCCGTTATAAGAGATAGTCACAGCCGTTATAAGAGATAGTCACAGCCGTTATAAGAGATAGACACAGCCGTTATAAGAGATAGACCAAGCCGTTATAAGAGATAGTCACGGCCGTTATAAGAGATAGACACAGCCGTTATAAGAGATAGTCACGGCCGTTATAAGATATAGTCACAGCCGTTATAAGAGATAGTCACAGCCGTTATAAGAGATAGTCACAGCCGTTATAAGAGATAGTGACAGCCGTTTTAAGAGATAGTCACAGCCGTTATAAGAGATAGTCACAGCCGTTATAAGAGATAGTCACAGCCGTTATAAGAGATAGTCACGGCCGTTATAAGAGATAGTCACAGCCGTTATAAGAGATAGTCACGGCCGTTATAAGAGATAGACACAGCCGTTATAAGAGATAGTCACATCCGTTATAAGAGATAGACACAGCCGTTATAAGAGATAGTCACAGCCGTTATAAGAGATAGTCACGGCCGTTATAAGATATAGTCACAGCCGTTATAAGAGATAGACACAGCCGTTATAAGAGATAGTCACATCCGTTATAAGAGATAGACACAGCCGTTATAAGAGATAGTCACAGCCGTTATAAGAGATAGTCACAGCCGTTATAAGAGATAGTCACAGCCGTTTTAAGAGATAGTCACAGTCGTTATAAGAGATAGTCACAGCCGTTATAAGAGATAGTCACAGCCGTTATAAGAGATAGACACAGCCGTTATAAGAGATAGACCAAGCCGTTATAAGAGATAGTCACAGCCGTTATAAGAGATATTCACAGCCGTTATAAGAGATAGACACAGCCGTTATAAGAGATAGTCACAGCCGTTATAAGAGATAGTCACAGCCGTTATAAGAGATAGTCACAGCCGTTATAAGAGATAGTCACAGCCGTTTTAAGAGATAGTCACAGCCGTTATAAGAGATAGACACAGCCGTTATAAGAGATAGACCAAGCCGTTATAAGAGATAGTCACGGCCGTTATAAGAGATAGACACAGCCGTTATAAGAGATAGTCACGGCCGTTATAAGATATAGTCACAGCCGTTATAAGAGATAGACACAGCCGTTATAAGAGATAGTCACATCCGTTATAAGAGATAGACACAGCCGTTATAAGAGATAGTCACAGCCGTTATAAGAGATAGTCACAGCCGTTATAAGAGATAGTCACAGCCGTTTTAAGAGATAGTCACAGCCGTTATAAGAGATAGTCACAGCCGTTATAAGAGATAGTCACAGCCGTTATAAGAGATAGACACAGCCGTTATAAGAGATAGACCAAGCCGTTATAAGAGATAGTCACAGCCGTTATAAGAGATATTCACAGCCGTTATAAGAGATAGACACAGCCGTTATAAGAGATAGTCACAGCCGTTATAAGAGATAGTCACAGCCGTTATAAGAGATAGTCACAGCCGTTTTAAGAGATAGTCACAGCCGTTATAAGAGATAGTCACAGCCGTTATAAGAGATAGTCACAGCCGTTATAAGAGATAGACACAGCCGTTATAAGAGATAGACCAAGCCGTTATAAGAGATAGTCACGGCCGTTATAAGAGATAGACACAGCCGTTTTAAGAGATAGTCACGGCCGTTATAAGATATAGTCACAGCCGTTATAAGAGATAGACACAGCCGTTATAAGAGATAGTCACATCCGTTATAAGAGATAGACACAGCCGTTATAAGAGATAGTCACAGCCGTTATAAGAGATAGTCACAGCCGTTTTAAGAGATAGTCACAGCCGTTATAAGAGATAGTCACAGCCGTTATAAGAGATAGTCACAGCCGTTATAAGAGATAGACACAGCCGTTATAAGAGATAGACCAAGCCGTTATAAGAGATAGTCACAGCCGTTATAAGAGATATTCACAGCCGTTATAAGAGATAGACACAGCCGTTATAAGAGATAGTCACAGCCGTTATAAGAGATAGACACAGCCGTTATAAGAGATAGTCACAGCCGTTATAAGAGATAGTCACAGCCGTTATAAGAGATAGTCACAGCCGTTATAAGAGATAGACACAGCCGTTATAAGAGATAGACCAAGCCGTTATAAGAGATAGTCACAGCCGTTATAAGAGATATTCACAGCCGTTATAAGAGATAGACACAGCCGTTATAAGAGATAGTCACAGCCGTTATAAGAGATAGACACAGCCGTTATAAGAGATAGTCTAACTAAATAACAGCCTGGGGCTCTTTCTTCAAGATTGTTAGCCCCAATTTGATTTGATTTTTAGTTACTTTCGCTTTGTTGGGGGCGGGGCGAGGGTTGTCTCTATTCTTAAAGTCACCCTAATGTCTAAACACGGTTCTTTACAATATACTCTAGCCAAACGTTACCATTTTCAGTCGAACTATCACCACAAAGTACAAGAACGCTGTTACTGAAGTCAGCATTCTGTGAATTAATGACCTCTTTCCACGAAACTCATTCAATGCCCTTTGTCTACGTTACTCCATCAATGCCCTCTTTCCTTGCCACTGAGTTAATGCCCTCTTTCCATGTCACTCCTTCAATGCCCTCTATCCATGCCACTCACTCAATGCCCTATATCCACGCCACTCACTCAATGCCCTCTTTCCATGCCACTCAAATCATTTTCACCCTCCTTTCCCCCCCTTCTCCTTCTACGAAAACCAAAAAAGCAGCTTTACGTAATTAAGGAGGGACTTACATTGGACTTGCGGTGATGGGTGCTAGGAGGGAGAACTCATCATCTTATGTCCACCCAGACTAGCCCGGCGGTCTTAACTTCCCACATGGACGCATTGGTCCTTTAGGTTTATTACTTTCTTAATACATCAAATAGTCTTTTATTATTATTAGCACTTGGATACAAGAGAGTTCGGCATATTACCAACTCCACATTGTGTGTGTGTTTGGGAGAGCGATTGTATACTTGAATTGTGATGATTTTGGCAGGGCAAGACATTTTATGTGGTGTGATGGCCAAAGCAAGACATTTTATCTGATGTGATGGCCAAAGCAAGACATTTTATCTGGTGTAATGGCCAAAGCAAGACATTTTATCTGGTGTGATGGCCAAAGCAAGACATTTTATCTGGTGTGATGGCCAAAGCAAGACATTTTATCTGATGTTATGGCCAAAGCAAGACATTTTATCTGGTGTTATGGCCAAAGCAAGACATTTTATCTGATGTTATGGCCAAAGCAAGACATTTTATCTGGTGTGATGGCCAAAGCAAGACATTTTATCTGATGTTATGGCCAAAGCAAGACATTTTATGTGGTGTGATGGCCAAAGCAAGACATTTTATCTGATGTTATGGCCAAAGCAAGACATTTTATCTGATGTTATGGCCAAAACAAGACATTTTATGTGGTGTGATGGCCAAAGCAAGACATTTTATCTGATGTTATGGCCAAAGCAAGACATTTTATCTGATGTTATGGCCAAAACAAGACATTTTATGTGGTGTGATGGCCAAAGCTAACAGGTTCAGTCCATACTCAGTTTTAATGTTTTGTTTCCAATATTCTTCTGTTATTATTAAATATGTATGTAGATTTCAATTTTATTTTTCTTAATTCATTCACTATTGAAGAGCCGTGCTGTTTGGCCCGACAAATTTTTTGTGTGGTGGGTTCCGTAGATGTATTTCTGTTCCATTTTCTACACATGTCAATAATAGTACTTGCTTAGTCACAGAAAGTACATTTCCTTGTACTACATACTGTTTTATATTAGCCATTTTATGTTTACTGCTGCTATACAGAGAACCTTTCTTTTGTTTTGGTGGGTCCTAGTCAAAGCTATTTTTGGGTGGGCTCATGGTGGGTCCTAGTCAAAGCTATTTTTGGGTGGGCTCATGGCAAGGAACATTTGGGGGCCCTTATAAAAGATCATTTGTGGGCCCATTTGGGATCTCTAGTCAAAGGTATTTTGGGGTGTGCCCTAGTCAAAACTCTATTTGAGGCCCCCCTAGGGAAATCATTGTCAAGGTCGTTGCAAGATAATTCTGATCCCTTAATATTCTTTGAAACCGGGTTGGGTGAGAGGGGGGGGGGTTCCTTCTGAACTTGTTCACAGACTAGATATGTAAGATGTGTAAGATATGTAAGATGTGTAAGATATGTAAGATATGTAAGATATGTAAAATATGTAAGATATGTAAGGCGCATGTTTGGTGATGACTCAGTAAAAGCTCTTATGATGGGGAGTGGTGGCCCGTTAACAGTATGGGTTGGGGGGTGGGGAGGGGGTGGGTTTAGGGTCTTTGGTCACGGCCCAGGCTACAAACTCTCATGTCAGAACAGTACATACATAGTTAATGACAACTTTAAGCAGCTACTGGTATCTACGGACTACAGTACAACTAGATGATAGGAACCATGTGTTGTTATCATTGATGTTTTATTTATCTCTCCAATGGTATATATATATATATATATATATATATATATATATATATATATATATATATATAAAAATGAAATTTCACCGCGTTTAGATCCAAACACATCACTTTACCAGGCAAGCCTTCCAGACGCCCCCCCCCCTGCCTCCCCTCAAAACATTTCACGTTTTCATGGCAGTTAAGTAGACGTATTGGATCGACCTAGACTCACACGAGGGGGGTGGGGGGTTTGGTGTTGGCTTGTCAAGGGAGACAACTTGTCAATTAAAATGACAAACTCTTTTAATTTTCTGGGATAAATTACCTTTCCCTTTAGCAGCTGTAAGCAATACTCTTTTTTTACTGGTTAAGGGGAGGGGGGGTGTGTCTGCCTGATATGTTAAACAGGGTGCCGGAACGAAGTTTGTTTTTTTTTTTAAAAAGAAGGGTTACACGGCTACAGACTGACCACTGCCGGACAACGGAAGAATGATAGTCTAGAGCTTATAATATTTATCAGAGCTGAGATATTATAATATCGATCTTTGAGGAAATCATTTTGTATTTTAAAACAAAATAATATGTATCCCTCTGGTTCAATGCCGGACAAGATACCACGAGGACAGGTGGTTCTATATTTTCTTGGTTTTTAAATAGCTAATGACACTCTGTTTATCTCTTAGCCTGTCTGTCTGTCTGTCTGTTTGCTCTAGCTGTCTGTGTGTCTGTCAAAAAGTTGGTCTGTGTATCTTCTGTCAGTATGTCTGTCTGTCTGTCTGTTTGCTCTAGCTGTCTGTCAAAAAGTTGGTCTGTGTTTCTTCTGTCAGTATGTCTGTCTGTCTGTCTGTTTGCTCTAGCTGTCTGTGTGTCTGTCAAAAAGTTGGTCTGTGTTTCTTCTGTCAGTATGTC
The DNA here is from genome assembly GCA_021962125.1 of Bulinus truncatus. Taxonomy (NCBI): domain Eukaryota; kingdom Metazoa; phylum Mollusca; class Gastropoda; family Planorbidae; genus Bulinus; species Bulinus truncatus. Next base: position 650,639 of record JAGDYQ010000108.1, on the reverse strand, counting down.
TGTCTGTCTGTCTGTTTGCTCTAGCTGTCTGTGTGTCTGTCAAAAAGTTGGTCTGTGTTTCTTCTGTCAGTATGTCTGTCTAAGTGCCTGGGGGGTGTGTGTGTCTTTATATATATGAATGTTAGTCTGTCTGTCTGTTGGTTTGCTCTAGCTGTCTGTATGTCTGTCAAAAAGTTGGTCTGTGTATCTTCTGTCAGTATGTCTGTCTAAGCGCCTGGGGGGTGTCTTTCTATATATGAATGTTAGTGTGTCTGTTTAGGTGCCTTCATGTCTGTTTTTTTATGTGTATCTTTCTATGGATGTCTGTCTGTCATTCTGTGTGTCTTATGTCTGTTTTTTTTTTGTTTAGCTTGATTACCCCCCCCCCCACACACACCACCCGCATCCTCCATGTGTTGATGGCCAATTGTAAACATGGTTTATGTTTCTATGCATAAATGTTTGAATGTGTGTTTGTTTGTGTGTTTATGGGTCTCTGTGTGTGTGTGTTTATTTGCGTGCTTATAATTCTATGTGTATGTGTGTGTTTGTACATCTTCTTCAGCTGTCTGTGAAAGTGTCTATGTCTGCTTCAGCTGTGTATATAGTCTGTTACAGCTGTGTATGTCGTCTTCTACAGCTTTATATGTCGTTTTCTACAAACCGTGTGTATAGTCTGCTACAAATGTGTGTGTATGTGTGTGTGTATGTGTGTGTGTGTGTGGGCGTGTGTGTGTGTATGTGTGTGTGTGTGGGCGTGTGTGTGTATTTGTGTGTGGGGGGCGTGTGTGTGTATGTGTGTGTGTGTGTGGGCGTGTGTGTGTATGTGTGTGTGTGTGGGCGTGTGTGTGTATGTGTGTGTGTGTGGGCGTGTGTGTGTGTGGGCGTGTGTGTATGTGTGTGTGTGTGTGGGCGTGTGTGTGTGTATGTGTGTGTATGTGTGGGCGTGTGTGTGTGTGGGCGTGTGTGTGTGTATGTGTGTGTGTGGGCGTGTGTGTGTATGTGTGTGTGTGTGTGTGGGCGTGTGTGTGTGTGTATGTGTGCCTGGAATTGTACTAACAGACTCGGGCAGATGGTCCAAGGTCAAACCAGTCTTTTAACTTTTTTGAGTGAGTTCCCCTGTGTCTCAAACCATAAGTCGGTTGGTGTAGAGTGGGGATGAGAGGCGAGGAGCCCCGGGGGGGCAGGCGATGCCAGTCCAACGCTCCTCATGATGGCACCGTGGCTGGTGCTACTGTAGATTTATCGTGCACCAGCGCCTGGGATTTTAATTAGTTCCATGGACTTCATTACACACACCAACAACTCAAGACATTGGAACAACGGTTACAGACTGCTCACATATGGTGAAACGCTGAAAAGATATTTGTTTTATTTACAACCCCCCCCCCCCCCCACCTTTCAAGTCAGTACATCAATAATACAACAGCGTCTACATCGTAATGTCAGTAAAACACAATCAAGACAGCACATCAATAATACAATAGTACATCCATCGTAATGTCAGTAAAGCATTATCAAGTCAGTACATCAACAATACACCAGTACATCCATCGTAATGTCAGTAAAACACAATCAAGACAGCACATCAATAATATAATAGTACATCCATCGTAATGTCAGTAAAACATTATCAAGTTAGTACATCAACAATACACCAGTAATCCATCGTAATGTCAGTAAATCATTATCAAGTTAGTACATCAACAATACACCAGTAATCCATCGTAATGTCAGTAAATCATTATCAAGTTAGTACATCAACAATACACCAGTAAATCCATCGTAATCATCGTAAACACAATCAAGCCAGCACATCAATAATATAACAGTACTGTAGCATGTAACAATACCAATTCAAAACCCTAAATTGACCTATTAATACAATAGTACATCAGTTTATATTTTATTACTCATTTATTTTCTAAAATTAAGCTGTTCTTCTTTCCCTGCCTAGATTTATGTCAGTAGACGCGCGTTGCACATGTGTGTGTGAGTCGTGAGCGTGTGTGTGTGTGTGTGTGTGTGTGTTTGTCTCCCATTAGCAATATTTCAAGAAGAGTTAATTCCCTGCCCCCCCAGCAATTGTATTTTGACAGTCCGGCATTCTCTCTGGCAGATGTTATAAAAATAGCTCTTTAGACAAGTCTCGGACAGATGTTAAGTAAACTGATGGTCAGGAATTGGGGGGCGGGGGCGGGGCGGGAGGCCAGTCCAGTGATTGGTCAAAACATAAGTACAGTTAAAAAGTCCATTTAACAATTATAAGCAGTGATTAAACAAAGATTCAAAGACAAAACATTCGATCTTACGGATAAGCCAACACTGTAATCGCGATCCTTGGACTCTTACATTTATCAAAGGGTCCCTTTTCCAATACAAATGAGGCCGTCCTTGTCGGTTCACGTCATAGCGAATCGAGCCTTGGGAACTAAGCTGATCGGACCCCACTCCGGCTTCTTGTATGCCCTTGCGCTCATTCAAAAGACTCTTACCTCGCCAACAACCGAGTGCACAGTATAAACTAATCTGGCATAGAAGAGGGCCTCGAAGTACAATATTATAAATGACCTTCGGTTATCCGGCCTTATGTAGTAGAGCCGGATATATTTAAGTTAAAAAAATGTTGTTTTATTCCTAAAACTACATTTTAATTATTAATTGACTTAAGACAATTTGGCAGGGGTGATGTGCAAACCATACAATCCGTTCATATCAGTGCCGTACCTTTTTAGCGCCCCCCCACCACATTCGAAAAACCATGTAATATTAAATGTCGAATATATTATTTGGCGCCCCTTTGCCCACCCCTAGCTAGCCTCTGCTTCATATGCCGAGGATGCAGAAACAGACGAATTCTACCATAAAGACCATAATACGGTTAAATGAACTTTTTAGGTGGTTGAATCCCAAGTCTTGAAATGTTGAGACTATGTTAAATAGAAAGAGAGAAAGATGGAGTGTTTTGATAGACGACAAATAAATTTCATCTACATCCTCAGTTCCTAAGCTTAACTACAAGATTTAAACCCATTTATCACAGGCAACCTCTCGGTTTGTTTAGTTTAGTTTTTTTATTTTGTATGACGGAGAGATAACATGAAAATCAAAACCAGTAAGGTAATCAAACGGTTCAGCCGAGACAGGAAGGAGTAGCTTTCTGATTAAAGAAGGAAATAGCAAACTATAAGCTAGATTACGTCATCTTTCGTTCAAAGAGAGATAATCTAGCTCAGTTTAAATTTATACGCCATTGCAGCCGAGATTAAAAAAGAGGAGAGAGACAGAGTGGGAGAGAGAGACAGAGTGGGAGAGAGAGAGAGAGTGGGAGAGAGAGAGAGAGTGGGAGAGAGAGTGGGAGAGAGAGAGAGTGGGAGAGAGAGAGAGAGTGGGAGAGAGAGAGAGTGGGAGAGAGAGACAGAGTGGGAGAGAGAGAGTGGGAGAGAGAGAGAGTGGGAGAGAGAGAGAGTGGGAGAGAGAGAGAGTGGGGGAGAGAGAGAGTGGGAGAGAGAGAGAGTGGGAGAGAGAGAGAGAGAGTGGGAGAGAGAGAGAGTGGGAGAGAGAGAGAGTGGGAGAGAGAGACAGAGTGGAAGAGAGAGAGAGAGTGGGAGAGAGAGAGTGGGAGAGAGAGAGAGAGTGGGAGAGAGAGAGTGGGAGAGAGAGAGAGAGAGTGGGAGAGAGAGAGAGTGGGAGAGAGAGAGAGAGAGTTTATATATGTATATCTAGTGAGAGAGACGGGAGAGAGACAGAGATATACAGTAAGAGAGACGGGAAAGAGAGAGATAGAGAGGGAAAGAGAGAGAAAGATTGTATATATATATATATATATATATATATATATATATATATATATTTATATACAGGGGCGCCGAGAGCCAACAAGGGCCCCAGGGCAGGACAGCCCCTTAATAAACAATGAGTCGTGAAAAAATTGACTTGGTCGGGGCGGCCGGGCCCCTTTACATATGCGGGCCCCCTGGCAATGACCCCCTGCCCACCTCTCGGCGTGCCTATATATATATATATATATATATATATATATATATATATATATATATATATTAAGTGAGAGAGACGGGAGAGAGAGGATGGGAGAGAGGAGTGAAGAGAGGGGGAGAAAAAGAAAGTAAGGAGTGTGGGTGAGAGAGAGAGGGAGAGAGAGAGAGAGAGAGAGAAGAGAGAGAGAGAGAGAGAGAGAAGAGAGAGAGAAAGAGAGAGAGAGAAAATATCACCAGCATTCGACCGAAGATTGTGTTTCTATCTATAGAGCTAATAGAACCCCTCTCTTCAGAGTGCATGTTGTAAAAAAGTCATTAGCCCAGTGAGTAATGTTAATTAATTCACCCCCCCCCCCCACCCCGCTTCCTTCCTTTTCCCCATCCAGTTGCAAAGCACTACAAACATGCTGAGCTTCAATCACAAACTATTGAACAGGTGCATGAAGTCCACTGGATCATGAATCCTAAAATATACTCTCTCTCTCTCTCTCTCTCTCTCTCTCTCTCTCTCTCTCTCTCTCTTTTGCAATGCAAGAAATTTAGCTACTCATCGAAATCAAAGCTACGCATTTTGGTTACAGAGTAACCGTTTCCTATTTCCCACCCTACGTCACCGATATTTGCGTACGTGGTGGAATAATGCATGCCAGTTATAAGTGTGGTTGGTCAACAGCGGACGTTGCCTCTTAAGCCTTGCGTCCGGTACTTGACAGCAAGAAGTGGCCAGATTTCTATCCGTTTTCCCAAAAAGTCATATTTTTTTTATAATTTATTTCCTATTAGTTAATCATAAAATAATAAATTAAAAAAAACCGGAACTATTGCATATTAGTTATGACTCGTCGGCACAGATTCATTCAACCTCTAAACTAAAACATTTTAATGGCTCTTCCACTTATCATGGTGTAGCATCGATGGTAGCTGAAAATCTAATTGTGGTTTGTCAAAATGACGTTTTTTTTTTTCGTGCTGTTCACACAAGTGTACGGAGGTGGTGGGTGGGTGAACGGGGGGGGGGGGGAGGGGGAAGGGGAGGAATTCAATTTGCAATTATTTATTTTTTTTTGTGTGGATTTTCCTTATCACTTGTCAAGCTTAATTTAAACTGCTGTTAAAATAACTGTTTGCATGTTGGCCTGATATTTTAAGGAGGGTGTTTGGTAAGGGGGGGGGGCGCTCTCGAGAAACTTTGACATGTAATTGTAGTGTATCACTATGTATGTAATTGTAGTGTATTACTATGTATGTTTTCATGTAGACTATCATCATCATGATCAAAACCTTAACAGGTGTGCAGTGACGTAACGAGGAGTCAATGTGGGGGGGGGGGTATCAAAGGGTCGCCAAATGGTATATTTTACATATAATATTATATGGTTTTCGAACGGGGGGAGGGGGGGGGGAAGGCGCTAAAAAGATATTGTGCCCCGGGCGCGAGTTAAGCTCGCTACGCCACTGCCGGTGTGGTCGTTGGGGGAACAGACATATTTCTCCATAGTTGTCTGTCCTGCGCGTCTGTCTGTAAATCTTTCATTGGTATGTAGGTATTCACTCGTATAACTAATACCACATATTCTCCTCGAAACTGGACACTTGACCCGTTGCCCGGTTCCACAGATGATGACCATTTCTTAACGCGCATACCCCCTTTTACAGTGAGATGGGTTGGTCGAGTTATGTAGATGCTCGACTGTCGAACTGAGAGGCATGGGGTTCGAACCTCGGTGAGAATAGAACCTAGGGAATTTTTCTGAGCGTGTTAAAAGTCTCTCTAGTCAAGCAAGCTATAAATGGTACGAGATGTAAGTTTAGGAAGTCAAAGCGGTTGACATAAAGAAATTTCTGGGGGAATATATATATATATATATATATATATATATATATATATATATATATATATATACAGTGGATTCCGCTTAATTGGGACACCGCTTAATTGGGACAGCCGCTTATTTGGGACAAATCTCAAAGAAACAAAACCAAGAAGCCAATAGTAAATTTGTTTGTTTAATTGGGACAGCCGCTTAATTGGGACAAAAAGCCTCGGTCCCGATGTGTCCCAATTAAGCGGAATCGACTGTATATATATATATATATATATATATATGCTAATATTTTTGAATTGTAAATTGGTTGCAGTTTTACGTTTACTGTTCAACATCTTTGAAATATTTCAATTTAACTTTGTTTGTGTGCGTGAGTTATTTTAGTGCAAGATTTTAAACCTTTGATTTCGATGTTTGTTTTATTGATGAGGTCAATGTATTGATGTTATTGATGTCATTAGACGTGACATCGGATGTCATACTCAGCGGCACGTGTTTGTTTAAGTGTAAACATGTAAACATCCCCCACCCCCCCCCTCCCTTCACCCACATCCCCTTTGAGCCCCCCCCGCCTCGCGCCCCCTCCCCCCTGCACCCACCGTTTCCTGTCATTAGGATGTTAATTAACCTGGTTGCATCTGCAGGTGGAGAGAACGATCCGACAGGAGAGGTGGATGGGGGGGGGGGAAGGTTGCGTGGGATTGTATTTTGCATCACATGCGCACATTCTCAAGTGCACACATATCTACGTGAGCTGCACATCTATACACACGCACACACATACACACACATACACACACATACACACTTTTATAAACACATGAATACACAAAACATCGCCAGCCGCTATTACTGACAGAATAATGTTACACTAATGTTAGACTTTTGTGATACTAATGTCTAACTTTTGTTATACTAATGTTTAACTTCTGTTATGTTTAACTTTTGTTATACTAATGTTTAACTTCTACTATACTAACGTTTAGCTTCTGTTATGTTTCACTTTTGTTATACTAATGTTTAGCTTTTGTTATACTAATGTTTAACTTCTGTTATGTTTCACTTTTGTTATACTAAGTTTAACTTCTGTTACACTAATGCTGTACATCTATCTGTTCCACTAATTTTTTTTTTTAATTCCATCATACTAATTTTATTAGACTGTTTAGTTTAATGTTATACTTCTGTTCAACCTAACCCTACGCCAGTGTTCTTCTAATGTTATCCTAAATGTTATACTACTGTTACATTATTCATTGCCCAATATTGGACCACTCATCCTAACGGACTCTTCTGCTGGTTGTACTCCATGTGCCAGATATTTGCCCCTCCCCCTCCCCCACCCCCACCACCCCCTCATCGTGAAAGCAGGTCACTTCTCTGGGGTACCCTATCCATCGCACGCTCCTCTTCTGATGGTCTACACCAACTGACTGCTATTGAACAGTGCCGGAAAGACCAGGTGGGTGTGTTGGACTAAAAGGTGAAGGAGCCAACTGTCAAAAATTCTTCTTTGCTTTAGTTTCGTACTCACTCCTATCTTTTCTCAGGTGTAGTTCGGCCATTTAAAAAAAAAAAAAAGTAATCCTTTGCAATTTATGACAATGGCAGTGGTTCTAAACCCTTGGCGGTGGTTCTAAACCCTTGGCGGTGGTTCTAAACCCTTGGCGGTCGTTCTAAACCCTTGGCGGTGGTTCTAAACCCTTGGCGGTGGTTCTAAACCCTTGGCGGTGGTTCTGAACCCTTGGCGGTGGTTCTAAACCTTTGGCGGTGGTTCTAAACCCTTGACGGTGGTTCTAAACCCTTGGCAGTGGTTCTAAACCCTTGGTATTGGTTTTAAACCCTTGCCAGTGGTTCTAAACCCTTGGCGGTGGTTCTAAACCCTTGGCGGTGGTTCTAAACCCTTGGCGGTGGTTTTAAACCCTTGGCGGTGGTTCTAAACCCTTGGCGGTGGCTCTAAACCCTTGGCGGCGGTTTTAAACCCTTGGCGGTGGTTCTAAACCCTTGGCGGCGGTTCTAAACCCTTGGCGGTGGTTCTAAACCCTTGGCAGTGGTTCTAAACCCTTGGTATTGGTTTTAAACCCTTGCCGGTGGTTCTAAACCCTTGGCGGTGGCTCTTAACCCTTGGCGGTGGTTCTAAACCCTTGGCAGTGGTTTTAAACCCTTGGCGGTGGTTCTAAACCCTTGGCGGTGGCTCTAAACCCTTGGCGGCGGTTTTAAACCCTTGGCGGCGGTTCTAAACATTTGGCGGCGGTTCTAAACCCTTGGCAGTGGTTCTAAACCCTTGGCAGTGGTTCTAAACCCTTGGCTGTGGTTCTAAACCCTTGGCGGTGGTTCTGAACCCTTGGCGGTGGTTCTAAACCCTTTGCGGTGGTTCTAAACCCTTTGGCGGTGGTTCTAAACCCTTGGCGGTGGTTCTAAACCCTTTGGCGGTGGTTCTAAACCCTTGGCGGTGGTTCTAAACCCTTGGCGGTGGTTCTGAACCCTTGGCGGTGGTTCTAAACCCTTGGCGGTGGTTCTAAACCCTTTGGCGGTGGTTCTAAACCCTTGGCGGTGGTTCTAAACCCTTGGCGGTGGTTCTGAACCCTTGGCGGCGGTTCTAAACCCTTGGCGGTGGTTCTAAATCCTTTGGCAGTGGTCCTAAACCCTTCCACGATCCTCAATGCACTAGATCATCCACTAATTTTTCGCTACCCACCTGTAAAGAATAAAAAAAAAAGGGGGAGATAAAATAAATAATTATCTCCACTTTATTTGATCTACTCTTGATACAGCAAATAATGATACAGGCTAGGCGACCCACTTTCAAACGATCTCTCGGTGGGTCGTGACTCGTCACTCTTTGAGAATCACTGATGTATAGTACACGTATATTATTTATTGTCACACCAACATACTTTGTACAGTGTGCCAGGGTTTTTTTCGTTTGAGCGAGTGTTTCATACCTTTGCAAGACCGCTGCCACTAGCCTGCACGAAAAGCGTCAAACTGGTTTGATCTAAGTCTCGGCCCTCGCCTAAGGGACCCCAAATATCCAAGTCTCAGCCTAGCTTAAGGGAGCCCAAATATCCAAGTATCGGTCTAGCCTAAGGGGCCCCAAATATCTGTCTCGGCCTAGCCTAAGGGCCCTTAGTTATTAAGTCTCTAGTCACACCCACCCCCCAAGAGCGGGAACTGGGGCAGTCTAGCCAGTAGCCTCCCCTCCTCCTCCCACCAATGCCGCTCCTGCAAACAGACATTCAGGCACTGTACTAGACAGGACAGAGTCTATGCACGTAACGTCTCTCAAGAAACGAGTGGGAAGTAAAACAGTTGACTCTCCGATCTTTCAACAGAAACCAAATCGAGGCCATCTTTACTCTAGAATGACGTCATTAGTTTTGTGTGATACTGGTAAGTCTGCTACCTACAGGATGACGCTGTTTCAGTTTATCTACCAAACAGAAAGCGCATTGTTATATTTTTTTAAAAAATGTATCCCAAAATCACTATTAAAAAATGCCAGCTGTGCGTTATTTGCCTTTATAACAGATCAGCACTTAAATATTGACACACAATTACACAAATATGGCTGCTTAATACACAATTACACAAATATGGCTGCTTAATACACAATTACACAAATATGGAGGCTTACAGAAATTTCAATATAAATTAACGGTTTCGCATTTCTGTATAATTTATATTCTGTGGAATTCACCATATTTTTTTTTTAATGGTCAACTCATTTCTCATGACTAACGGGACAGACGCAAGAATACACACATACACACACACACACACACACACACACACACACCCTCCTCCTTTAACAAACTCGATCTTTCCTGATAACAGCTGACCAGTGAAACTACAGTTCAAGAGGTGAATTAACACCAAACACTTGTGTCTGCCGCAATTAGCCCACTGATAGCGTCTCATTGATAAACAGTATATATATATATGTCTGTGTGTGTGTGTGTGTGAGTGTGTGTGTGTGTGAGTGTGTGTGTGTGTGAGTGCGTGTGTGTGTGTGTGTGTGAGTGTGTGTGTGAGGGGGATAGTTTCATTTCTTCTATTGACCTGTCAGCTTCTGTCACTAGGACCGTGTCTGTCCTGTCCTATGTCCTGCTCTACGCCATGTTCTACGTCCTATGTCCTGTTCTATTCCCTTTACTATGTCCTATTCTATATCCTGTTCGCCCTGTTCCACGTCATATGTCCTGTTCTACGCCCTGTTCTACGTCATATGTCCTGTTAATGACCTGTTCTACGCCCTGTTCTACGTCATATATCCTGTACTATGTCCTGTTCTATGTCCTGTTCTACGCCCTGTTCTACGTCATATGTCATGTACTATGTCCTGTTCTATGTCCTGTTCTACGCCCCGTTCTATGTCATATTTCCTGTACTATGTCCTGTACTATGTCCTTTTCTATGTCCTGTTATACGCCATTTTCTGCACACCCCACCCTTTCTAAAATAAACCATTCTCCCAAAGAACCCTACTTCATGAGAAACATTTTTTACCTCCATTTCTCGAGCGCGCTAATCTTCAGCTTTCATGCAAATACGACTTAACTACGTCACTGTCGTCTGCTCAAGAGTGGACATTATGGTGGGAAGATCTATCCTCACTTCCGGTGACCCAATTTCTCAGGCATTTCTTGTGCCAACTATGCTTAAGGGAAAAATATATAGATTTTATCGTCATTGGATTTCATCAAAACTTCCTGTCGCTTTTTATTTTCACTACATGGGAAAACTTTGAAACTCTGTTTCCTGGTTTGAATGTAAAACTTACTAAAAAAAAAACTAAATAAAAGAACAAATACCAATAACTAAACACATTGTATGAAGGTCAGATCTAGGCCCACATCAAAACGAGATTTACGCTCCTGGTTCCACTTATACTATCCAACAGTCCCAGCCGTCACTATCTACGGCCATGGTCTTGCTCACACTCTCATTCATTCACCGTGGTCAATAACTCGACCAATAGATAGGCCCACGTCGCACCGAGAGTGATCTACGGCCCTGGTCTCATTCAACATCACCTCACAATCCCTGTGGTCACTGTCTACGGCCCTGCTTTCACTCAACATCACCTCACACTTCCTGTGGTCACTGTCTACGGCCCTGCTTTCACTCAACATCACCTCACACTTCCTGTGGTCACTGTCTACGGCCCTGCTTTCACTCAACATCACCTCACACTTCCTGTGGTCACTGTCTACGGCCCTGCTTTCACTCAACATCGCCTCACACTTCCTGTGGTCACTGTCTACGGCCCTGCTTTCACTCAACATCACCTCACACTTCCTGTGGTCACTATATACGGCCCTGCTTTCACTCAACATCACCTCACACTTCCTGTGGTCACTATATACGGCCCTGCTTTCACTCAACATCACCTCACACTTCCTGTGGTCACTATATACGGCCCTGCTTTCACTCAACATCACCTCACACTTCCTGTGGTCACTATATACGGCCATGGTCTCATTCAACATCATCTCACACTCACTGTGGTCACTATATACGGCCATGGTCTCATTCAACATGTGGTCAACCGATCGTCCGATCGCCGGGACACTTGACATAAAACTCGTGGGAAATCGCGTGAACATAAAAACTAAATTTCATCTTATTTCGACGACCAATTCCCCCCCCCCCCCACCCCTGCTTGATTTTTCAACCTTCCTCCCCTCCTCTCCTTCCACTTTCCTCCCTTTCAAACGCCAACACATGCCGCCCCCCCCCTTCTCTCCACCTACAATAACGCCTCCACATCCAGTTTAAAAAAAGAAAGGTGCGCTCCCACGTGAGCTCAGAATACAGTTTTGTGAATGTTGAGTAAAAAAAAAACAACGAAAATACAAAGAAACAAATTAAATGTATTTATCCATTTGTTCAAATGGTTTAAAGTATTAACGAAAAACAAATATTTTAGTTTTTCCGGAAACCTATACCTGGAACTTAAAAATAACCGGGTTGCAAGTTTTCTAATCGTTTTCAAGAGGTTTGACTGCATTAAATAAAAAAAAATCTTTTCTTTAAAAATATCAAATGTATTTCTATTATAGCATTGTTTTTTTTTACTGCTTTACAGTTTCTCTCTCTCTCTCTCTCTCTCTCTCTCTCTCACACACACACACACACACACACACACACATACACACAGATACACACTCGCTTACTATATCTATTTCTCTCAGTGTGTTGTAATTCTCTCCGAACCTAAAACTCAGTCAAATTTTGTTGATCAGTTTCCAGCAGTTTAAAAACTTTTGTTACTTACATCACAAGAAAAAGAAAAACCCATGTCGCTAAAAATGACGTGTACAGATGTTCAGATGATATTTTTTGAGTGAAGGTTAAAGTCGTACTAACTAATATTTTACCTACATACTAGATATAGATAGGGTTACTGGACAGCTGACTAAGCCCGCCCAATTCCCCCTCCCCCCCCCCTGCTAAAAGACCCATCCCCGATTAGAACGTGTGTTCTAAAGTTATGTTAAAATGTCTGTGTGCTCGTGTTTCTATTGTTGTATTATTGTTGTATTAATGTCGTATTAATGTCGTATTGATGTTGTATTAATGTTGTATTAATGTTGTATCGTTCTCTCCAGATATTGATTACCTTGTCATTATCAACATTCAAACAAAACATAAACAATAACATAAACAATAACATAAACAATACTATAAGCAATAACATAAACAATAACATAAACATTAACATAAACAATAATATAAGCAATAACATAAACAATAACATAAACATTAACATAAACAATAATATAAGCAATAACATAAACAATAACATAAACAATAATATAAGCAATAACATAAATATTAACATAAACAATAATATAAGCAATAACATAAACATTAACATAAACAATAATAATAGCAATAACATAAATATTAACATAAACAATAGTATAAGCAATAACATAACAATAACATAAACAATAATATAAGCAATAACATAAACATTAACATAAACAATAATAATAGCAATAACATAAATATTAACATAAACAATAACATAAACAATAACATAAACAATAGCATAAATAATAACATAAACAATAACATAAACAATAACATAAACAATAACGACTTAAGGCAACAAATATTTTCAGTTCACAGTTCACAATCTTCAGTGGCGTAGCTACAATCAGCGAGGTGGGTGAGTAGGTCACCGGGCGCAACGTTTTGGAGGAGGGGTGGGGGCGGGGGGAGGAGAGGGTGTCGCCAAACTGATGACCGATATAGCAGAACGGCTTGACTTGTGTTCGATTAGCCAATGTGTTCAATGTTTTCAATAGGTTAATGTGCTTAATGTGTTCGATTGGTTTTTGTGTCCAATAGTTTCTATGTGATCAATGGGTTCAGTGTGTTTAATGGATTCAGTGGGTTCAATGTGTTCAATGTGTTCAATGGGTTCAGTGTGTTAAATGGGTTCAATGTGTTCAATGTGTTCAATGGGTTCAATGTGTTCAATGTGTTCAATGGGTTCAGTGTGTTCAGTGTGTTCAATGGGTTCAGTGTGTTCAATGGGTTCAGTGTGTTCAATGGGTTCAATGGGTTCAGTGTGTTCAATGTGTTCAATGGGTTCAGTGTGTTCAATGTGTTCAATGGGTTTAGTGTGTTCAATGTGTTCAATGTGTTCAATGGGTTCAATGGGTCCAGTGTGTTCAATGGGTTCGGTGTGTTCAATGTGTTGAGTGTGTTCAATGGTTCAGTGTGTTCAATGTGTTTAATGTGTTCAATGGGTTCAGTGTGTTCAATGGGTTCAGTGTGTTCAATGTGTTGAGTGTGTTCAATGGGTTCAGTGTGTTCAATGGGTTCAATGGGTTCAATGGGCTCTTGCTTTCAATAGGTTCGATGGGTTCAATGTGCTAAATGTATGACCTGTTTCGGCTGCGTTGATTGTCTATTTTATAGTTGTGGTGTTCATTTTTTTTCATCTAGCTAATCACCCCATTGTTCCCTGAACTACAACTGCACCACCGGACGAGGAAGATTAACCTTGAGCATACAATAACACACACACACACACACACACAGAGAGAGAGAGAAAGAGAGCGAGAGAGAGAGAGGTTGAATAGATGTCTTTTTCGAAGTGTTTGAATGAAATTGCTGGAATGCTCTAAACCTGACTGATACACACACACACACACACACACACACTCACACACACACACACACACACACACAAACACACACACACACACTCACACACACACACACAAACAAAAACAATGGCTGTCACATAGAAGATCATTAACGGCCTTGACCGGGCAAACTATGTGACCTCAGACATAGTATACAGGGCCTCCGTGGGGGTGGGGCGACTCGAACACATCGTCATAGTTTGTCAGAGACCCTTCCCCCCTCCCCCCTCCCTCCAGATTTCCTGACTGCGGCCCTTCTCTAGGTTCCTCCTTTGTAATATACATTCCTATTTAATCTGATGCTCTATGGGGTGTCAGAAACCATGCCCCCCCCCACCCCCGCCTCTAACTCTGACTTTCTGACGTCTATGTGAGACCAACCATAGACATTTGGCGCACTCGGATCGCACTCAGAGCAGAAGACCACTCTGGTGTTAAAAAAACTGTGAATACTTTCTTAATAACTTTTACTTTTCGGGCTGTGAACCACCCCCTATCACCCCTCGCCCCATTTCTCCGTCCCCCCAATCACCGTATACCATATCCTCCACAATCACCATATACCCCTAAATCACCATATCCCTTATCCCCCCAATCACCAGCACCTTGACCTCTCCCCCCAATCGCTAAACCACAATACCCCCAATCACAATTTGTCCACTTCATAAAACACCAATCTCCCCCAATCACCAATCTCTACCAATCTCCCCCAATCAATATATCCACACTCCCTCCCAATCACCTTTTCCCCACTCCCTCCCATTCACCATTTCCCTACTTCACCATTTCCCTCCCCCCACACTGCCCGTCACCATATCCCCTTCCCCCTCACGCCCCCCATTATCACCTGCACAAGAATAATCATCTTCTTTGGTTTCCTTGTTGGCTTGTTGAACTTTACGATACCCGACTAGCGGTAAGTTAAGGACAGACATCAATACTGAGCCGGTAAGAAAGAAAGAAAGAAAGACAAAATTGTAAAGAAACATGTAAGCGGAGGACAGATGACACGGACGATGACATTGAACCTGACATTTAACCTGACATACGAGTCAAGCGTCGTTTAAAGACATGCCCGGGGTGGGGGTGGGGGGTTATTTCGGAGATCAAATGTGAAGGCCGTTACAATGCATTGTTCTAATTGTCGCCGGTTTGAAATTCCGTAGATTCCTGAATCTCCAGGCATTACAATAGAGCGTTAACACGGGAGCAGCTGGTGTTGACTCATTGCTGGATCTCTTGGTTTTTATTGCTGGATCTGCTCAGTGGCGTATCGAGAGGTGGGCAAGGGGGCATCAGGCCCCAAGCGCTACTCACAAAGGGGCGCCGAATGATATATTTTACATTTAATATTATATGATTTTCGAATGGGGGGGTTGCGCTAAAAAGGTATTGTGCCCCGGGCGCGATTTAAGCTTCCTACGGCACTAGATCTGTTGGCTGGAGGAACCATTCATTGCTGGATCTGTTGGCTGGAGGAACCATTCATTGCTGGATCTGTTGGCTGGAGGAACCATTCATTGCTGGATCTGTAGGCTGGAGGAACCATTCATTGCTGGATCTGTTGGCTGGATGAACCATTCATTGCTGGATCTGTTGGCTGGATGAACCATTCATTGCTGGATCTGTTGGCTGGATGAACCATTCATTGCTAGATCTGTTGGCTGGATGAACCATTCATTGCTAGATCTTTTGGCTGGAGGAACCATTCATTGCTAGATCTGTTGGCTGGATGAACCATTCATTGCTGGATCTGTTGGCTGGATGAACCATTCATTGCTGGATCTGTTGGCTGGATGAACCATTCATTGCTAGATCTGTTGGCTGGATGAACCATTCATTGCTAGATCTGTTGGCTGGAGGAACCATTCATTGCTGGATCTGTTGGCTGGATGAACCATTCATTGCTGGATCTGTTGGCTGGATGAACCATTCATTGCTGGATCTGTTGGCTGGATGAACCATTCATTGCTAGATCTGTTGGCTGGATGAACCATTCATTGCTAGATCTGTTGGCTGGATGAACCATTCATTGCTAGATCTGTTTGCTGGATGAACCATTCATTGCTGGATCTGTTTGCTGGATGAACCATTCATTGCTGGATCTGTTGGCTGGATGAACCATTCATTGCTGGATCTGTTGGCTGGATGAACCATTCAATTGCTGGATCTGTTGGCTGGATGAACCATTCATTGCTGGATATGTTGGCTGGATGAACCATTCATTGCTGGATATGTTGGCTGGAGGAACCATTCATTGCTGGAACTGTTGGCTGGAGGAACCATTCATTGCCGGAGCTGTTGGCTGGATGAACCATCCATTGCTTTAAGTGCCATTTTGAGCGTAGAATTGAATCTTCTTACTTGCTGGCTTGTTTTTTATTGTTAAACGTCAATGCGTTGAATTGTGTGCGGTGTAAGGTTTGTCTGAATAGCGATTGTTAATTTTATCTACTAACGGAGAATTTCATTTTCATTTTTCTCAGAACCGGTTACATCATGTCTCTTAATCATCCATGGTCAATCCTAAATAACAATTGATCTATAATTGATTTCAGTGATAGTATAGAAGAAAGCAATTACCCACTGGACTGTAACTGCTGGTCTAAACCTGACATAAAGGAACACAACTCTGAGTTCGCCAACGAGTTACGTGGTCTAGGAAACTGTAGGCTTCGCAAATATCAAAAAAATTAAGAGTGATGGCCCTTGTGGAAACTGGGACGTGTTATTTAATCACGGACAGAGAGTTACAGCCCCCACTCCTCATCCTACTCCTATAATGGCGACCTTTACGCCCACGGCGCCTCTACGAATCGCCCAAATAATAAAAAAAGACTCCCCATTCATTTCCAAGGCACCCATCCACACAGCTCATTCTGATTCACGGCACACATCCACACAGTCCCCATTCTGTTCTCTGGAACCCATCCATACTCCCCGTTCTGTTCCCAGGAACCCATCGACACTCCCCGTTCTATTCCCAAGGACCCATCCACACACTCCCCATTCTGTTCCCTGGAACCCATCCACACTCCCCATTCTGTTCCCAGGAACCCATCCACACTCTCCGTTCTGTTCCCAGGAACCCATCCACACTCCCCGTTCTGTTCCCAAGGACCCATCCACACACTCCCCATTCTGTTCCCAGGAACCCATCCACACTCCCCGTTCTGTTCCCAAGGACCCATCCACACACTCCCCATTCTGTTCCCAGGAACCCATCCACACTCCCCGTTCTATTCCCAAGGACCCATCCACACACTCCCCATACTGTTCCCAGGAACCCATCCACACTCCCCATACTGTTCCCAAGGACCCATCCACACTCCCCATTCTGTTTCCTGGAACCCATCCACACTCCCCGTTCTGTTCCCAGGAACCCATCCACACTCCCCGTTCTGTTCCCAGGAACCCATCCACACACTCCCCGTTCTGTTCCCAAGAACCCATCCACACACTCCCCATACTGTTCCCAGGAACCCATCCATACACTCCCCATACTGTTCCCAGGAACCCATGCACACACTCTCCATACTGTTCCCTGGAACCCACCCACACACTCCCCATACTGTTCCAAGGAACTCATCCACACACTCCCCATACTGTTCCAAGGAACTCATCCACACATTCCCCATACTGTTCCCAAGGACCCATCCACACACTCCCCATTCTGTTCCCAGGAACCCATCCACACTCCCCGTTCTGTTCCCAGGAACCCATCCACACTCCCCGTTCTGTTCCCAAGAACCCATCCACACACTCCCCATTCTGTTCCCTGGAACCCATCCACACACTCCCCATTCTGTTCCAAGGAACTCATCCACACACTCCCCATACTGTTCCCAGGAACCCATCCACACTCCCCGTTCTGTTCCCAGGAACCCATCCACACACTCCCTATTCTGTTCCCTGGAACGCATCCACACTCCCCGTTCTGTTCCCAGGAACCCATCCACACACTCCCCATTCTGTTCTCTGGAACCCATCCATACTCCCCGTTCTGTTCCCAGGAACCCATCGACACTCCCCGTTCTGTTCCCAAGGACCCATCCACACACTCCCCATTCTGTTCCCTGGAACCCATCCACACTCCCCGTTCTGTTCCCAGGAACCCATCCACACTCCCCGTTCTGTTCCCAGGAACCCATCCACACTCCCCGTTCTGTTCCCAAGGACCCATCCACACACTCCCCATACTGTTCCCAGGAACCCATCCACACTCCCCGTTCTGTTCCCAAGGACCCATCCACACTCCTCATTCTGTTCCCTGGAACCCTTCCACACTCCCCGTTCTGTTCCCAGGAACCCATCCACACTCCCCGTTCTGTTCCCAAGAACCCATCCACACACTCCCCATACTGTTCCCTGGAACCCATGCACACACTCCCCATACTGTTCCCAGCAACCCATGCACACACTCCCTATACTGTTCCCAGGAACCCACCCACACACACTCCCCATTCTGTTCCCAGGAACCCATCCACACACTCCCCATACTGTTCCCAGGAACCCATGCACACACTCTCCATACTGTTCCCTGGAACCCATCCACACACTCCCCAAACTGTTCCAAAGAACTCATCCACACACTCCCCATACTGTGCCAAGGAACTCATCCACACACTCCCCATACTGTTCCCAAGGACCCATCCACACACTCCTCATTCTGTTCCCAGGAACCCATCCACACTCCCCGTTCTGTTCCCAGGAACCCATCCACACTCCCCGTTCTGTTCCCAAGGACCCATCCACACACTCCCCATTCTGTTCCCTAGAACCCATTCACACACTCCCCATTCTGTTCCAAGGAACTCATCCACACACTCCCCATACTGTGCCCAGGAACCCATTTACACTCCCGGTTCTGTTCCCAAGAACCCATCCATACACTCCCCATACTGTTCCCTGGAACCCATGCACACACTCCCCATACTGTTCCCAGCAACCCATGCACACACTCCCTATACTGTTCCCAGGAACCCACCCACACACACTCCCCATTCTGTTCCCAGGAACCCATCCACACACTCCCCATACTGTTCCCAGGAACCCATCCATACACTCCCCATACTGTTCCCAGGAACCCATGCACACACTCTCCATACTGTTCCCTGGAACCCATCCACACACTCCCCATACTGTTCCAAGGAACTCATCCACACACTCCCCATACTGTTCCAAGGAACTCATCCACACACTCCCCATACTGTTCCCAGGAACCCATCCACACACTCCCCATACTGTTTTCAGGAACCCATCCACACACTCTCCATACTGTTTTCAGGAACACTTCCATACAGCCATCATCTACGCCATTCGAACTTCCCCCTCCCCCGCCCATTGTCACGCCTAAAATCCACCACCGCCCTTTTAAACCCCGGCACCTACCATCCACGCCACAAAATACGACCTACCCCTACATGCCAAGAATAATGTCCGCAATATAAACGTAAAAAAAGTTTTACACTTGGACAAAATACCCCGGAAATGTGATCGCTGTCGACAGGTGGCGCTGAAACACTGAAATATTTTCCCTGAAAAAAAATGTCTCTGGGTCCTGCCCTCCCCCCCCCCTCCACCCCACCCCCACACTACCCCAACAGCAAGGACCCTCTTCTCCCCCCCCCCCCACCGCTGTGAACAAAAGACGGTCCAAATAAATCTATCAAGTAAATATCTGGATGGATGTGGGGGTAAAGGTGTAAATGGTGTACATCAAGATGTGTTGAATGATGGTGTACATCGAGATGTGTTGAATGGAAGATCGCTAACAATCATCCAGGTGCGAAGTTAACATTTGACTAAATGCACGGGGGAAAAAAAGGAATAAATGTTGTATTTATCGTACATGTCATTGAAATAAAAAAAAAAAAGAAAAGTTCCCTTAGCCCTAACGGGTCATCGGGGCAGATGAAGTGTAGAATTCATCTGTTTCTGTAACCTCGGCATATGAAGGGATTGTGTGGTTAGCACAACGCCCAGCCGCCTTTACTTCCCCAACTTATGTCAGGTACCCATCTAAAGCTGGGTGGACTTGTGTCATTAAAATCAAGTTGTCTAATTTAGCCGTTTCTCAGGTGGTATTAAAAGTAATATTTACATTACCATCAATGCCTTCATCGTCAACACAGCTACCATCATCAGAAACACAGCTGACATCATCGGCGACACAACTACCATCATCGGAAACACAACTGCCATCATCAGCATTACAACTACCATCATCAGAAACACAACTACCATCATCAGAAACACAACTACCATCATCAGAAACACAGCTACCAGCATCGGCAACACAACTACCATCATCGGCAACACACCTACCACCATCTGCATCGTCTTCCTCAGTATCGTCGCAGTTGTCATTGTCACATTAACTTCATGATGATCTCATCTTCATCATTATCATATACCATCTTACATCGCCCACATCATTATCGACATTGCCATCATCATTGACCACTTGATCTGGTGGTCCCCCAACGAACTCAACAGTCCTGCTAACACCGCCTCTGGACATGTAGTTTTGGAAGATCGGGGGGAATAAAGGGTTGACAACTTTTGACAATATTGTACGAAACTGATTTATAGCTTCCCCCTTAACCTTCAACCTTTTTACCTCCCCCCCTCTCCCAGGGACCCCTGGCCTGAACTACACATTTAATTAAGTACATTTGTGGTCTGGGGGGGCACTAACTCACGCCCCGCGCGTAATGAACTCCCCCTGTATATCGACGCCCCCTGTGTGTAGTACCGTTTCGCTACAATTCATAGACTAAAGGGTTTGATTATGCCCCCCCCCCAATATTAGACACTTGACCAATGGTCCCCCGCGAACTCAACAGTTCTGCTAACATCGCCTCTGGTCATTAAGTTTTGGAAGTTCGGGGGGAATAAAGGTTTGACAACTTTTGACAATAATGTACGAAACTAATGTGTAGCTTCACCCCTTTAACCTTTAATCTTTACCCCCTTACCCTGCCACACCCACACCCCTTAAATCTTCTTCCTCGTGGGTTTTTTTTTTGCTAAAATGTAAAAAATCTTCTACACGTACTTTTTGAATTTAGAACCTTGAGAATACAGACGAGATAATCTCGAATTTCACTCATTAAAAAAAAAAGAAATCTGGTGTTTGTGGTAATTTGAAATGAACTTTTAATTGTTGAAATGGGTTTACTTTTTTACAATTCAAAATTGTGTCTGTCTGTGTGTCTTTGTGAGGACGTGTGTGTGTCTGTGTGTCTTTGTGAGGACGTGTGTGTCTGTGTGTCTTTGTGAGGACGTGTGTGTGTCTGTGTGTCTATGTGAGGACGTGTGTGTCTGTGTGTCTATGTGAGGACGTGTGTGTCTGTGTGTCTTTGTGAGGACGTGTGTGTCTGTGTATGTGAGGACGTGTGTATGTGTGTATGTCTATGTGAGGACGTGTGTGTCTGTGTGTCTATGTGAGGACGTGTGTGTGTCTGTGTGTGTCTATGTGAGGACGTGTGTGTGGTTGTATTCTGTGAGTTTGGCTGTGATTGCAACTGAGTGTGTGTGTGTGAGTTTGGCTGTGCGTGTTTGAATAACTCTGTTTGTGTGTGTGTGTGGGGGGGGCTAGCCGTGTGACTTTGGTAGTGTCTGTATGTGTGTTTGTGTTTTTGTCTGAAAGAAAAAGAATTTCAGTGTGTGTGTTGTGTTGTGTGTGCTCGATTGCACGAGGGTGCTTATTTGGGGGCGTGGTGTATTCGTAAATAGCAAAAATTGTCCAATAACATATGTAATAGTTTAGGAAATAATAGCAACAAAGAACCGCCTGTCCTCATACTCTCCCCACCCACCCATCCCCCCCCCTGTTCTTGTCGAATCTGACCTCTTTCCATCCAGACATGTTGGCTGACTTCATTTCTTGCCTGATTTTATTCATGTCGCATAAAACCGGAAAATAAAAAAAAAATTAACAAAAAATTAACAAAAACATTCCACGTCACGTCCTGGGATGCTATGAGAACCACTGTAATACAGATAGCATCAATATTTTTGTGAGCGATTCTCAGTTATTTCTTTTCCTCCACAACAATTTGATAATTAGTGACAGAAAAGAGTAAAAAAAAAACGAAATGGTGCGTATGACAGGATTCCCGCACACGCTCTTTGTCCTTACGGGAAGGGTGGAAGAGATTTTCCTTAAGAGTCGTTGAGATAAGCGACCATCTGTGTGTGTGTGTGGGGGGGGGGGCGTTAGATAAGTATAAGATACTCAACCTTTAGCTTAGGGCCCCTACTTACTTTGGGGTCCCCCCCAAAAAAAAAATTGTCCAAGTGAGCAATCGTCATATGTACTGAAGTATTTGGCACTGACATATAATATCTGGACTAATAAAGGGCCCGAAATCTCAAATGGCTTAGGGCCTTATCAAGTCTACTTCCGGCCCTGTATTTCAGCATATAATTAAATAGGCTATAATCATTAAATTGTAGTTATACTTCTTAGATCGATGAAAGGATCGATTAGCAAACACTCGTACTGTTGAATGGATTGTGATGGACCTAAATGGAGGCTCCCAGCAACGGCCCCTGAACTTTTAACTGTAGCCAGTGGCGTCACTATGGTTGGTGTCACACGGTGCGGTCCACACAGCCTCACCCCACCCACCGCACCCCACTAGTGACGCCACTGCCTGTAACTGTTGGAGATTTACGGTCAGGATTTGATGGATGGAGGGCAAATGTTATTTATGCTTTCATGTCATGTCAAGCATCAAGGGCCTGTGGCGCAACGGATCTGACTACGGATCAGAAGATTCCAGGTTCGAATCCTGGCAGGCTCGAATTTTTTTTTTCGTTTTTTACTTACTTACTTTCTTACTTTCATTGTTGATAAGAAATATATAAATACATCAATTTTTGGCTTGAATTTATTAATTATAATCAATTTTTGTAATTTTTGCATATTTTGCATATTTAAAATTTTTTTTTTCTAAAGTGAATGAAAAAAAAGGAAAGTTCCCTTGACCACAAGGGTCATCGGGCCAGATGAAGTGTAGAATTCTTTTCTGTAGCCACAACATATTAAGGGGTTATTTGGTAAGTACAACGCCCAGCCCATTTAGGGCCCAGGACTGCCATACTATTCTTCTCCACTTTTCTTTATCCATGGTCTTCTTCCTCCACTCACACACTCCTATGGCTTTAAGGTCTTTCTCCACTTCCTCCAACCATCTGCTTCTTGGTCTGTCTGCCTTTAGGTCTTTTCTCATTGGGTGTTGCCTTATATATTGCTTTTGGACCTCTGTTGTTTTCCATTCTTTCTATGTGCCCTACCCACCTCAACCTATTCATTTTGATTTCAGCTGTTATATTTGGTTCTTTGTATAATGCGTACAGTTCTGAATTGGATAATTGTCTTGTATATTTCAACTGGAAATATTTTGTTGTTTCTTCTCACTTGAGGTACGATACGGAACCAACTGGTCTACAGTAGAGTGAACTTCACTGCTCTACACTTATATGGTCGTGCGGTAAAGCACACGACTGTCGACCTGATGGTCTCTGGTTCGATCTCCGATGAGGACCAATGGATATTTCATTTCATGGCTAAAGTCCCCACTATATCTCCCGCGATGCCCCCCCCCATGGCCCTTGCACTATCGGGCTATGGTGGGGGATGAAAGAAGGGCACCATAAAAAACCCGTCGCATTTGTGGTTTATAGGATCTAAGAGATTTTCATCTCATCCTTACACGGACTTCACACACACACTTATATTACAATGCTATACATGTTTGTATGTATGTGTGTCATTGTGTGTGTATGTATGTTGTATGTATGTATGTGTTTTTGTATGTATGTATGTGTGTATGTATGTATGTATGTATGTATGTATGTATGTATGTATGTATGTATGTATGTATGTATATATGTATGTATGTAAGTATGTATGTATGTATGTCTCTATGGATAATTGCATATTTGTATATGTATACATGTATGTATTTATGTATGCGTTTGCATATAGGGTATGTATGTATGTGTGTGTGTGCCTGTGTGTGTGTGTATATACTCTATGTAAACAAAGAACTGTTCATTGTTCTAACTCTAGGTATGTATGTATACCTGTGTCTGTGTGAGTACTCTATGTAAACAAAGAACTGTTCATTGTTCTAACTCTAGGTATGCATGTATACCTGTGTCTGTGTGAGTACTCTATGTAAACAAAGAACTGTTCATTGTTCTAACTCTAGGTATGCATGTATACCTGTGTCTGTGGGAGTACTCTATGTAAACAAAGAACTGTTCATTGTTCTAACTCTAGGTATGTATGTATACCTGTGTGTGTCTGTGTGAGTAGTCTATATAAACAAAGAACTGTTCATTGTTCTAACTCTAGGTATGTATGTATACCTGTGTGTGTCTTTGTGAGTACTCTATGTAAACAAAGAACTGTTCATTGTTCTAACTCTAGGTATGCATGTATACCTGTGTCTGTGTGAGTACTCTATGTAAACAAAGAACTGTTCATTGTTCTAACTCTAGGTATGTATGTGTACCTGTGTCTGTGTGAGTACTCTATGTAAACAAAGAACTGTTCATTGTTCTAACTCTAGGTATGCATGTATACCTGTGTGTGTCTGTGTGAGTACTCTATGTAAACAAAGAACTGTTCATTGTTCTAACTCTAGGTATGTATGTATACCTGTGTGTGTCTGTGTGAGTAGTCTATATAAACAAAGAACTGTTCATTGTTCTAACTCTAGGTATGTATGTATACCTGTGTGTGTCTTTGTGAGTACTCTATGTAAACAAAGAACTGTTCATTGTTCTAACTCTAGGTATGCATGTATACCTGTGTCTGTGTGAGTACTCTATGTAAACAAAGAACTGTTCATTGTTCTAACTCTAGGTATGTATGTGTACCTGTGTCTGTGTGAGTACTCTATGTAAACAAAGAACTGTTCATTGTACTAACTCTAGGTATGCATGTATACCTGTGTGTGTCTGTGTGAGTACTCTATGTAAACAAAGAACTGTTCATTGTTCTAACTCTAGGTATGTATGTATACCTGTGTGTGTCTTTGTGAGTACTCTATGTAAACAAAGAACTGTTCATTGTTCTAACGTTAATGAACCTGGACTCGCGTCAGGTCAACTCATTTAAATCCCAGCTCGAATCTCCTTAAATATTCTGACCGGCCTCTCCCTAACCCCCCCCCCCCGACACCCACCCAACCCTCATTTTATAACCTTCCATCCCCAGTGTCCCTCCCCCGTCCATCACCACAACGAAACCTCATTCCTGCGACTCATGCCTCCACAAAATGTTTTAGTGAAGACGATGAAGACGACGATGATGATGATGATGAAGATGAAGGAGCTACAAGAAAATAATTATTATTTAAAAAAAAAACGCTTGTCCTTTAACCCAGCGCCTTCCACCCCCTCCCCCACTTCTTGTACAGATGGTCATTGTTTGACCCCTATGGGCACGAACTGGGGAAGACAAGGAAGAGAGAGATAGAGAGAGAGAGAGAGAGAGAGAGAGAGAGAGAGAGAGAGAGAGAATGAGCTCATGGCCTCAGGATGGAAGGATAAAGAGACCCATTGCTCCCCATTGACTGTCCTTGTGTCCGTCCTGAGAAATTGTCTTTGTCTCCTCGGTGAGTTTTTGTCCCCCCCCCCCTTCATCTTGACTTCAATTCATGAGGAGTTTTTCCCCCTCCCGCACACACACATTTTGTTCAGGTACTAGGGTGTAATGTTATGTTTAAATCGCTTTTAAGTCCGCTTAACTGCAATAACACCTACCCGTGTTCCAGACAGTTCCAAACATTTTTGTAAATAGGCACATCCGTTATTATAGATAGGTACTCTAGGCAACTGCCTATGGACATCACTTATAAAAGCACAATAAAGATGGTATATGTACATGTATTAAACAATCATACATATGGTATCTCTCACATGTATTAAGCAATCATACAGATGGTATCTCTCACATGTATTGAAACATCGAGCCATTGAAATCAAGTTTGTCGTAAGGGCAGAGGCATACCTGGGGTGGGGGAGGGGGGTCGAAATTCGAAAGTCCCCCCGGACCCCAGCTTGAGGGGGGCCCCCAAAAATTTGTTGACATTAAATATTAAGTACATTATGTAATGTCATGGTGTCGAATGTCAAAATGCAGGGCCCCCCAACTAGGCCAAGCCCGCCCCCGGGCCCCCCAATCCCTAGGTTCGGCACTGGCGCAGGGCCTAAGCAAACGTTAAGAACAGGCCTGTGTGTGTGTGTATTGTGTGACACGTGTATTTATGAGATTACATTGTAGAGCAGATGTAATTAAAAGAAAACAAAGACGGCTCCCGTGAATGACACTCGACCAGGCTCCACAAATATCGGCGGGTTCAGCTGAGGGGCCACCTCCACCGAGGGCTCATTTAACACCGACTTTTTGACTCGTGGCCCAAACAAAAAAAAGAAGGTTGTCACCCAGTATTAACAGTCAAACGCCTGTGACTGTCGGGATCAAATTTCAAGTTTTAATGTCACACACACTCACACAAACACACACACACATACACACTAGCCGTAATTCTATTATCTGGTGTCAATAGTCAGAGAAAGGAAGAGCTTGAAATACAGACACAGACACACAGACACACAATCACACACACACATACATTTGAGAAAGAGAGAGGGAACGAGAGAGCGAGTGAGAGAGAGCAGGAGAGAGAGATATAGCGAGAGAGAGAGCAAGAGAGAGCAGGAGAGAGATAGAGAGAGCGAGAGAAAGAGAGAGAGAGACGGGAAGAGAGAGGGCAAGAGAGAGCAGGAGAGAGAGAGCGAGAAAGAGAGAGGAGCAAGAGAGAGAGCAGGAGAGAGATATAGAGAGAGAAGGGGAGAGAGATAGAGAGAGAGAGAGAGAAGGGAAGAGAGAGGGCAAGAGATAGCAGGAGAGAGAGAGAAAGAGAGAGGAGCAAGAGAGAGAGAGCAGGAGAGAGCAGGAGAGAGATATAGAGAGAGAAGGGGAGAGAGAGAGAGAGAGAGAGAGAGAGAGAGAGAGAGATCGCCGAGTGTGAGGAATAAATCAACAAGAAAAAAAAGTTAATGTCAAAAATTCAGAAAAATAAAAAAAGCAGGCCAAATTATGATAATGGATGAAATTATGAATTCATGAGGCCCTCTCATTACAACAGGCAATATCAGTTTTCATGGTTTGTATAATCTGACGAATCAGAAAATAAAATAATCTATGAATTTGGGAGCCAGATTTTTTTGCATTCACAGATTTCGTGAAAAGAATTGAAAATGGAAAAAAAAATAAAAGAATGAAACAAAAAAAAAATGACGAATAGAAATCCAAATTAGGAATGTCAGTTCTTCAGTGTCATGATTCATTGTCAGGACTGTCCAATGAATTTTGTCTTCGAAAGTTCAAAGGTTGTATCTTATTTCAGTGAAGTGGTGGGGGGGGGGTTCCATAGATGTGCCAGAAATTCAAAAATGTGAGTTAGGTTGTTAACGATAAATGGAAGTGGTCTACAAAGTGTTGTGGTTGTGTATACCTGGCCAATTTATGTTCAGTCAACTGTCTGTATACCTGGCCAACTTATGTTCAGTCAACTGTGTATAGCTGGCCAACTTATGTTCAGTCAACTGTCTGTATACCTGGCCAACTTATGTTCAGTCAACTGTCTGTATAGCTGGCCAACTTATGTTCAGTCAACTGTCTGTATAGCTGGCCAACTTATGTTCAGTCAACTGTCTGTATAGCTGGCCAACTTATGTTCAGTCAACTGTGTATAGCTGGCCAACTTATGTTCAGTCAACTGTGTATAGCTGGCCAACTTATGTTCAGTCAACTGCGTATAGCTGGCCAACTTATGTTCAGTCAACTGTCTGTATAGCTGGCCAACTTATGTTCAGTCCACTGTCATTATAGCTGGCCAACTTATGTTTGTGTATAGCTGGCCAACTTATGTTCAGTCAACTGTGTATAGCTGGCCAACTTATGTTCAGTCAACTGTGTATAGCTCACCCACCCTCTCTTTCTCCTGTGTGTCTTTCTATCTCTTTATGTCTTTGTCCATGTCTTCGTTTCTCTCTATCTCTCTCTCTCCCTCTCTCTCTCTCTCTCTCTCTCTCTCTATCTCTGTTTTATATCTCCGACCCGATCCATGTTTCCTTCATTCTTTTCTAATCTCTCTCTCTTTCTCTCTCTTTCTCTTTCTCTCTCTCTCTCTCTCTCTCTCTCTCTCTCTTTCTCTCTCTCTCTCTTATTTATATCTCCGACCCGATCCATGTTTCTCTCATTCTTTTCTAATCTCTCTCTCTCTCTCTCTCTCTCTCTCTCTCTCTCTCTCTCTCTGTCACAATTTCTTTATGTCATGTCTGCCTCTATGTCTGTCTTTATGTCTATCGCTCTGACAGATTCTGACAGCTAGTGTAATTATTATATCACGTATGTCTATTCTTGAAAGAAACAATATACTAATATTAAGTAAATTAAAAAGAAATAATGTCTGTCTATCTGTCTGTCTATCTGTCTGTCTGTCTGTCTGTCTGTCTGTCTGTCTGTATGTCTGTATGTCTGTCTATCTGTCTATCTGTCTGTCTGTCTGTCTGTCTGTATGTCTGTCTGTCTGTTCTGTTATGTTCTGTTCTGTCTGTCTGTCTATCATGATCCTGTCTTCAATAATATTTAAGGTTATAAGGCTTTCAGCTGTAACGCCTTTTTTGTTCTTCAAGCCCTTTGGATAGTTCGGTTCCAGTTAGACCTCGGGCTTAAAAAAAAATATTCAAATACTGTACATGCAACTATATTTAGCAATACGCGACACAACAATTATAAGGGGGGCAGTTGGTCGCGTGGTATAGAGCGCTCGACTGTCGATCGCATGGCTCCTGGGTTTAAACCTCAGTGATTTACCCCAGTTTCAAATGAATACATGACTTTTAAGTTGGGGAAGTAAAGGCGGCTGGCTGTGCGCTATGTTAGCCATACAATCCCTCAGTTTTGAAATGGTCACTGAAACAGAGGAATTCTACACTTCATCTTCCCCCAATGAGCGCTTTGGTGCCGGAAATTTTACTTAAACAAGAAGCGCGCATTCTAAGGTAGGAGTAGACCATGGAGTCGGACATTATTGTCGATATAATTGTCAATGTATTTAGTCACCACAAAAAAAAAAGATAATTATTTGCGATTTGTTAATTATTCTATGACTTATGTCGTGTCTTTTTCCAAACAAAACAAACAAAAAAAGAAACCTAACAAAACAATAAAGGCTGGACACATCACCGGACACTTGACCAACTGGATCGTCCTTTGTACTGATAAAGGTTCAGGAACTTTCCAAATAGTCCAAGTACTCTATCAGGAGTCAAAGACTTCACTCAGTCGGTTGGTGGATGGACATCTAACACGTATATATGTGTGTATGTGTCTCTGTGTGTGTGTATGTATGTGTCTGTGTGTGTGTGTATGTGTGTGTGTGTGTGTGCGCGCGCTAGTATGTGTTTGTTTTATGGCTATGATCATTTACCAGAGTTCTCCCCCTCCCCCCAATCAACATAATGTTGTTTTACACTCTTTCTCTCTCTCTCTCTCTCCCCCTCCCTGTTCATACACCATGAGACCATTTCAAAGTTCCACGGTCATAGGGCGTGGCGTGGCTGTTTGTCTGTCCTCATTATACCCACGCTCCTGTGCAGTCTCAGGCATCACGTGACGCGGGTGGTGGGGGTGGGGTGGGGGTGGAAGGAGATTGTGTGTATGGGGGGAGGGGGGATAATGTTTTTAATTGAATTGTTGGACTTTTGGAATTTGAGATGGGAGATGTGGGGATGGGGGAGTGCCGAATGGAGACCGTGGACTAATTAATCAAATAAAAAGATTTTTGCTGGGGAGAATCACAAAAACACACTGCCATACACACACACACACACACAGACAGCCAGCACGTGCGGAATGCAGCCACCCTAAGATAACCTGGTTCCATCCAATGTTATTTAATTGTCTGGGAATATGTCAGCTACAAATATTTTAATTGTGAATCTGTTACTTTTTAAAAAGAGCGAATCGAATGAAGCCCCGGGGAATAAAAAAAATGTTGAAATGGAATGCATCGACGATTTAAATTTGAGTTCCGAGAAACGGAACAAATTTGTTTAAAATCAGGTAGGGAGTATTCAGTCAGACACACAGACACACACACACACACACGCACAAACTTACTGGCTAAAGATAGACGGATTAAAAGACAGACTGAGTGTCAGACAGGCAGATGGACGGTTCCAATAGTAAACAGACATTAAGTCGAGAATGCAGTAATACGGGTGGGTATGTACCAATGGCGTGTCGAGTTTAACTCGCGCCCGGGGCATAATACCTTTTAAGCGCCCCACCCCCCTCCCCCCGCCATTCGAAAGCCATATACAATATTATAAGTAAAATATACCACTTGGCGCCGCTATGTGAGTAGCGCCCGGGGCATGATGCCCCCCCCTGACTACGCCACTGGTGGGTAGACAAAAGACGGTGATGCGCAGACAGAAGGGAAGACATCCACGGGGAGATTTACTCAGATGAATACGGATTAATTAATTAATTAATCTAATCTGGGATCAGCGGTGGGTCTCAAAGAGTGGTTCGTCACGTGATAAGTTGGTACTTCGTTGTTTGATTTAATTTTTGTTTTGCAGTAGACCTAGTGCAACATTTGAAAGATTCTTTTGTTTCCCCAGGCAAATGATTGGACAAAATGCGATGTCCGAAAATATAATTTAAAGATGACTTCAAAACACAACTATCCCGGAAATGAAGACAACAGTAACGCAGATCTGGTGTGGTACTGATGTGGCGCTAATGTGGTAATGATGTGGTAATGATGTGGTAATGATGTGGCACTCATGTGGTAATGATGTGGTACTGAAGTGGCGTTGGTGTGGTACTGGCGTGGCGCTTAAGTGGCGCTGATGTGGCACTGACGTGGTAATGAAGTGGCACTCATGTGGTAATGATGTGGTACTGAAGTGGCGTTGGTGTGGTACTAATATAGCGCTGATATGGTTCTGATGTGGCACTGATGTGGCACTGATGTTGCATTGGTGTGGTACTGATGGGGTACTGATATAGCGCTAACATGGTACTAATGTGGTACTGATGTGGCGCTGATGTGGCACTGGTGCGGTATTGATGTGTGTGATACTGATGTGGCGTTGATGTGGTACTGATAGAGTGCTGACATGGTACTGATGTGGCACTGATGTGGCACTGGTGATTTCGCTCAAGTGCTACTTCAGCATTTTGTCTCCATTTACACAAAAATTGTACAATGTTATTGTCATCGTGTCATTTTGTGTGTGTTTCGTGTTTATTTCTAAACATTTACTTACATAGTGTTAAGTTCAGGAGCTTGTATGATTAAGTAAACATTATGGAATGTTTAGGAGCTTGTATGGAGTAAACAGTATAGAATGTTTATCGTTATATCGACAATAGATCGTCTCGTTTTCACCCCTCCCCCCTCGGGACTGATGCCTGTCAAATCACAAGATCTTTTGAGACAAACCCGCCTTCCCCCTCCCCCTCTTTCCCCTCTTTCACTGCCAGACAATAATAAATGGGGTACATGACAAACAATAGAAGGGACCGCTGTTCTAAGAGAAAGAAAAAAACAAACAAAAGAAATGTGTACACCACATCTCTCAATCTCTGTGAACAAGCTGTGCTGCTGGCAAGTACGGTGATCCGACTGGGTCAGATTGACAAATCTTTCTGTCGCCTTCGATTGCTGGGTCCTGCCAGAGGTGGTCATTAATTTCCTGCCCACCACACGATCTGTCCACCTCGTGTCCATCCACAAATTTCGGACTCCTGACATTTACTGGGTGTGGGGGTAGGGGGGGTGACAAACATCCCTGCTCCCTTCCTGCTCCCTTCCTGCTCCCCTTTCCCTCAATTTTTCCCAACATAAGGGGGGGGGGAAATGACCTGACATTGTCGGTCGTTTTTTTTTCCTCCAGACCAGATATTGTACCACAAATGCACCGATAAAGTATTAGTCTGTGTCCCTGTGGACACTAGCGGACACTGTCCATGTAGCCCTGACATTATGATTTACGGACACTGGTAACTACGGTCAACATTTTTTGTCCTTGTTTTCTTTTGTTTTCTTTGGGACGTTTTTATTATTACTCTGTCTAAATACTAAATTAGCCTTTGCTAAAAAAAAAATATATATATATATAACAAGTAGAGGTGGGGGGGTTGCCCACTCATAGGGTCAATTCGGACCGCACTCTGGTTTTTTTTTTTATTATTAAAAAGTGTACCGTGCTATAAAGACAAAATCAAGACAATATTTTACACACATGAATACATCAATTACCACCACTCAAGTTTCTGACGCTGCAACCATTTTGTTTTAAAAATGCTTTAAGAGTCATATAAACACCCCTTATAATATATTCAATGGACTCTTCCTGTTATAAACACCCCTCTGATGTATTCAATGGACTCTTCCTGTTATAAACACCCCTCTGATGTATTCAATGGACTCTTCCTGTTAGTTTAAAGGACAAAGAGTATTTAAAAAAAAAAAACATACCGTAACAAACAAGTCATTCTGTGACAACAAATTTTTTTTCTGCTGACGGTAATTACTAGAACATAAATAATGCGTATAGTCAATTTAAACTTTTTTTTTTTTCAGACAGCCGCCATATTCGTTTATCATTCTATTGTGTATCAACATTTGAGTGTTAAAACAAATGCCGGAATTTTTTTTTTTTAGCATTTGTAGGGGAACTTTTTTTTAAAAAGCGATATGATATGTAATGTATGGAATCAATATTGTGAGATACTTAAAAAGAGAAGCTTAACCCATCACAGTTTTAGAATCCTTGGTTTATTTTATTATTAAGTTATGAAATTCTCAGAAAGCTTCGGGCTAGTTCTTTTTTTTTTCAATCATTTTGATGGGTAGTTGGCAGGTCTATAATTAAACAGACGACTTTATCTTTAAGTCCATTTGTCTGGAACTGACCGCTGTCAGAAACAGACTCCAACCGGGAGGGAAACTCCAAGTAGTGTGTTAAGTGAAGTGACCAGACCTTTGAGGCCACACACACACACACACACACACACACACTCACTCATTGAGTTTTAATGACGCCACGTTACACATTTTGGCCAAGTTTCTCACAGCCAATAGTCACTTCGGACTTAAACCTAAACGATACGTCTGGGAGGACGTAGAGACGTTATAATTAAAAACAAAAGATAGACATTTACGCCCCACCCCCACCACCCTTCACCCAGGTCGCCCCCCCCCCAGTGCCCGGTGTATATTTAGGAGGCGTTAACCCCCCCCCCCCCACCCCCCACCCAGTAAAGTGAGTTTTTCTTTTTTTTTTTTCAAAAAAGTACGTATTCCTGCAGTAATAAAGGGCTCTGCAAATTTCCTACAATTATGAGCAGTTGTCGTGGCCGAGTGGTTAAGGCGATGGACTAGAAATCCATTGGGATCTTCCCGCGCAGGTTCGAATCCTGCCGACAACGATTTTTTTTTTTTTTTTCAGAAAATTTTTTTTCCAATGAAAAATTAAATTATATTTGTATTATTTATTAAAAAAACTATTATTTTAATTATGCGTTTGTGAATTTCCTTTTTTTTTTCCTTGCAGCTCTACAGTCTTGCTAAATTTAAACGACAGAATTCGTTTACCATGACCTATATTGGTTATACTATTTCCGGATGAACGAATTGTTAACTAGTATAATAACCAATCGTATACAGATATGATGGGGGGGACGGAGGATGGTGTGCGTGTGTGGGGGGGACATGAAATTATTGGGGGTCGATCCTTCTTGAGACACTCTTGGGGTTTGTTTTGGTCCCTGTGAAAGTCCCCATTATTAACTGGTATGATAGCACAAGGCGCCAAACTACAACAACTACAGTACATACTAACATAGAACACACATCACTGTTTTTGCTGTGTCATATTTCCGGTACACGTCATCTTTCTAAGTAAACTTCCATTTTGACTAGTAATAAATATTTTTGTTTCAGTTAAAACCAGGGTTTTTTTTTGCCATGTAGCGCGCCGGATCTGCGATCCGGCACCTCTGAAATGCAACCCGGCACCTCAAAATAACGATCCGGCTACCAAATAGTTTTCTTCATTTGGTAAAAAGTTAAAAACTTCAGAGCAAAATTTAGAGACCCACCACCTCTTATTGAGCAAAAAAACCCCTGGTTAAAACTGTTTATTTTTTAATAATTCTTTTCTTTTCTTTTTGACTCAATCATGAAGAACCGACATGATATATTGAAAACATTTCTTCAAAACCCTCGACTGTCGAACTGAAGGTACCGGGTTCGATCTCCGGTGAGGACCAATGGATATTTTAGGTCATGGTGAAAGATTGAGGTGGGTAAGGCACATAGAAAGAATGGAAAACAACAGAGATCCAAAAGCAGTATATATATACATGGCAACACATAAATGAGAAAAGGCCTAAAGGCAGACCAAGAAGCAGATGATTAGAGGAAGTGGAGAAAGAACTTAAAGCCATAGGCGTGAGAGAGTGGAGGAAGAAGACCATAGATCAGGAAAAGTGTAGAAAAAAAAGCAGTATGGCAGGGCATGGCCATAAATGGGCTGTACAGCCAAAGGAAGAAGAAGTGAAAGTTCCCAGTTATAACTCCCGTGGTGCCTCCATGGTCCTTGCACTATTGGGTATGGGGGGGGGGGTGGTGGTATGAGTCATTCACTACAACAGTTGACATTAAATCCTTGAAGTTAACGACGCGTTGAGTTTTGTGGGGCGATAGCTGGATAAACTTGTACAACTGGACATGCTGGGACACGGTGTGTGTGTGTGTGTGTGTGTGGACGATGGACAAACATTTGAAATGGACATTATATTTTTAAGTATTGCCGTGCGTCCTTGTGGGTGAAGGGGAGCCGGGGGGGGGGGGTCACCGCCATCATCCTCCCCCACCTCCTCACGTCACCCCCCCCAGGTCTTGGAAATAATAAACTCTCGAAATGGTTGAGTTATCCATCCCTGATTAATGTCTACCGGCTGACACACACCCCCCACCCCACTGCCTTATTAATTTATGCAAAAAAATTTTTTTTTTTTTTCGCTGCCATTTAGCGTCGCATTATCGTTTGAAAAGAACCAGACAGCAATAATGTCTGTTTAACAAAGCTATTGTCTGTATCTGTTGACCAGCCTATTGCCTGTATCTGTTTTATAACCTATGTAGATTTTACAGCCATTAGCGCGTTTCAGCCTGTTACAGAATAAGTGTCTAACACAATACAATTTTTAAAAAAAATAATTTATTCCTGAAGTTGTCTTTATTTTATATGAATTGGCTGGTTTTGCCCGACGCTGACTAGAGCGACCTCTATTGGGGGGGGGGGGGGAGAGAGAGAGAGACTCGCTCAGGATGAGATTACTGATTATTACTGAGATGTGGTAAAACTAGACGTAGTGACGTATTAAGGGCGTGTCGGGGTAGTGGAGGGGGTGGGGCGAGGCGCGAACACTGGTAAGGGGGGGAGGGATCCTGAGTTGTAGGTAACTATAAATTTGCTTGACATTTGATAGAAGGTGGTGGGGAGGGGGGGGTCAAGATGTACATTGACCGTCAAGGGTCATTCAGAGCTGCATGACATTCTAGTAACGGTCTGGACCGCTAGATATAAAAAAAATAGTTCCCTTCTTAGCC
Organism: Bulinus truncatus; assembly: GCA_021962125.1. Lineage (NCBI taxonomy): Eukaryota > Metazoa > Mollusca > Gastropoda > Planorbidae > Bulinus > Bulinus truncatus. Next base: position 614,937 of record JAGDYQ010000108.1, on the reverse strand, counting down.
CTAACGGGCCTTCGGGGCAGATGAAGTGTAGAATTCATCTGTTTCTATAACCTCGGCATATGAAGGGATTGTGTGGTTAGCACAACGCCCAGCCGCCTTTACTTCCCCCAACTTAAAGTCAGGTACCCATTTAACGCTGGGTGTGGACTTGTGGGACGACTTTGCACCTAATTTCACCTGGAAAAATTCCATGGGTCTCACCGAGGATCGAACCCAGGACTCTCAGGGCGACAGTCGAGTATCTACACCACTCGGCCATCCGTCCCACTACCGCTAGATATGGTTTACTTTAAAATGTCGAACTTAGATGACCAAGTCGGTCAAATATGACTCTTTATTTTGGGGGGGTGGGGGCCGCATAGGCTCTTATGAGAGCAGAACACTTACTCGTTCACACACACACGACTTTGGCAACGAGTGCGTTTTGATTGTGTACTTAGACAATATGGCTACGCTAATTTTACAAAAAATAAACGTAAACTTTAATATAAAAAAAAAAACCGTTTGGCATTTCATGACCTCACGACTGGAACAATCTCAGAATTTTTATGTCGATTTTGCTGCTTCTATAAAAGACGGTTTTTTTTATATATATATATTTATTTTTACAAAAAAATCGGTAATTGCACTTTCACTGGTTTTAACAGAAACTCGACAAAGCCAAGTGAAGATAACTCTTTAATTACATTGTCTGAATCTGGTAGCATGTTAGAGTTATTCATCTTCCCTGCTGCCACCAGCAACTCCCACCACCTTCCCTTCCTCCTCCCCCCCCCCTTTCGAGATGGAGAGAAAAGAAAAATTGTCCAAAGGGTGAGGGGGGGGGAGGGGGTCAGCAAACGATCGGCCAACAAATACGGGCAAGCCAGGGGCGGTCACCCGAGACGGAGAGAGAGAGCTACTGTTACCGGGTGATTTGTTGCCCCTTGTCCCGCTGAGCGTCGAAACGGTGTTTGTTTACAGACCGATTGTCCTGAATTGTTCCACGGGGTCGGACGTTTGACCTGTGGCCTACCGGGGGGCAAGAGACAAGAAAGTTACAGGTCAGTTATTTGACAGTGAGCCGTTAAGTTTAATGGCAGGCGTCATGCTGGTCAAGTTTGACCCATTTACTGTGACAGAGGGGTGATTGCTTGTGACGATAAAGCTGACACTTTGTCTTTTGAGAGTTTGGTCATGGTCATCTCTATTGAATAGATTTGCTGTGAGTTGACCGTGTTGTTTATATGAATGTTTCCATCATATTAGACTCACCAGTCGCCCAACTTAACAAAAATGTACACAAAGGGACATTATATCCATATGGGCATTATATCCACATTGACGTTATATATATATATATATATATATTAGGGTGGGTAAAAAAAATTTTTTTGGAGTTGGGAATTTGAAACATATTCAAAAAGTTGCCTATGGTCCTACTGATTGTAAAAATGTAAAATTTGTAAAAATCAGATAATGTCTTCCACTCCCAACTTTTAGTTCAAGGGGGTACGGGGCCAAAAAAATGCACTATGTCTAAAAAAAAAAACAATTTTTTTTTTTTTACATTTTTAGATACTAAAACATGTCAATAACAACTACGAATTAAATATATTGCAGAAAATTTTTTTTAGATCAATTAAAATGTATTTTCAGAATGTTACTCATTCAGAAACTTCAATAATTTAAAAAATTAAAAGTCATTTTTCTCTGAAAAAATATTTTTGACATTTTGCTTCACTATGGCAAGAAAATCTCAAAAACCACATGTCAGATTTTGATAAAACTTCTAATTTTTATGTAGAAGATGTGCATTTATAGAATGTCAGAGGCTTTTCAAGAAATTTTAAGTCCTTTTTTTTTTACATTTTCAAAATTAGCATTTTTTGCTTATTTTCACCATACAAAATTTAAAAAATTCATAAAAAAATTATTTATTACACTATCAAAAAAGTACTTTGACATTCCCTAAAGTAAGCTTTTCTGATTATAAAAATGTACATTTTATATGAAACAGTCTATAAATATTTCAGAAATATTTGCCACAAAAAGGTAATAAATTTCAAGATGGCGGCATGCCGCACCCACAAATATCAATATGTTAATATTTTTTTAACAAAATTATTTTTAAATCTACTATATCATTACTAAGATATTAAAATGTCTTAAACTTTAATAATAAAAAAGACTTTGCTTTGACCCAGGTACCCCCCCCCCCAATGCATGACATTTTACAACATTTAGAATGTTTGGTATAAGTAATATGAAATTGTACAAATCTATAAATCGTTCATGCAAAATATACAATGTACATATGATTAATACTATTTATGGATTGTCACAGGAAACTTGCTTTGCTTTCAATTTTCGGAAGAACATCCCTTAATTTCTTTGTTTGCAAAACCATCCCATGTCGAGAGCTATGTCCGTACAGTGTGAAATGTCCGTACACTTTCAAACTAACAGCAGTAACTTCTTTAATTGCTCTTTCAACAGCTTGAGAGTGACAGGGAATTTGATCCAGTATGATTGGGTTGTTGCGTTTAAGTTCATCATCACAAATATATTCCAGCAGAGGAGGGGATGTCACTGCACAAAGATCCCAGTTAACCATCTGATCATATGATTTAGCTGCAATATTCAGGATTATGTCATTTTTGTTGAAAAATTCTAACTCTGCATGGAGCTGGTTTATGTCGTGCTGTTATGATTTTATTTACTGCATACCTTCCCATTTCTTCATCATTGTCCTAAC